>JALIZH010010232.1:0-377501 GCA_030522465.1 Rhipicephalus appendiculatus | reverse complement strand
AGTTGTTACTTCGCTGTGTTTGAAAAGCGTGCTCTTTTCGCAAACGGGGGGGGACTGCAGCGAGCGATGTGACCTTCGCGCGCCCGGTAACTTACTAAAACGCTATCGTTCCGCCGAAAGCCCATTCTCCGCCACCGCGAGATAAGCGCGCGCGCGCACGGGCATCTACCCCCCCCCCCTTCGGGTGAAGTGCGCGCCGGAAAGCTAGGAGCGCCTGAGAGCGCGCGTCGCGACGAACGACGGGGTGCCCAGCTAAGCCCCACCGAGCGCGGTCTTTGCGCCATCTCGCTGGTAATGCTGAAAACACGCTGAAAACTCGTGGAATATAAATTGCTCGCCGTTTGAACGTTGAAGGACGTTAGCCTTCGTGGCTGAGCGGTTAGCGCCGCGCGCTGCAGAGCGAGAGGTCCCTGGTTCGATGCCGCGCGTCGGAAAGATTTTAAAGACGATAGTCTTTCTTGGGATACTTAAACGGAGAAATTTTGGTCTGTATGTCTGTCTGTCTGTATGTCTGTCTGTTTCTCTGTTTGTCGGCACGTCGCACGATTCAGCCACCCGGCCAAAGTTTAACCACTTTCTGAGCGCCCAGCCATCTTGCACAAGTATTTTTGTTCATACTTGTGAACATTGTCGATCAAAAAGCAAATGTTACGCATGTCTGAGGAGCAACGTCAATAAATAAGTAGTCTCTGGTATGTTTCTTTATAAGAAAATACATAGATACGTAATTATGAAGACCCCAGCGTTTCTTAGGCTGCGCTCAAAAAGCGACGCTATGCACGAAAAAGCCCTCGGCCGACGATATGCTGCTGCTGGGTTCTGCACAAAGTGATGTTTCTCGACAGCACTGCCAGATGGCGTCCATGTCTCACGCAGCGCCTCTTCTATTTTATCAAGGCCAGCCAGATGCGGCCGATTCAACATAGAGAAAGCGCTGTCTGAGGCAAGGCAAAACAGTGTAGTACGGCCGGCAGAAGACTATCGTCTTTCGACGACATTTGCGGCGAAGCACGCAGATATTTCTGAATTATTTTGCTTTGAGGTTTTTATAATTATATAGATACATACACATATATGGGACGTGACGGCGACGGCCACGCCGACGGCGAAAACCAGCCGACAGTGTCCATATAATTGCTATCGCAATAAAAATCGCCAAACTCTCCCGAAGGGTATATTGGCCGCGAGGAGTTACGGAGTCGCCCTCTATCGGACGCGCCTCGATTGCGTGCTAGGCAGGATACCGCCGCGCGCTCACGATAGGATTTGCTCTCGGCGCTCTACAAAACACCTCGCGGAAGCGCTCCATGACATTTCTGTGCATACTTTAAAAGCGAAATACGTTATTTACTATTAAAATAATAATTTTCGACGAACAGAAAGCCCAATATAGTTTACGGTCGCTGTCTCTTGCAGAAAACGGAGCGATGGAGACCCCTGAACCGGCTTCTTGCGTGAAATGTAGTCAGTCGCGGAGCGCAAATTGTGTGAAATATCTTGTTAGAGTAGACGGCATGTACAACCAAATGGAGCATAACAGAAATAAGCCTCAAGCCGGTGATCGCACAGTTTCGCGGCGACTGACGCAGCTTTTGCATGTATGAGCGTCTGCATTTATGTTCGTACTGATGGTTTTCGCTTTCGCTACGAGCGTGTTTTGGCGCCGTGTCGTGAACTTTAGGCCGCAAAATATGAAACTTTGTGAGCACACAAACAACTATTGTTGCGGGGACGCTATCAGAGCAGTTCAAGAAGAATTTTGTTACAACTACGACTTCAGCGTGCCTATGGCAACTTGTGATGTCCCGTCCCGACGATTCAACGCTTTTTTTTCGGTCAAAATTCGTTATGTTTCAATGTCATTTGACATGTTGCCTCGCACTGCATCTTGATCGGTCTTCTAAGCGAGCAACTGCCGCTGCTTCTATTATTTCAGTGTGTTCGTTTCGTTTGGTTCTCACACAAAGCATGAGAAAATGCGATGCCTTTTTTAATATGCTCCTTAATTATCGTGCATTCCACTGAACGTGCCGCTCTCGACAAATTCATAGACTAAAGCTTCGGTATTGCTGGTGGAAGGAGAAGTGGTGTACGAGGCCAGCATGCAACGCCATGGAAACGAAAGAAAAAAAATACAGTAACGTTCGCTGGACTTTTTCTGCAAACGGTGTGAACAAGGACTCCCATGAACTCGAAATAGCGGTGAAAGAAAGAGAAGTTATTGCAGCAACCTGCAGCTGCAAAGCAGGGTAACAACAACGCGTGAAGAGTGAAATGCAAAATTATAATGCCCAGCATTATTTGTTGAGATGCCCAGCAATTGTCATTATGTCGTGTCCGAACAGCGCGGCATCTTTTCCACATAAAAATTTACACCATCTTCCCAAAGGGAACCCTGATGGGATGCGAAGCAGCAGCGTTGCGCATGGGAGCGGTGGAGAGCGTGAAGCGAGAGAGGTGACACGTACAGACATGTTTCAACGCGTACGTTAGGCGCGCGTCAGGCGGCAGCTCCGGGCGCTGCGGCGAGCGCGCGGCAGGCGAGGGAGAGAGTGACGTCAGCGCGCACTGCGAGGGGAGCGAGACGTCAACCCGCAGCTGCGGCGTGACCTACTTGGCACCGCTCCAACACCTGCGGCGAGGGGAGCGCGTTGCGGCGCGTTCGTACGGACGCACGGACGGAGGGACAGCGTTACACAGCCTAGTCAAAGAGCTGCTTCACATCTAATAAGGCCCCAAGAAAATGCATGGGGTTGGAGAGGCCAACCTTCAGTCTGAGAGTGGCGCAAAAAAATTTGGGCTCTTTAGCACGTAGTGTTTGCGCCATGACAATGCGCGATTGACAGAACGATTGTTATTGCCAAGATAAATGCAGCACACATCAGCCGCAGCATTTGACTCGCTCGCTATGTATCCACCAGCAAACGCTGTGCATAGCTTATGAAGGCGAAAGCCTTCGATACCTCAACAAACGGGAAGATTGACCGTCGGAGTCCCGAGTCCGTGGCGTCAGCACGAGTAATGCGAAAAAATCGCCATCACGTGATCACGTCACCATATCACGTCATCATGACGTCGCAGATTGCCCAAATTTGTGACGTCGTTATGACGTCGTCATGAAGCCTCATAACGTGATGTCGCATGATGACGTGTTCACGCGACATAGTCGCCTTGCACAGCCTCCGTGATCGGTGAGTCGATCACGGAGGCAGTGCAAAACCGCGTTAGGTGCAGAAAGCTTTTGGAGTGGGGTGGGGAAAATCAATACATCGACTGACAAGAAGGAGAAGAAGATGGCTTCCGCCTTCCGGTCATCATAAAGGAATGTATAAGGAACCCTGTGATTTTTTTACGTCCGACGTATATAAAAGTATCTGCAGCCCATATTGTAGACGCTGAGCACGGCGCCGACGATCAAGAGTTCGCACGGGAACGTTCTGAGATGGTATCGCACGAGGTAAAAGGCAGCGCATTTTCTATACCTACGGGAGATAAGCACCGTTAGCCTACGGGAAGCGCCCGTGAACGATCGTCTCAGTGCGCGCTTTCTGCTACTCAACATCACAGCCCCGACGCAGTAGCGAAGGTCGTCGTCGCGGAAGTGCTTGTTGTACACACGACTCGTAGCCGATGGCTGTTTGCCGGTTCTTATAGCTCTACAACCCACTCTTCACGCAGTTTCTTACGCCACGGGCACCGGTGCACCGTGCAGGCTTACACCGGACTCTGTTGCGCACGTCCGGCACTGCGGCACCGACCAGCATGTTCATCGCTTTCGGATGCAGCCACTCCCATCTCAGTGGGTTCAGTTGTGTTCAAAATGCGAGAAAACCTCCGCATTCGAACAGACCGCAGCCTAGGTGGGGCTTGAAACTCCTTTACAAAGCACGGCGGCAGCGCTCCACAAGCAGCCGACGCGGCCGCCGAGACCGCGTGATCCTGCCAAGCACGTCACGCCGACGGTGGCGCCGGCGTTTCTAGTGGTGGCCCTCGAGGCCAATATGGCTCTGGACTAGCCAAATATACCCTTCGGGAGAGTTTGGCAATTCTTTCATCTCGCCGCACTCCGCGCGCCGCCCACATTTCGTGACGTTCAACCAATCTCCCTGGCGGCCGCGGCGAAGCCGCGCGGAGCGGCGGGGGCCAGCCACCATCCCCTCGGAGCAGCGCGCGTGGGGCTTGCATATTTATCCTGGTATTTTGCGTCAACTGGTTGCGTGAATTGGTTGTTGTGCGCTTGTTTGCTGAAATCATCGCTCTGAAGGAGTACGATCGTTTAAGCTTCCAAAAAAAGGGAAAAGCGGCGGCAATTTGAATTCAATACATCCGTGTGCGTCTGCGTGCTCGCGCGGCGTATGCGTGCGTGTGCGCTCGCGCGACGTGTGCATGCGTGTGTGGTCGCGTGACTTCTGCATGCGTGTGCGGTCGCGTGACGTGTGGGTGTGCGTGCTCGCGCTACGTGTGCGTGCGTGTGCGCGAATGTGGGTGCGTGTGCGCGAATGTGGGTGCGTGTCTGCGTTCGAGCGCGCACATACACTCGCGCGGCCGCACACACATACAGACACACGTGCACATACACGCGCACACACAGACGCGTGCGCACACTTACACACACAAACACGCACTATCGCCTTGCAAACGCTATAGCTTGCTTCCGCTTCTCGGCGGAGACATACACTGTGCCACAAGGAAGGTCAAAGTGCAACGCCCTCGGGCTCCTGTCTATATTGCATCTACCTCGAATTGGATCCACCTCACTGTCAACGCTGCTTTTACGCTCACAACTAAAGAAGCCGACGTAGACACCGGAATTTCTGCGAAACGAGCTCTTTAATCACGTTAAAAAGCGCCGCACGTTCTGCTCAGAACGTAGTCGGCTGTGAGTCCGCGTACACAGCTTTAGGAGTAAATATTTCTATTGTTTTAATGTTATCGCACATCCAGTCCTGTCCATACTCTTCATTAAAGTTGAATTACAGCGTTCCTGCACTATCTCGACTATACAATTTCTTTAGTGGTGCTACAGTTTACGCACGAGCAGCGCGTAAGCAAGCTAGGCTGGGCAGCCGTCGCGCAGATAGCGTAAATGTGGTGGACGGCGCCGAAGCGGAGGCGTGGCGGTGACGTGCCGGCGTCATCGCCGCGCTGCGACGTCAACACCCCGCCCATTCGCCAGACTCTCCCTATAGGTGATGTGCAAAGCGCGGACGACGCCATCTGCCGCCACGGCTCGGAAGCGTTTGCGGGTCCGGGCGAGCAGCTTTCCCGCGAGCGTGTACGCGAGTGCACGGATGGATCAGTGTTGCCAGGTTTGGCTATATATAGCCACATTGGGCTACAGAAAAAAAAATTTGGCGTCGTCTTGGGCGAGTTGGCTACGTGGCTATATTTGGGCTATTGAAAATCGGGGACTTGGCTTTGTTTGGGCTATAAGTGGCGCCGTCACGATCAATGCTCCAAAGGTGGCTGTCATCGAGCAGAAAGATATCTCTAAATGCGCATTCAGATTTCGCCTCGCACGCTTCATGTGAGCGGAAAACCATGCGACGAGCACCAGCGGTCTATGACCATTTTCGCCACGGCGACAGCGGAACGCCTTTCCGCCTTTATAGTAGTAGTTGGATGTGTATTTGTTTAGATAAAACGGGCCTTCGTTTATCCGAACCTTTTGCAATTTCGCAGATTCCCTTGCGGTTAATCTTGTTTTTAATCAGATTGCAGGCGCAACGTGTGTTGTCTGCTTTAGAACCTATTCGAGCGCATACGCTGCCACGAATGATGAGTCACGCACCTGGCCATCGCCATGAATAATGAGCTCACGCGTTTCACCCAATATAAGGCGTCTGTGCTCTCCGTTCGTGCTTTGCGTGACATCTGCGTCGCGTGGAGCAAGTTTACCCAAAAAAGTTTAATTCTTGATCTACCGCATTACCTACTGTGATGGGATACTAGTTATGGTGCTCAAATGCTGACTGAAGGTCGCGGGATCGAATCCTGGCCGCTGCGGCCACATTTCCATGAAGTAAAATGCTATAGAGGCCTGCGTGCTCACTGCTTAGATAAGGTGAATGAATTAAAGAACCGTAGGCGGTCGTGATTTCCAGAGTCCTCCACCACGGCGTCTCTCATAATCGTGTCGTTGTTTTGGGACGTGAAATCTCGACAACTATTATTATCTATACCGTATCCGCTGCTCTATCCTTCACCTCCACAATAACATTACAATTGTAACAAAGCCTTGGAACTCTGCATTGCATCGTCCTCTCCGGTGCATTCTAGTGGGTCGCCCCCCTTCGGCTCCTTTCTGAGAAAGCTCCGCTCGTGATCCGTCTTGACTGTCGCTGTTGTGCATCGTCGCCGAGTACCAACCAATAAACGTCTTTACAAATTATACATCTATAAGTGGGCACTTTTTTTTTATTTGGCGGCGCTAAACTGAATTCGACGCATGAACTGAGCATTAACAGAGAAGGCAACAAAGGCTGGTGGTTATGATCATAAACTTTTGCTAGGACAGCACAAAAAATAATCATTCACCCTGTTTTGCTTCATGAGTAAAATACTGCCGAGTTGTTGATAACTGGTCCTATAGAACACCTCGAATCGGAAGGAAACGTTCCAAAGGTGCGACTCAACTTGCATAATTTTGTTTTCTTTTCGTTTTTCTTCTTCTTCAAATTAAAGAGCCGTACGTGATTGCTTAAGGAAGCGCCTGAATATCGATATCTTCGCGTTTTTTAACGCAAGCTGTTTGATGCACTAACGGCGGGTTGCACAAAGTAAGCCTTTGGCTACATTTGGGCTACAGTTTCTGTGGCTTGTGGCTACGCCGCCTCGCCCGACCTGGCAACACTGGGATGGATGTGTTTTTATCGTGATTTAACGAAGATGTCGGGCTTCAGCGATGCCGAAAAGTAACTGCTGCGTTGTCGGCTGCTCAAACACGTACAAAAGATCGCCAGGAACGCACTTCTACAGGTTTCCGGTGCTATTTCATGAGCGAGAGCGACGGCGGCGGTTGATTGCGGCTGTGCGAAAAAGGTACACAATCGCGCTTTGTTTACGGCAGTGTTAGAACGGTTACCGTGTTTTTATTTCTCCATTTATATCGCTACGTCTTCAGCGAACGCTACTACGTTTACACTTGGTCGCCTCGCCTGCTTTGTAGACGCTACAATGAACACGAGGCTGTTATTACTGATTAGACGCGATGCCTAGGCTCTCTTGAAAAACGAATGACGCGAAGCGCAATGCCAGAGAATGTGGGGCAGGTGACGGCTCCTTTACAAAAGCGCTGTGGAATCACACGTATGCTGCACGAAATCGGCTGCATTCTACCTATTGATGGCACTGGAATGCGATCACCGGTGCAGAATGTTCGCTGTGCGCTCGCCTCAACTATATGCATATTGGCTGTAAAACACGGCACCTGTGCGCTTTGAAGGCTTTTGACCGGACACTCAACCGATTCAACCTCCTTTTGAATGCCTCGTAACATAATAATATGTGGGGTTTAACGTCCCAAAACCATGATATGATTATGAGAGACGCCGTAGTGGAGGGCTCCGGAAATTTCGACCATCTGGTGTTCTTTAACGTGCACTGACATCGCACAATACACGGGCCTCTACCATTTCGCCTCCACCGAAATTCGACCGCCGCGGCCGGGATCGAACCCGCGACCTTCGGGTCAGCAGCCGAGCACCTTAGCCACTGATCCACCGTGGCGGACGCCTCGTAACATGACTTCATGCTAATAGGAAACCCTTGATGTATCCCACTAATGCTCATTCGCTTTACAGAAGCTGTGTGATGAGTGGGGCCATAGGCGTGCGCACGGGAAGGGGATGGGGGCTTTCTTATTTGCCTAAAAAGGGGGGGGGGGGGGGCGCAAAATCTGCCCCATGCATTGACTTAGTGGGGCCTGGACGCGCTGCGATGATTTTTTGCCCCCCCCCCCCCCCTTGATGGGGAACCCTCCGCACGCTTGAGTGGAGCCGATTATGAAACTGACGTGTTTTCTTTTCTTTATTCTTGCTGGTGGTGCTAGCTACTGGTTGCTATGTTTTCTTTAGCATGTAATTGGTGAGTGTATGTTGGTGCGTAACTAATCCCGTGAAAGTCACGTAACTAATCACGTAATTAGCGCATCTACTCACGTGCCATGTTCCCGCCAAAACCACGTATTATCACGTAGAACCTAACGCCATTTTGCAACACTCGGTAATAGGTTGCAAAAAACCAAATACGTAGCCAAGCTGGTATAACAAGCTAGGTGACCACCAGCTCCGCAGTGACTCAGTCTCGCACCGCTAGCGCAAGCTGCCGAGATAATTTTTTCACAAGTTTATCGTGCTGGTTTCAAAGTTTTACCACCGCTGGCCCTTCGCGTGGCCGCACCCGTGGAATCCATGCGCCGGTGCGACAGCGCTCCCTCAAAATCTACTATATAAACACATGGCACGTAAACGAAGCAACTGTGTCGAGAAAAAAAACGCTGGTTCATGCGTTGGTTCACTATTATAAAGTGTGGCTCCTTTGCGCACACTATCGCCGCGAAAGTAATTAGAGAGTAATAGCTGAGCGGCTCAGCGGGCCAGCGGGCGAGCGGAGAGGGCAGCGGAGCGCACACGAAAGAAAGAGTAATAGCTGAGCGATGCCCCGCTCGCTTCAGTGGATCGCATTGCTGCGCCACTTGTTGAACAAAGTTGCAGTTACTGTCGATCGAGCAGAGGCTTTGCTACGTCACCTACCGAATAAAATTGACGTCACTGCGAAAAGAATATTGCAAAAGGCATTTTTATTATATCACAAGTGTTAAGTGGGAACATATCTTCGTTTTTGTTACATAATTTGGTGTTTGCAGTGATTTTAATGCATGGCGGACTGCTCGACGTCCGAAAAAAAAAAATAAAGGGGGGTACACTGAAAGGGTGAAGGTGAAGCCAAGCCAAGCAATCGGGTATCTTGCTTTTTATCAGCACCGTTGCTGCATTGTCTGCCTTTCACGTGATGCTAGCTGCATGGTAGGCTGTCTTGCCGTTAGCGCTATGCCACGAAGCGTATTACATGACCCTTTGCTTCTCTCTGAGCTGAAATGGTCGGATATAGAAGGTCTTTTAGTATTGGAGGTGTTAGGCGAGACAAGACGTGATCCACTTTCGTCCCCTGGTTTGCTGAACATCGACGCCGTGGACAACGGCATGTTCAGAACATGTTTTCGTTTCGAAAAGGAGGACATACGAAAGCTACGGGTCGCCTTGCGCATTCCCGAAACGGTTGTGACCGCTCAGAGAGTGCCAGTTCCCGGAGACGAAGCGCTTTGCATCACCCTTCGCCGGCTGGCGTATCCAAACCGACTGAAAGACCTTGAGGACTTCTTCGGCCGACATAGCTCGACGATATCATCCTTGACGACAAAGGTCTTGAGACACATCGATGAGAAGTTCTTCCACCTGTTGGACGATGTAAACAACCACAGCTGGCTCACCATCGACACGCTGGATAACTTCTCGAAGGTAAGAAGCAATTAGAGCGGAATGGAAGCTGCATTAGTGTGAGTTGGAGATTGTGGTATACCGGTTAACTTTTTTTTCAGGCCATTTACGCTAAAGGAGCCCCACTTACAAACTGTTGGGGCTTCATTGACGGAACTGCACGTGCTGTATGCCGACCCACTAGACAGCAGCAGCTGTACTTTAGTGGGCACAAAAGGTTCCATGCCCTAAGTATCAGGCAATAATGTGCCCGAATGGCATCGTTTGCCAATTGGATGGGAGTTATCCAGGCGGCAAGCACGATGCTGGTGAGTAAAGGGCAGTTCATATGCCTGGAAGTTACATTTCGCTCCATGTTCGCATGGGACTATCACATCCACCAAGTATCAAATGAAATAGGATGAAATTCCTAGACGAAGGACTTCACACTATGTATTGAAATAACGCGCCTTAAATTTACTTATGTGTGTACATTGCTGTTTTTTGTATTCGTTCGTGTTTCTTTCGTGGGCCTTTCTGTTTTCAATTCTATTTATGGCTTTACTGCTGAATATAATGTTCATGTTACCACTACTTTTGAACGTCGGCTATTGCATTACTTTAGGTTATCACCACCTGTCGTAATAGAGTCCTTGATATCCTTAGCTACCTTAACCTTAAAAGACAACGCTGTTTGTACTAGAAGTGCCGATAAGTGGACTCTTCCTCCTACGAGAATTAGCTACGGAAATGAAACCCTGCAATTTCTCCTGCCAACGATTTTAACAAATATGAAAAAGACGATAGTCGCTTACTCACCCTAACGCCTAAAGAACATAAAAAAAATATTTTGTAGGGTGCAGTGTATAGGTCTCTTCTTTTTGTTTCTGCGTGTATGTTATACTAGTGGAGTACTTCTTTTTTTGTTGCAACTTGCATAGTTCTACCCTTTTATTTATTTCTTGTATGTTACGTTACACCTATATGTGCAATGTAATTTTTTTTTGCTCATTAACGGCGTTTCGTTTCTTCTACCATTAGGTCTCATGAATGTATTTCTGTTGGGCCTCAGGCGCACTCAAGTTACAGTTTTGTAGCTTTTGGTCTGGGGTCGCTTCCCCCTTTTGTATGAGAAAAATAAAGACAATTATCTTCCCTGCTCAACATCTATATTGTAACATGGAAAAATAAAATTACGTTAAATAAGCAGGTGCATTGAAACCCTGCTAGGGCATCTCGCCTATTATGCTGCTACTTTTAGATTCTCTAACACACATGCACTAAATGTTTGATCAGCAGGGGTAGTGGTGCTAACACAGCATTTAATATCACTTTTTTTTTTCAGGCAACTTTGGCTGTAGCCAGGCGTACGCGAAGCTTGAAAAGCTCGTGCAGGGCCACCACTACTGCCTTTACGGGGACCCTGCTTACCCACTGCGGCCACTACTATTAAAACCTTACAGCGGTGCATCATTGACACCCGAGCAAGTCGCCTTTAACAAGGCAATGAGCAGCGTGAGCCAGGCCGTGGAATGGGGTTTCGGCAAAATTGCTGGGCGTCTTGCCTTCGTAGATTTTGAAAAGAACCAAAAGATTTTCCGCCAGGATGTAGCAAGGATGTATAAAGCGAGTGCATTGCTGGCAAACTGTCACACTTGCCTGTATGGCGCACAGGTCTCGCACTACTTTGACCAGGAACCGCCATGCTTGGAAGTGTACTTAAACGCCCGTTAATTATAGCGCTTGCTTATTAAAACAATAAAGTCTGTAACACACCAACACTCTTTTTATTCATCTGCCTCCCGGAATTCTTCTTGCTAGGTCACCTATTTCATTGCTGAGCTTATCGAACATCTTCTCCACATGTTTAACCAAGTTCACGTGTTCCTTTTGTCGATTGGTCACCTGAAATTCGTGATTTCTTTCAGCAAGCGCCAGCTTGCGCTCCTCCAAATCAAGCCGCCTTTCTTCATTGTCAACTTTTCTTTTTTCAATTTCGAGCTCCTTCTGTCGGAGCTCGAATTCACGCGTTTGACGCATAGTCAACAACTGCAACCCCATGCTCTGGAGGCCTCTGATTCCTGCAAATTTACGCAAATGAGGCAATTCAGTGAGTCGGTTCACATGCGCATATCACGTGTCGTAGAAAGCTCATTCGATAAACTCGTAAGACAAACACAAGCCTTTCACTCTATGCTATCGTACATCATTTAGTGATATATTTTGTGCTCAAGCAGGGTGATCCTCAAAGATCGATAGCATATCGCAGCCGCCGCTTGGTTTCTGACATTTAGTGTGGCAACAACAAAAAAAATCTATTTTGACACTGCTATCGATACAAGAGTTCAATGTAAAGCACTCTGCCCAAGCATTGAATACTGGTGGACATGGGAGGTTCAGAATTTGCAGGCTACCATACTGCCACGCGTGTTTCCTGTTTCACTTTTGCTGTATTCGGTTTACGCCCACAAAGACTGTCAGCAATGCTAAGCGCAAACCGCGCTCAGTGTTTGAGAAGCTTCACGATTATAGTAGATCGTTTTGTTAAGATTGCGCGCAAGACGGGAATACTCGAGCTTATTTTAGTGCTTGCGCGACGACCAGTGATAAGGCTGGAAAGTTCGATGCGTGATGTATGAAAGACGGCGCGTTCCAAAGTTGATCAGTTTATCGACGGCCAACACTCTGTTCGCCGTAATCAGTGTAAAGCGTGCCTTGCTTGCGGTAGTCTGAGTTTCCATTTCCCGGCCACAAGTTAGGCCGAATAGGTTTCATCTTGAACACAGCGACTGCTGCTTTCCTCAACGTCACGACCACGTGACGATAGGCTAACCTGAACGAAAACTTGCACTTATGCGTGGTAAAGAAAATAATCGTTCTTTTCACTTTGCTTGTTGTACAGACAGATGCGCCCCAGTTGAAAATCCCACCAGAGTGTGTGTGGTGTGTTCTGGTGTGTGTTGGTGTTAACACCAGAATACACTGGTGTGTTCTGGTGGACACACCAGCCTGGTGGGATGTGTTCTGGTGGGAACAAGATGTGTTCTGGTGAAAACAGGATGTGTTCGGGTGGGAACACCGGCCTGGTGGGATGTATTCTGGTGGACACACCAGCCTGGTGGGATGTATTCTGGTGGATACACCAGCCTGGTGTGATTTTTTCTCGTGGATACACCAGCCTGGTGTGGTGTGTTCCGGTGGATACACCAGCGTGGTGTGGTGTTTAGACAAAACCACTCCGGGTTGGTACGGTAGTACACTTTTAGCAAAAAAAAATTGGAGCTCACAGGCTGCTCAAGAAATATATTTTGCGTTTGGGGCTTACCGTAGGCGCGAGCAAAGGGGCGGCAGGGGGGGCGGCGCCCCCCCCCCCCCCTATTCATCTGAGAGGGGGGTGCAAAGTCAGCCCCAATACATTGACATAATAGGGAGGGGGGACACTACGATGAACCTACCCCCCCCCCCCCCCTCCGAAGGGGAACCCTGCACACGCCTATGGGGCTTACAATTGGACTCAGACTTTTCTTCAACCGAATGCACTCGGACTCAGACTCCCTAAAATTTTCCTCAACCAGACTCACTCACCAAAATATTACTTAGCCGGACTCATTCAGACTCGTGGCTGGATCCGAATCTCAGCGAGTCGACTCATGACTACATTAACTTATAATTAGCTTTTCCGACCTGGGTGTCAATGCTATTGTTTCCTTGGCATGTGTTAACGCTCTCCACACACTGGAGCCAGGAAGCATGTATAACATATTTTACTTTGGTTTTGAAGATTTTGTCGACCTTTTGTCGACTGAAGATTTTGTCTTGCTCTGCAAGACAAACCCACCGTAATAGACCTTATCATGACGAGATAGCACCGCTCGCTGGATTTGCAAGGGCTGCGTCTGAGATGCAACCAAAATTGCTGTTGGAGCCACTGCATGTCAATTCACCTTTCATTGTATACGTGCAACACGTACAACCAACAGCAACCTACAGAGTGCTGCAAGAACATCAAGTGTTACTGTCCCCTCGTTACTTAGACCTGCGTCACACTGTTTACACGTCACTATGATAACACCTCCTCGATATGGAAACCAAAAATGTTTTTAAGGAAGCGGTATTAAAAGTATATGAAAGGCGCTCGGAACAACTATACATTTTTTAGTGTTCGTGACACCAGAACTTTTATTAAGAGCAACAGTACGAAAACTGCTAAAATTTGTGTCACTACTCCTTTAACGCTATCTAACATAATAGGTGCCCTCCACTGCCCCTTTTGATCTCGTACCTTCAGATATCAGTTATTAGTGGTTGCAATCCAGTAAGCACATTTTTATTGAAAGACAACTCACACGAGATCATGGGCATCGGCAGGGGGTCAAAAAGGGGCACTTGCCCCCCCTCAAGCCACTCAAGCACTTCCCCACACCCAAGCTATCCCAGTGCTCTCCCCCTCTCCCAGTCGCGATGCAACAATAGTTTGCTCCCGCAAGAGAAAATTATGCCAACGATCATGCACGAGATACTTTTATCAATAACTTCCCGTGAAAGAGATTGCGCGCTGAGATGAAGGCAACCCCCCTCCATAACTCATGCCTCTGATCGATAAGTATTTAGCTGGAGTATGAACTCTCATGCATTGAAGTATGCCAGTAGACACAGGTATAAACATGAGCCGACATAAGGCTGATAGTAATGAAGTTGAGTAGATAGGACCATAAGTTGGCAAAAAAAATGGAGTTCACGCAGGCTCACTCAAGAAATATATTTTGCGCTTATGGCTCACTCAAACTCAGACTCACCAAAATTTTTCTCAACCGCACTCACTCGGACTAAATCTTGCCAAAATATTACTCTCCTGAACGCACTCCACCTCAGACTTTCTGCTTCATCTGAATATGAGTGAGTTGACTAATGAGTGAGTTTGCTGACCTATGTATATCGCTCTCTGGTATGCTGTATTCTCTTGGACAAACCACATCCTCATGTGGCACCACACAGCTAGTCTGGCCAGGTGCTTCCCAGAGCATTAAAGAACACGAGACAGCCCTACAATTTACTGCGAACACGAAATCTGTACACATTGTGGAACTGATGAAAAACAAAAGGCGCAGAAACTGAAGCCAAACAGCAGTGTGTATACTTTATTTCAGAATACATGTTTAATTACTTCAACACAAAGCTTTTGTACTACAATTCATATGTACAAGATACTATATAAACTGTCGTAGGCAAATGTTCATGCTTGATCATAGCAACAAAATAACCGAAAAGTTCAACAGAACGTTGTGCAAATTAGGTACTTGAATATAAAAGCACCCAAATTCTGCATTGTATTGTATTGTTGCATTGCCCTCACATAGGAATAAATATTGAAAACTCGATTTGAAACAGTCATTAATTCCAAGATGGTGTGCATGTTTGGTGCACGGCAAACACATATCCGTATATATGCGAGAGGGGCAAATTGACGTGGCATCCTAGGTCCAATGACAGCAATGGATATGACGTTCAACAGTGCAGCACATTGCACAATGTGAAGAGCCACACAATCATTGTGAAAATGTATGAAAGTTTCTTCTCTTTTCTACGTGAAGACATGACTGTCCCATGAGTACAAGCTTCTATTGACTGCAGTGCCAACAGGTGCTGCAGATTGCAAATCAAACAACTTTATATTTGGGGCTTCAAAGACTCACCAAGACTTTAAAAAGAGCGTAGATGATATGGCTTAGCGTTAGTGAAATGTGCATTAAAAGGTAATGATGCAAAAATTTTCAGTTGTTTTTTTTAGCGTCAAATGAAAGGCCAAGCCCTCAAGAGCCTAGAAGGTGCACTAGTAAGCATGAGTGCACCCTGAAAAATGAAGTACACGTCAGTATTAGTTCCTACTGAACCCTGACGCCACGACATGATACAAGCTTCTCATCACATCCTCGCCCAAGCTCATGATATTCTGACGTTTCCACGGTTGGCTCTGTTGGTGACGCACAAGCAGCCATTTTGTCTGTTTTGGTCCCTGACACCATCAACACTGCTGATACTGGTGCGTGAGGCAACCAGAACTTGTTGGCCTGACACCACACTAGGGTCAACGTCACAAGGTAAACCAAGCTAAAGTTAACTTTAAATGTTTCCCGAGTTTCACACTATAGCTCATAGTCATCTCCACATAAAAGAAATTTGTATAACAAAGCAAAGTCAGCCTTGCAAATTGGTGTTGGTACTTCTTTCAATGGATGCAAAAACATCGTTTCCAAATATTGCATTACGCAGCTTCAGAAAGCCATCCACTTGTATCCATTGCAGTCCAGTCGTTACAGCAAAATCAAGAACTAGCACATAACTTGCAATCTGCTCCATAGGTCGGCACTTTAAGGGAGTACTCACTCAAACTCACTCACCACAATTTTTTCAGCCTTCGCACTCACTCACGTCCACTCACACTCATGAGTACTCACTCACGTTCACACTCACCTCCACTCACACTCATGAGTTCTCACTCACGTTCACACTCACGTCCACTCACACGCATGAGTACTCACTCATACTCAACTCACCACGTTCAAATGAGTGTGAGTCAGTGTGAGTTGAGTGCACTCATGAGTGAGTGTGCCGAGCTCCATAGGTCGGCACTTTAAGGGAGTACTCACTCAAACTCACTCACCACAATTTTTTCAGCCTTCGCACTCACTCACGTTCACACTCACGTCCACTCACACTCATGAGTACTCACTCACGTTCACACTCACGACCACTCACACTCATGAGTTCTCACTCACGTTCACACTCACGTCCACTCACACGCATGAGTACTCACTCATACTCAACTCACCACGTTCAAATGAGTGTGAGTGAGTGTGAGTTGAGTGCACTCATGAGTGAGTTTGCCAAGCTATGATCTGCTCACAGAGAGGCCAGGAGGCATTGTGGTTCAATTTCTTGCCATACAATCAAAGAGCAGCATCAGGGTTGATGACTCGAGCATCTTCAGGAGCCTCTTGACTACTTTCCAAATTACCATGGACTTTGCTGACTGTTCCAGAAAATTCATCCTGTGCATTTGGTTCATCTTCGAGCCCAACAATGTCCTCAGGAAGCTCATTTGAATTTGCCTGCATAAAAAAAAGAGAAACAAAACAGCAGTGAGACGGTATTCTGAAGTTATTCATTAACGTTAAATCATAAAGTGTAAGAGGCACAAAAGCAAATTTGCAGACAAAGCAACAAGCGACATGACTGAGTTAGCTTTTGCCTATAAGTTGAAACCCACGAAAGCGGCAGCTGTCCAATGTTGCCGGTATGAAGTTGGCATGACACGTGCTGTAACAAGTTAACCATATTTGTTTTCTTTTGGCTGTTTGCTTCTTCCACGTGACAACCAGTAGTATGTTATATAATGTACATACTATTCCAACTTTGTGCTACTGACTGGTCTCATAGAAATTCTGGCTAACCAGCAATGTATTCTAGATTTCTGCAACTGAGCAATCTAGCAAGAGAAACGTGTGATCTGGTCATGCGACAGTCCATTTCCTTGCGTGTCACTTTTGAATGCAAAATAGCTCTAATGATATTTGGGCTTCAAGCGCTCGCAGCATGACAGCTAGCAGATGTGAAATTGACAATGATTACAGCAAAGTGATGCGAGCACAAAGAGATCACAGATGCTGTAATACCGAACAAGTCATGAGAATAAACCATTCATGGTTCTGGCAAGAAAAAAGCGTATTAATAAATCTTATCTACACCAATTTACTCTGACTATCATCGTCCTTTTGACAGCTGCTCAGAATTTTGAGTAGCAAGCAATACCAAATGAAAGGGTTAACATCACAGCACAGCTCATTTATTATTCCTTGAAAGGATTTTTTATTGGGGTAGTTTTTTACACGTGAAAAGTACACAGTAGCTTAAACGGAAATAATACAGGCTAGGAATCATTGTTCCCGTCTCAGCTTGCACTACTGAGCATTACTACATTCCTTTCATTAAATCAGGGACATTTGCTCAATGTAGGTGCAATGCTTTTTCAGAAGCCTCTGCATAGCACTAATGTGTAAATGTTTGTATGAACACAGCCAGTAACTCATTTTCTTTGTTGAAATGTGTCCCTCATTGCAAGTGCATGGAACATTCCTCGCACACCTGGTGTCTTAGATTTGCTACTAATAAATGATATCCGAGCCAAATGGGCACTTTTGAAAGGTCATCCAGTCGATGACCACCGAAACATTACTATTACCTATCTATCAACACCGTGCAATTGCCTGTCAGGTGGTTGCATTTGCGTGCCAGATGCTTATTACTTCATTCTTCGTCGGCAGAAAGGAAGGAAAAATAGGGTACAAAAATAGGAACAGAATCCGTTGTTTAAATCTTCATATTATAAGCAAGCCAAGTGGAAACAAAACTGTCCTAGATGTGGCAACACTTGTGCGAGTTAGCAGACGACGAAAGAAAAAAAAGTCACAGTTTCACCGCAAGGGTGAAGCAATGAATGCGATAGCAAAAAATTGTAATGTTATACGAAGTGAGGCTGGCAGCTAACTCTTTTTGGATCCGATCTCACGCAACTCTAGAAAACGCTTGTTTAAGAGAATTCTCTTCGCGTTGAGAGCGCAGCACGTAGAAGGGTACGCCGGCCCGGCCGCCGAGAAGGGGAGATGAGAAGGGGAGATAAAGCGCGCGCCCGCGCCCGCGCTCGTAAAATCGAACGTCGCCCCCCCCCCCCCCCCCCCCAGGGGAGATAATGCGCGCGCCCCCCGCTCGTAAAATCGAAGGTCGCTCGAGGGACCCCCCCCCCCCTCGCGTCTTTTCACGCTTACGAACGACGGGCGGGCCCGGTTATATATATACATATACATATACGGCAAATGACGCCGATGCCGACGCCGACGGCGAAAACCAGCCGCGAGTGTCCATATAATTGCTATCGCAATAAAAAAAGCAAAAGAACTTCCTCGCAAGCCCACTTGGACAAGAGTTGAAGAGAACGGGCGGCAGTAGTACTGCGCAGGCATTAAATCCTAGATATCGCCCCTCATGTATTAACCGCAGTTTCGTGGCCAATCCCCCGTAGCAAGAGCCGAAATTCAAGGGATGCCCACTGACAGCCCCCCCTCCCCCCCCCCCCCCCCCCCCGCCCAAAAAAAAATGAATGCACACTACCCACACACTTCCTCTCTTTAACATACAGGCACCGACCCCGTGTTCTTTCACCGACCCCGCCCCCCCTTGACGCAGCGCCGTGCTGCCTATTGGGCTGCAGAGTTAAGCGTTATTGCCATAATTAACACTACTACTACTCACCTCTCCCTCCCGCATTTGTGGGATCGAAATTCTGGACAAAACGCTCGCACCGCGCGCCCAGCTGATACATAGATGTGAAACAGCTGACTGCATCGCCCCGAGGAGGAAAGCTGTCATTTACGACGAAAGAAGCTGTTGCCTCACATGAGCGCGAACGTAACGGCTCCGTGTGCGAATTGACATTGATAAAGCCGGGCGCCGAGAGTCATTTTAAAATAGAACTTACCTGAGAAGCATCTAGAGTAGCAGACGATTCTTGTTCTGGCTCCACACAGTCTGTAGAGGAACTTCGATGTTGAGTCTGTTCCAAATAGAACCGATAACGCCAGTTCGGAGGTGGAACTGGCGGAACTGGTGAAACCGACTACCGTGACGGGCCAACACTGCCAACACCTCGACGGGCGCGGGCCCGGACCCCGGGGCCGTCACTTCTGTACTGACGGAAGTACAATTAAGACGCACAGAACACGCAACGTATATTCAATATCATACAAATAAGGTTGTTAATCACGTTGCAACCGACTGTGGTACCACCCAAACCCAATGCTAAACCCAATGCTATGCCAGTCGACATGCTGTTGTTAATGGGCATGCACAGTTTATGGAAAACTCGCATGTTAGACAGGCATGCGGAATCAATGGTGTCTTCGCGGTCACATTTCGTGCAAATGACTGTACAGCTAAAAGACTTCTATGAAGAACTACAGTTTCGGCCGGACTGGTATCCACAGTTCATAGAATGCACTGCTCAAATACCCTTTTAGAACAAGGTGTTGCGGGAAATTTGTTTTGTAATGCCTATTGTACATTTGTGGAGGAAGCCTTAAGCTTTTTTGGACGCTATGTGTATACATGAACCTCATTTGTAATAAATACCATGTAAGAGAGAAAAAAAAAAAAGTGGCGTAGTGTGTAAGACCGCTGCACGGTACGTGGAGGCTGTTCGTAACGTCGCGAGTTCGAATCTCGCTGGTTCTTCTTTTTTTTTTTAGTGTTCTTGTTTTCTTTTTTTTTCTTTTTACATTGTGTGACTACTAACCGGACTGCTTCGAAGGAACCGCTATTTTTTTTAGACAACAATTAAGCAGAAGGCTGAAGCCGCTGAAGCTGTACTCGAATGACCCGAAACATTGTTGCATTACACCGTACAGGAATGAGGCACCGGCGTGGTATTTCTGACTATTGATTTATTACGTGGAGAACGCGCCAGAGCCATAAACCTACCAAAAAATAGTGACAATCGTTAGCGCTCCGTTAATAAAATAGCTAGCTTTGGTGTCGTTCGAAACCGGAACTGATTGTATAAAAGCTGTGACAATATAATAAATTATTAGCAGCGCTTTCATTTTGTCACTACTTGATTTATGATTTAGAGCTCAAGAACTTTCAACTAAAACAACAAAGTTAATCAGTCAAGAAAATATAATGTCAGTACACAGCCAGCATACACTTAGTTAGCGGTAAAACACTCATTTTACGGCTCTGTTAGCAACACTGACGTTGATTTTTTTTCTTTCTCATGGCGGATCTTGTGTGCGTGAACGATCGCGCGCTTGTCAACTGTTACTGAGATGCCGTTCTTCGTCTACGTGAGATACCAATTTCACAAGATCGAGAAGGTTATAGGTGCAGAGAGCGTGTGGTTATGGTGGCCACCTTAGTGCGGCGGTTTAGCCGCAAGGACGTTGACGACTTCACCCCTGGGGATGTCTACAGTGCTTCCTGGGAGCAACAAAGAGAAGACCAAAGGCGGCTACTACGACAACGCACTTCTGCATATGACAGGTGAAGTAAAATTCTTCATTACGTGGGCCGCGTATTCTGTGCGCATGTTTAAAATCTCTTCTCTGGCTAGCGTAGTCCAAGAAGAGATTTTTTCCCCCATTGTACTTGCGACGTGCTGAACCACGCCGTGTTTAACCAACTATGTCATGCCCCAGCGCTGGCCGACCGCTGGCTGCATGCAACCTGCTTATTATTCAACCGTATGTGCTTACGCCGAGCTGCCGTCTCCGCGATAGAGTGCATCAGTGGATGCTATAATTTGCGCTGTGTGCAGATCCGTGAACCATGATTCGCAATGATCCACGGGGTGAATCTGTGATAGTATATAGATGAATTGTCGAATACCGCAGTTCTTGGTCACTTGTTATGTTCGAAATGGATTGATCACGACATGTGCGAGCGACTTATGTTCTCTAATGCACTGCACCATAGTGCTCATGCTTCAGGAAGAGTTGAAAACAAGCGTGCGACTACGAAGCTTACCAGCTTGAAGATTTCTTTAGCGAAATCTTTGTCACCATTGCCTTACACTTATCTTTATTAACCAAAGACTTGCTGTTGAATTCGTGTATTCAGCATGTTGTTGGTTGTATTGCTGTGAGGCCTTGCTCAGTGTTACAAGGCTGGGCTTCTGTGCTGTAATCTTTCCCACATGCCTTTATGCAAATGTGTGCAAATCATCATAATTACTTTTTGATAAGGGCGGCCCTTAATTGTAATTTTCCTCTACTGGTAGTTGGAACGATAAGTGTACAAACGAAAATGTTTACTTTTCTTTCACAATTGTGATAAAGTGCACGATTCCCATTGCATGTTTACATAGTTTTGTGTGACTGCATTGTCTTGTGTAATCAGCTGATCTGTTTATCAGTTGTGACAACATGTCACTTTTATTCACAGCCCGAAGAAGAAATGCGCCAACATGTCAACACATACGAAACAAAAAAAGTGACCTCGACCAGTCCAAACAAACATTTATGATGATTTAGCTTCTGGTGTGGAAGCCTTGCTCACAATTAATACATCAGCAGAAGTGTTTCATTTAAATGGGCTTGAGTAATCGCTGTCTAGATTGGGTTTAGACGTCTGTCGTTATGATTAAGGGCTGGTTCACACCGGCGACCGGTCGCGTGACCAAGTTAGTCGCTTTGCAACTGGTCGCAAAGCGACTGCTTTGGCTCGGCTGAGCACTCCGTGGTGGCGATGGTAGCACAGAGGAATGCACTCGTTTGTATCTGACGGCAGTGGGCCAGCGCAATAAAAAAAAAAGCAATGAGCCCGGATGTAAACAAATGCTGACGTCACTTCTGGGCTTCGCTGATTGATGCTAGCCGTCCTGCGACTGAAAAATCGCGCAGCGAGCGACTGAGTCAAAGCAGTCGTTTAGCGACCAAAGCGACTGTTTGGGACCAGTCGCAAAGCGGCTAATTTGGTCGCGTGACTGGTCGTCGGTGTGAACCAGCCCTTACTGTGTTACAAGTGGTCTGTTTGATAAGCAATTCCAGACGTTGCTGAGACGCTGTCATTTTTTCGGTTGCGATGATTGTTGCGTTGTCTGACTCAATATTGCAGTCATTCATGACGGCATGTTCAGCTAAAGTGTTGTTTCTGACGCTCTTATTTTCTATGCCATGGGCAAGCTGTTGCAGATGTTTCTTGTAGTTTCCTGACTGACCGGTGTAAACACCCTTGCACTCTGCGCAAGCTATCTTGTAAACTACACTGGGGAAACCCTCCTTCGGCAGGCAGTCCTTCACTCTCATAACTTGATGGCACACCTTTATGGGTAGACTGTGTGCCAGGTGTATGTCATACTCGACGTAGGACATGTGCCATACATTAGCTTGTTTCAGGAATACACTGTACAGGGGCTCGCTTCGTAGAAGCAGGGGGGGGATGGCGGGAAGGAGGTGCGTCAACGTGTCCCCGTCACAACATCTGAATTTCACCTCTGTGCGCTGCGCCGCCCATGACAGGGCTGTTCACAGCATGCTACTGCAGTGTGCCAAAAAATTGCTCAAAGACACAGAATGTGAATACGGCAAAGACATGGGACGACTTCTCTAACTGCGGATACCCTAAGCACTTTATCAGCTGTAGAGGTTTAACTGCGCTAAGACAAGGACACCAGAGAAAGAAAAATACAGCACGTGCCTTGTCCTTGTCTTAGCACAGTTAAACCATTATGAAATGAAGGTCAAACAACTAGCCCAACTTGGTTCTCTTCTACTTTATCAGCACAATGGAATGCTAACTGTTATGATAGGTAACATTGACATGCCTGCTTCTCGCCTCTATGCAGCGAGTCCATGTACCGTATATTAGAACAAGCGAATGTTTGGCACGTGTCCTATGTGAGTATGATGTGCATGTGGCACACATTCCATCAAAAAAGATGTGCCATCAACCTGTGAGAGCGAAGGATCGCCTGCCCAGGGAGCGCTTCCCCGGTTTGTTTACCAGATACCTTGCGCAGACTGCAAGGGTGTTTATATATGGGAGTCAGGAAACTACAAGAAGTGTCTGCTGCGGCATGCCCGTGATGTAAAGATTGAGTGTGTATCTCGACAACATTTTAGCAGAACACGCCATCATGAAGAACAAGATTGATCGAGACAATGCAAGAATCATTGCAACAAAAAAAAAATGAAAGCATCTCGGCTACATCTGGGATCGCTTATCATACTGACTCCTTGTAACACAGTTAATCTTAAAAAAATCTAAAACTGATCTGTGCTTAGTCTTTGAAGCAATTACTCAAGCCCATTTAAACAAACCACTTCTGGTGATGCATTCATTGTGAGCAAGACTCCCATTCTGGAAGCCGAAATGTGACACGTGTGTTTGGACTGGTCAGCGTCTCTCTTGTTTCAAATGTACCGTGCTGACCGAATGGGATTATGGCATGCTGTCAACCTCCATGTCAACGCAGAGTGCATGCGCTATGGGAACTCAAGAAAAAGGAGTGAACAAATTGCAACAAAAAATGACGTAATTTTTAAAGTGGCATGGTTGAGGTTTCCACCGAAAAGCAAACCCTGGCTTGGGAACAAGAGGGCTATTCAAATGCAGCCCAACTATTCTATGGCGTCCTAGACTTTAAGGTGAAGCTCAAGTGTATTTCTTAGTGTTTTAAAACGTTGGTAGTGTTGGATGGTTAGCAGATATGGATAAGAAAAGCCTAATAAATTGCTTAGGTAGGTCTGTAAAAACTGTGTGAGAGCTGAGCTACGCCATTCTCTGAATAGCCATGCAGGCCGCTTGCCACTCTATTGAAAAGGAGACTGCAGAGGAGGCGTTTCTGGATGACGTGGCCTGTTTGAGCCTATCATTGTGGGGTGAACAGTTATCACCATCACTTGAGGCTTCACCATGGAGATTGGAGGTGTGTAGTATTTGATGACAATTTGTATATTGTCCACCAGTGGTAGCGTAGATAGGTTGCTTTCTTTCTGGCTTCCTTTTGTGTCATATTATATGTGAATTCTCTTCTTTGTTGCTGAACGATAGAAGGGGAATTTTAAGGGCCCGTTTTTTGTTTGCTTTGTTAGACACAACCTTAATGAGAACCTACAGACAATCAAGCCACGAAAAGTGTAGGGGACGTTTTTCCCAGTAATTATGACATACATGTGAAAAAAATTAAAGTGTACAAAAAGAACCTGCAACCTTCTAATAATGCGAATGATGCTCTAGCAATTGAGCTATGGTTGCAGTCGTCCCACCGTCCACTTCATGGGGTATATCTGTGCATTAAAACCAGGGAGTGCTAGCACTGCTCGTAGCCGTGATGGCAAATGCGGAACATCCCCCCCCCCCCTTTTTTTTTGCCTGCTGGCGTCGCATAGCACGTAATCTGTATAGACATGTTTCTAGACAAGTTGTTGCAATTAAGCAGACTATTCAATAGCCACTTACCACAGAACCGCCTAGGCCTTGTGTGGTTGTAACCTTGATTGTGACTTATTCTGCACTGCTTACGATTCGCAGTATATCAAGCATAGATGTACGATATACTGTATACATAATATACTTTCACAGATGTGCTCTGAAAGAGCGGCATGATAACAGTGTGCAAGTTCTCTGTCACGTGGCTTTGTTTTCTTCTCACATTTCATGGCATGTATTTTTTTTTTGCTGTTCACTAAAATGGATCTGCGAAGCATTATCCAGGAAGTAAATCACTTAATGGTTTCTGAAAGTGCTCTACAACTCCGGAATCATGCTTTATCTCCAGGCAATAATTAGGACCTTGAGTAGCTAAGCATAATTAATGAGTGCCTTTCATTTTTAAAGTTTTGACTAAAGTTACGCGTGTGATGAGGTTTATATAGGCTATAAGGTCGTAATGAATAAGGACCGCATGATAAAGCAGTTCAAGGCTGGCAAAGATGGCACAAGCTCTCGCACAGCACCAGTCCTATTGTCGCCCTTCTTTCACAGACGTCCCCTTTGTCATCCCTGTTGTGCCCTTTGGTACATCTGCTCCACTACAATACCCCTGGAGTGAAGTGTAGCCATCCTGGCGACTCGGGGAGTAGGTAGAATGACGGGGTCGTAGTATCACTTAGACGGTCGACATGTACGGTCTCACTTCCTTGACGGTGGATTGTTTGAGGGGCTTGACAATGTTGTTCACTGGCAAGGTGGCATCAGTGATACGGTACGGACCATGGTACCATGCCAGAAGTTTAGAAGAGAGGCCAGGGACGTGGGGTGGTACCCATAGCCAAACAAGTGAGCCAACAGCAAACGTGGGAGCTGGGTGATGAATGTCGTCATGCAGTGTCTTTTGTCGACCTTGAGCTTCGCTTGTCAGGGAACAAGCCAACTGGCGGCAGTCTTTGGTGTATCGGGCGACTTCAGAAATGTGAGTGCACTCGGAGTCATCAAGTCGGTACAGGAGTATAGTGTCCAGTGGGTGGGAAGGCTCGCGGCCGTACAAAGGAAAGAAGGGGGGAAAAGCTGGTAGGCGCTTGCACCGCATTGTTGTATGCAAAGGTAACAAAAGGCAGTACGGTGTCCCAGGTGGTGTGGTCGGAAGAGGTATACATCCTTAACGTGTCACCGAATGTGCGGTTTAACCACTTGGTTAGACCATTTGTCTGCGGATGGTAGGCGGTCGATTTCCGGTGAATGATGTTGCATTCAGCGAGGACGGTTTGGATGACATCCAACACAAACACGACCCCTATCACTGAGTAGTTCCCGCGGAGCACCTTGGCTTAGAACGAAGTTGCGAAGAATGAAAAGAGCAACTTTGCGGGCGGTCACTGCCGGGAGAGCTGCTGTCTCAGCATAGCGTGTCAGGTGATTGACGCTGACAGTAATCCGCCAGTTTCCTGAACCACTGTACGGAAGGGGGGCCGTAGAGGTCAACACCAACGTGGTCAAACGTGCCTGTAAGGTGTCGCTCTACTACACAAGGGACAAGCTGTATATAGGGTTCGTGGATGAAATCAAGGCTTTGACAGGCACCGATTTGGTTGGAAAGAATCATTTAATAAAAAGACGAGGACGCGGACCACAAGATGTGGAAGTTTGTATTGACTCTTTCGCACCCAGAATGTTAGCCTTGTTTACAATAAGGCTCTCGTTCTGCGTGCTGAAACATCACTACATAAGTGTAGAAAGCTGGGCCAGTTGGTATGGATCCATGGAAAAATAGCAGCGCGAAAAACGAGACGATGCACACAGGGAGAACAGACAAGTACAAGCGCTGACTTTCAACTAAGCATCTTTAATCGGAAATAAAACATATATGCATCACACCGCCAAACGGTACATGCGCAAACAACACTTGCTCTTCTTTCCTCGCTCAAAACCAAAAGCACACACATGTCACTGGTCTCATGTAGTCCCAAGATACGAAATTTCCTTATCATGTAATGTTACCGACGCCTGACTGACACATGCAAGTGACAGCTTAGAAATGTGAGCGGCCTCAACAATTTCACGTGCTTTCTGGCTTCTGTGTTTATACAGAATAGAAGAAGAGCCAAAAACAGGAGTACACCCACAATCGCGGCAGTGCATTGATAGATGAGAGCTAGTGGGGCCTTTCCAGGAATTAAAATGCTCCCTTAATCGCACATTAAGGCACCGCCCCGTTTG
Source organism: Rhipicephalus appendiculatus (assembly GCA_030522465.1). Lineage (NCBI taxonomy): Eukaryota > Metazoa > Arthropoda > Arachnida > Ixodida > Ixodidae > Rhipicephalus > Rhipicephalus appendiculatus. Next base: position 350,820 of record JALIZH010010232.1, on the reverse strand, counting down.
CCCCACGTAAACGCGGTTGCATGACAGAGGTATTGAATAAACAACGCAGGAGCAGCAATGTACATAGCTGTGGGCATGCTTAACAGTGCAACCTAATGTTACATCGACCTCTTTGTTCTTTGCGCGGCGGTCCACCTTCACACATAGTCTGCTCAACTTGTTTCGCGCCGAGATCAAAACCCGTACATCGAAGTGGTTGGCAACCTTCTTGAGTCTGTGAGTAAAACCATGAATGTATGGTATCACAGCGACTTTCTTGCCTGTTATTTGGGCTGGCTTAGGTTCATTGTTGCCGCCTTTTTTTATTTTCTTAAGTAGCTTCTCGCAGGTAGCAGAGAGCAACTCAAGCGGAAAACCAGCTCGCGTCAATTTGTTCACCTGACAGGTGAAACTAGAAGCCACTAAATGATGACAAGATTTCGTCATCGCAGAGTGAAGGCAGGAAAAAGCAGTAGCATTTTTTACTAACTTTGTGTGGCCTGAACTGTACTTCAACAAAGGTTTTACCGACCTGGGTGCGTACTGCACCCAGGTCGGTAAAGTTGACAGGATGCTAGAGACTGTACTTGGTAAGCTCACAACTAAAGTTTTTCGCTATGTCGACGATTACTTAGTTTTCTTTGACAATGATGATTATGACTTCATGGCCGCTAAAATTTTGAGCAGTTTTGAGCAAAAAGGTCTTCGGCTAAAATTTACATCTGAATTTTTGAAGGATGACACATTCAGTTCCTTGATTTAAAGCTAGTGTTCACTCTGAATCATGTCTGCTGGCAGTACGCACCCAGGTCGGTGAAACCTTTGTTGAAGTACAGTTCAGGCCACACAAAGTTAGTAAAAAATGCTATTGCTTTTTCCTGCCTTTACTCTGCGATGACCAAATCTTGTCATCATTTTGTGGCTTCTAGTTTCACCTGTCAGGTGAACAAATTGACGCAAGCTGGTTTTCCGCTTGAGTTGCTCTCTGCTACCTGCGAGAAGCTACTTAAGAAAATAAAAAAAGGCGGCAACAATGAACCTAAGCCAGCCCGAATAACAGGCAAGAAAGTCGCTGTGATACCATACATTCATGGTTTTACTCACAGACTCAAGAAGGTGGCCAACCACTTCGATGTACGGGTTTTGATCTCGGCGCGAAACAAGTTGAGCAGACTATGTGTGAAGGTCGACCGCCACGCAAAGAACAAAGAGGTCGATGTAACATTAGGTTGCACTGTTAAGCATGCCCACAGCTATGTACCTTGCTGCTCCTGCGTTGTTTATTCAATACCTCTTGTCATGCAACCGCGTTTACGTGGGGCAAACGGGGCGGTGCCTTAATGTGCGACTAAGGGAGCATTTTAATTCCTTGAAAGGCACCGCTAGCTCTCATCTATCAATGCATTGCCGCGATTGTGGGTGCACTCCTATTTTTGGCTCTTCTTCTATTCTGTATAAACACAGAAGCCAGAAAGCACGTGAAATTGTTGAGGCCGCTCACATTTCTAAGCTGTCAATTGCATGTGTAAGTCAGGCGTTGGTAACACTACATGATAAGGAAATTTCGTATCTTGGGACTACATGAGACATGTGACATGTGTGTGCTTTTGGTTTTGAGCGAGGAAAGAAGAGCAAGTGTTGTTTGCGCATGTACCGTTTGGCGGCGTGATTCCGATTAAAGATGCTTAGTTGAAAGTCAGCGCTTGTACTTGTCTGTTCTCCCTGTGTGCATCGTCTCGTTTTTCGCGCTGCTATTTTTCCATGGATCACTACACAGTTCGCCATCTTGTGGTCGGCTTCCTCATTTTTTTATTCAGTAGGGTCTGTGGAGTAGTGCCGTAGGCAGGTACGCATAATCGACTTTTTTCAGGCGCATGAGCTCTACCAACGTGTGCGAGCGCTCGTGGGTAGTGCTCATGGTGATGCCGCAGCAATTGCCATGACGAGAGCACAGGTCTCACTCTTTAGTTTTCTGCTCGCGCCAAGCCAGCACTTCTTAGTCAAGATATACATATTCCTGCATAATTCAATCATGAACTTCTCTGTTTAGCTGCAACAGTCTCTCTACGATTTCCATCTATCTAGTGTTTCCGTGCACAACTGTTGGACTGGATGAGCGGGCCCAAAGCTTCAATTTCTTTTCTTTTTTATTGCTAGCATACCCTTATGGCATCAGTTAAATAAAAAGGTATGACTTTGTTTCCTACATGTATTCTAGGAGCAGTCTGTCCAATTTGCAAATGCACTTGCAATCAATGTCCTTCGACACTGTCAATGAGCACAAAGTGAGATTCTGAGATTAAAAGTGGTTGCGAAAGTGAGTAGTTGTCATTTAGTAAAATAAGGTACACATTGATTGTTACCTTTGGTGAGAGCGTGCACGTTGCTCTCATTGTAGGTGATATATGACAGGCTTGTATCACCCTTTGATGACACTAACTGCAGCTGTTGCATTTTACCTAGTCATAGTCAAGAGTTCGACAAAAGTGTGGTCTGAAGAAATTATCTGGTGTTTTGGAACCGCATATGGGTTCCTTGTTCACGGAACTGTAGTGGTAGTCGGCAGTTATGTAGCCAGTAGGTCACGCAATGAGCGCGCGTAAATGGCAGGCATAGTTCCTGTTGTCTTATTCTAGGAGCCGACGGGATGACACATTTTTTTCCTTTGTGATGATAGTAGCATTATCCCAGAATGGTTTAATTATAATATTACGCACGCTCAGCAATGGCGTTCGTCATGTTACTTATTAGTCATGTCACGTTGGTGCTCCTTGAGGTGTCGGGTTAACTTTCCTGTTTCGACAATATTCACTTGACAGCAATCAGAGCACAGTATCTTATATACTACACCTGGGAATGATTCACACGACAGCCTGTCTTTTACATTCATGAGCTGCTTCTGGAGCTTGCTAGTTGGGACGTGAGCAGTGCCAAATTGTATCTTGTTTTCAAGGTACAGGATGTCACACTGAGTGAAGACGACACAGGTCTCGTTCGACGTCACGTCACACTTTACAGGTGTCCCAGTGGACTTGGCTGTAACCATGTGCGAAGAAGCCCTAAAAGCAGACAGTGGTCCTCCTGGTCGCAGCCCCTTTGATGTCTTCGAACTTAGCGAGTGGCTGCGGTTTTGTCTCAGCAACACATATTTTTCGTATGGTGGCATTTACCAGCAAACGCATGGTACGGCGATGTGAGCGTCAATATCAGTCACTATAGCTAATCTAGTAATGGCAGCCTTGGAGGGAAAGGTCCTGGCAATGTTCACTCCAGCACCCAAAGTGTTTAACCGGTACGTCGATGACTGCTTCTGCATTTTGAAGAAGCGAGACCTTTAACACTTCTTGCACTGCCTGAACGCCCAGAATGCGAACTTACAGTTTACCGTTGCACACGAGAAGGACAACATGCTGCCTTTTTTGGATGTTAAGGCGTGCCGGGATGGGGGCTCCCTTGCCTTCTAAGTATACAGGAAGCCCACGCACTCAGGTCGTTATCTCAGTTTTAATTCGCATCATCCCATCAGCCACAAGACATCTGTAGTGTCATCCTTGGTAACACGGGCCGTACGGGTCAGCTGAGATCGCGATGCACTAAAGAAGGAACAACGGACGATCCACCGGGAGCTAAGCCGCAATGGCTATCCTGATTGTTTTATCTCTAAAGCTGGAAAGCGGATGCTACAATCAATCTCACAGAGCAGCGCGACAACTTGTGCACATGCAGCCACACCTTACGTCCAAGGAATCAGCGAGCCACTTTCACGCGTATTTTCAAGATAGGATTTGCGCATTGCGCATGTCTTGACCAGCAAGCTCCAGAACCAGCTCGTGAATGTAAAAGACAGGCTGCCAAGTGAATCGTTCCAGGTGTAGTGTATAAGATACCGTGCTCTGAATGTCAAGTGTATATTGGTGAAACAGGAATGTTCTCCCGACGGCTCAGGAAGCACCAACGTGACGTGACTAATAACAGTCACACGACGAACGCCATTGCTGAGCATGCGGATGACCATAATCACACCATTGAGTGGGATAATGCTACTATCATCGCCAAGAAAAAGAATGTGTCATCCCGCCGGCTCCAATGAATAGGACAACAGGAACTATGCCGGCCATTTACGCACGCTCGTTGCATCACCTACTTGCTACATAATTGACGATTCCAGTCCAGCTCAGTGAAGAAGGACCCCGTATACGGTTCCGAAATGTCAGATAATTTCATCAGACTCGGTCAGTGACAGCTTTTCATCGCATTTTGCGAACGACGGTTGTGTTTTCATGTGTTGGCTTACCGGTGACCATGCCGTAGATATATGTATAGTTAGTAATGAGCAATATCAGATGGAACACCGAAATTACCTTTTAAAGGCCATAGCGGCAAAGTGCAGGTGGTAGGCACAAAGGTGTTCATAACACCGTATGCCCTAGTGGAAATATATCTCTTGCAATTTTGTACACCACGTTCATATTAGTACGTTACAAGTAATCGCTAAGTAAACATGAATTTGGTGTTCCAGCTCACATTGCTCTTGATAGTTCATCGTCTACAACACTATAATGCGTGCTGATACCGTCATGACGTACTATCGTACTATGCCGCTAAATTGCTACATTTGATATGCATCCGCACCGTAATACCTACACTTAGTACGTTAGTCCTTTTACATTTCATGCATGCATGGGCCGGTACTGTAAAGAAAGTCAGAGTGGGGCGGTGGGGTTTGAACAGAATGTCGCCTAATGTTGCAATTTGGAAGAATGCCTTTCCCATGTCTCATATAGAGTTCATGTATGCAGGAGGTTTGATGTACGTTTCAAGAAAGATATCCATACCGGTCTGCACAGTGACAAATTTTAAAATAGTTTTTGTTCTACCATGATGTTTACACATAGTGACCGCACGGGGTGCCCCAGGAAAAAAAATGCGCGAGACCCGTCCTGTCTCTGTAGCTCCCCCTAACAAAGCGTTATTAATTGCAATAGGTGAGAAAATATTGTGAATACCATTTAGCAAAGTCGCAAAAGTTTATTCCTTGTGAAGCTGCGGGGCCACTAGCAAACAGTTCGTGGCCAGCATGCGGCCCCCCGGGGCCACTCGTTTAAGACCCCTGCCTTAGAGGTTTGCATTTGTTTACACTGTCACATATGGACTCATTCAGAGGAGTCTGCTGTCTTCTTATGCTCGCTTTGTTTTTCTTGGGGTTGTTGACTTGTCGGGGTGGTCGTGCAAGCGTAGTGCGAGTGTGCTGCATTTGCTTAGTTCTTTCATGCCTTCAGCTGTCGGTGCCAACACTCGCTTACGTTGATTACATTTTTGTAGATGATGCAATTCTCACGTCTGAGGTTCTATATGTCTACTAGAACATGGCTGAGTGTGCCAATGCGAGTGCCAGCCACCGGTGGGGAAATGTAGGAGTTGGTGGAAAAGCAGGGGTCATTTTCTTGGACGATCGCTTTTGGGGATACGTTCACTTTGGTGAGGTGTTCGGTCATCTACTATGAGCCACAACGGTCCGACACTTTCCCAACAGTGCTGTGTTGTCGCTCAGAGACACTGACTGACACACCTGGTGACAAATATCGCGACGTTATTGTCAAAAGTGAGCGCTTGCCGGGTTTTCGCCATGGTGGCACTAGATTTATTAAGAGGATGTGACACTGCAGGTGCTCGAGAAGCTTTTCATGCTTATCTGCGATGAGTAAATGCTGCGGGAAACATTGCAGTTTTTTTCAAGCGTACAAATTCAATTTAAGTTCTGTGCAGTTCAGCACTACAATTTTTTTTCTCATTTGACCTGTTTTTCAGCTCTTGCATATCCCAGCCCTTCAGTTCATTTCTTACGGTTCCTTCAAAGACGAATCAGCGGGGTTCTGCTATATGTGTTTCACTTCAAAGTGTAGTTCAGAGCTTTCGAAACTGAGCACCTAGTTTTTGGTCATCAGGATGAAGTAATCAGTGCTGTTTGCTGAAGAAATAATTTTTGGTTTGTGTGTGTGCAGGTTGACCTGGCTAATGGTGTGATGCTCTCAAGGGCTGCCTAGAGTCGGCTCATGGGAGTTCAAAAGGACTTCCATTTGGTTAAGTGGTCCACCATCACAATATGGTCGACAGAGGCCCGCACACGTAGGAGCTTCACGGGAACTGTCAGACCGTTTTGCTGTAAAAGGCGGCCAGAAGCCTGCACAGCAGCCATTGTCCCCACAAAAAAAAGGTAGCATAGAGAGGTTAGTGAGGAAGCTCACATATTTCAGTAGTGTGTATTTTTTCTGTCATGTATGCATATCGTTTTATAACTTGTTACCAGTTTGGCGACTACAGTGCCCTGTTTATAAGCACAGCTGCAAGTTTATTTCCAGCCACAGAATGTACATCCGTCAGCACACTTAACTGGAAACGCTCCCCCTCGGGGCCTTTACTCGCTTCGACTGATGCCAGCGCTCCCAGCGTTGGACACGATATGTTTGCTGCAGCCAACAGTAGATGGAGCGTGGGTCGATTTCACTAGTAAATTTCTCTTTCACGTCTGCCTGACTGGTGGGTTCAATGCACTCACCTGGCAGGTCTATTTTCGCCATGTTTCTCGTGGCTACGTTCCACGCATGCTCATAAAATTCGTTGCCGTATGCTTCTCTCTGCAATCAACCATTGGGTGCGACAGCTAACACACCTTTCGAGTTCGAAATCACAGCTGCTGTTCGAAAGAAATGATATATTGTAAAATCAGATCAAATGCTTGTAAATGTTGTTCACCGCATTTCAGATTTATTGATGGTGCAACATTTACTAATGTTATGAACATGCGTTTCCTCTGCTTTTCCTATACATCATTAATTTCGAGCGGCAGCTGCGATTTCAAACTAGAAAGGGGCATGAGCTGTTGAACGCAATGGTTCATTGCCGAGATAAGCGTATGGCAACGAATTTCATGGGCCCACGTGAGAACGTAGCCACGAGCAAAATGTGGCAAAAACGGACCTGCCAAGTGAGTGTATTCGACTTGCCTGTCAGGCAGAAGTGAAATGGAAATTTACTAGAGAAATCGATCTGCACTCCATTTGTCATTACCTGCAGCAAACATACCGTCTCCAGTGCTCGGTTGCGTTAGCTTCAGTTGAAGCGGATGGAGGCCACGCAGTGGAGTTAAAGGGATACTGAACAAAAATTCGAAAACACTGAAATTCAACTCGGACGACACGACTGATCCTATACACAGGGTTTATTTCACGTAATTTCGAGCATTTGGCCGTATTTTTAGTGGATTGTGAGAGTGCGGCGGCTGCGCGTCCTGCCTTGCCACTTCCCTTTGTCCACCTCTCCGCCTTGTCCCCACATGGGAGGCAAAATAGCACTTCTTCCTCAGAAACCACTTCAATTACCGAGCGTGTCGCGAGCGCGTAAAGATGCAAGGTGCGAGTGACAGTGGTTCTACAAGTGGTGATTTTGACTTAAGAGTTCGAGAAGCCTCCAAAACGGAGGCCTCTCGGCTTCAGGTGCTGCAATTTTGCTGACATGCCGAAGCGTAGCAACAAAGCAGTCCTGGTCTCATAGTTACTATCCTTGAAGTGTTCGGAGCACAAAAGGTCTCGGTTTGTAGGCACCCACGTTTGCTGCAATGGGTGCGCAGCGCGAACCCATATCCTTTGAAGCTTCGGCTCTGTCGACAAGGTATGACAGGGCTTGCCTCTCCCGACGCTGCTTTTCGCACACCCTAGCGCAGAGCGACGTTGAGGCATTCTACGCTGTGCGAGGTGCTTCACCGTTCACATTACGTAGCAGCACACAACACAAATGGCAAATTCGTACACGTGGGCACAAGCTCTGTTTAGAAAAACAAACAAACGGCCGCGAGCGCGGCTATGGCGTTGTTGGCTGCCGGTTGAGAACACGGCTTGCAATGTTGATTGGTAAGCGATTTTGCAGTAAGCACGGTTGGTGAGTCAGTATCCGGCGGGTTTCGTGTAACTTCCTCTCTAGTTCATGCCGCAGCCACTAAGACGCGCCAGTTGGCGAAAAATGCATTAAATTCACTATTTTCTGCAAGTCTCTGGCTGAAGTGACGGTTGTTTCAACAAACCTCAGCACCCAGTTTTTCAGTAGGGCTATTTATCTCGGCGACGAAATTTTTGTTCAGTATGCTCACATGCCTAATGGGTGAAATGCTGAAATGCATGTCTACTTGCTTTTGCAGGTAACTGCATGCAAAAATGATTTGATATTGTTGAAATTTAGATGGCATCTGCTGCATGTTCTTCACTGTCTGTAATGTTTTGTGGAAGGAAAACCTCAGCTGTGATATTATCCATCATTGCACTGACATTCCAGCCGTTGCAGTTTCTTGTGGTGTGAGCCTTCCCGAAGTTATTCCTAAAAGCATTAAACGTGCATTGTGCATTTCAGCTTTGTAAGAAGTTAGGTGACAATTTGTTGGAACGGTAGTCCTACCTTAGTTCCTCTGTTGGTAGTTAGGCTGTATAAGGATTACATAGCAGAATCTTTGCAAATGTATATTTAGTGCTAGTGCTTCTTTAGTGGGCCTAGTCAGCTGCCGTAGTTCATCGATAGGCATTTCTTAATGAACAGAAGTGGATCTGAAGTCAGCACAAATCTGCAACAAACATATTGAACTTAAGTTATCAAATTAGGGAATATTGTAATGAATTGTTTCTCTTTTTGCCCTGCAGTGCTGCCGAAAGCCTTTAGGAAAAGGAAGCGAAGCAGGTCGCCCTGAACATCAGGCTTCTGGTGGTCACAGAAGACCAAGCTGAGACGAGGACAGAAAAAATAAACAGAGAAGTCATTTTTCAGTTCTGAACTACTGTGCAAGCCTGTTGTTTTTGCCCATGGCCACGTAAAAGTTCATATTTTCATCCACAATGCATTTAATAACAAAAAGAGGGATTACACGAGGTCCCGTCATGCAAAAACACACCAGCCCGGTTCTTACCAAAACACGCCAGCCCGGGTCCCACCAGAACACGCCAGCCCGGGTCCCACCAAAACACGCCAAACCGGTCGTATACGCCAGACCGCCAGAAACCGGTCGTATACGCCAGACCGCCAGAAACCGGTCGTATACGCCAGACCGCCAGAAACCGTGTCTGAATTCCCGCTCTGGCGGAAACGGGAAAAATACGCCAGACACGGACTGGTGTTTTTTTCGACTGGGTGGTGTGCCATGGCCATGACTCGCAGCACAGAATTGTCTTAAATACCTTTTGAGAGATGTGACAATTGTCTTAAAGACAACCATTCATGTCTCCATGCCTACATACCATGTTCATCTTTTATGTGCTGTTCACATGCTACCAGTGTACTAGCAATATAGAGTTTTGGGCTAGTGGGTTTCGAAAATTGTGAAAGCAAGCAGACAAATGTGCTACATTTATACTCTGCAGCGACATCATGTCCATTCGTACTGCTCCTGAGGCAATATTGTATCATGTTCCGGCATGGCATAAAGAGTCCATCAATATTTACCTCTACTCGTCGTTATAAGAGCGCGTTGCCTAGCCGCAGGCGGTGGTTGTGGCTGCCGCTGCTCTTGTTGCTGCTGCTGGTGTGGTTGTTGTTGTTGCTGGGGCTGCTCTTGTGACTCCTGCTCCTCCTCCTCCTCGTGGCGCTGCTCTACAGTCAGGTCAACAGCAGAGGGACTACGTGGGTCGGTCTTTGAGAGGGGGGAGCTGTGCAGCATGCTGTCCTGATTGTAATGCAGAATCTAAAACAGGAAGACACCAAATAATAGCACACTAGTACATTCCATTGCAACAACTCTGGAACACTGGGAACCCACCACAATAGAATAACTTTTTATTACAATGTTACAAGGCAATCAAGATTGCTAACTAATGTTATGAAGGAATAATTTGAGCGACATGGTAATCACCCTTTAATAGTTTTTGTGTGTTATAGGTAATGTGAAATAGTAAAACAAACTTAGTTGTTCGCTTTTACTCAGAACCACAAATGAAGCTTTCGCACTGTTGTAATGCAGCTTCATGCATCGACAACTGAAAACCTCATGGATGAGTTATGTCAATACATGATAATGCACCTGCTGCTTGGGTTCACTGGAGATTATTCCTTTTCATTTCTGTCACTATACGAACCAATAGAGTCGCTAGGCAGGGCACAAATAGTGCTTCATCTTTTTTCAGCTTTTGCAAGTATGTAAGCACGTTAATACTGCTGGAGATACTCCAAGTGTCATTTTTATTCTCGCATGCCACACTTTAAATCGCGAACGCGCCAGTTTGTACACATGGTGATAACCCTAGAAGCAATTTATCAATTTCAGAGAGTTGCGAGGCTTTGCTGGTGCACTTACCTTGACCTTCATCTGCACGCACTTCTTTTTCTGGCGGCGTCGTCAGACAGGAAGCAGCAGCTGGCCTTCTTTTGCGGCCAGAGCTTCCTGAACTTCTAGGTGCTACTTTGGGGACGTAATTTATGGACCTGACATAATCAGAGAGGTCCTGCAGTATTTGCTCTTTTTCAGCATACTGTTCTTCCATTCCCGACCTGCAAAGCAATATGCGTGTATGTTACAGAAGGCCTGCTTCTCTCTAAAACGCGTCGCTAACGTCTTAGCTACATGAGACGAAAGGTGTTATAAAACAGTGCTGCTACGACGGACGGTCGTGAACATGAACACGGGATTGAATGCTATTTGTGCGTACAATAAATCAAAAGTCGTACTTACTTTTTTAAATTTCTCGTGTCTTCTTGCCTCCAGTAACCGATTAAGAGGTCGACACGATCTTTCAGGCCTCTGAGTGTGAGCTCCCGGCCGAGCACACGTTTCAAATTTTCGATCACTTCAATCCACTTTAAGTCGTCGCCAAAGGCCTTGGTCGCTGCCACTTCCCTTAAAATGGCTATGTCCTCCTCTGTTGTGAAACATCGCCGGGGCCTTTTCGCCTGCAGCCGAACCTGCGCCGCGCTTGAAGGTGCCGCCGACGACATGCCGCCGCCGCTTGTGATAGGGGCTGCCATCTTGAAAACGCTCGCACGCTCGTCCGCTGTGCACGCTTCGCTGAAGAGACGAAATGAGCGGGTGAGTGGCTCGCTCCGTAAACCAGCCGGTTCTCGCAGCGGACCGCACATGCGCAGTTCACCTCTCCTGCCGCCCGCTGGGCCGGCTGGCCCGCTGAGCCGAAATGAGCGGGTGAGCGGCTCGCTCCGTAAAAACGCCGGTTTTCGCAGCGCCACTAAAAGCCGCTACGCGGCTTTCAGTGGCGCCCCTATAGCCGCTGCGCATCGCGAATAAACGGTTCTGCGCAAGAGCAGTGCGTGGGTGTCGCTCCTCCAGTCCGGCCGTGGGCAAGAGTTGACTGCAGCGCCGCTAGTTCTCGCGACTGCCACTCGGACCACCCTGGGTCGCCCTTTCCGGAGGTGCACTGAAGGACGGGGACGGAGCCACGTTTCTTTTTGTCGTTGTTTGTTTCCTGACGCCATTTCCGTTTCTCTCTTTTTTTTTCTTCATTTCTTTTTTCGCGCGTAGCTACTGCATGTTTCTGAAGTCATTCGCGTTGCTTTTATTGCGATAGCAATTATATGGACACTCTCGGCTGGTTTTCGCCGTCGGCGTCGCCGGCCGTCATGTCCCCTATATGTATGTATATATATATATATATATATATATATATATATATATATAAACCTCAAAGAAAAATAATTCAGAAAAATGTTTCGGACGCGCGGCATCGAACCAGGGACCTCTCGCTTCGCAGCGCCCGGCGCTACCCGCTGAGCCACGAAGGCGAACGTCCTTCAACGTTCAAACGGCGAGCTATGTATACACAGCGAGTTTTCAGCGTGTTTTCAGCAGTACCAGTGAGATGGCGCAAAGGCCGCGCTCGGTGGGGCTTAGCTGGGAGGGCGATCGTTGCGACGCTCGCTCTTAGGCGCTCCCTAGCTCTCCGGCGCGCACTTTACCCGAAGGGGGGGGGGGAAGGGTAGATGCCCGTGCGTGCGCGCGCTTATCTCGCGGTGGCGGAGAATGGGGCTCTCGCCGGGACGATAGCGTTGTAGTTACCGGGCGCGCGAAGGTCACATCGCTCGCTTCAGTCCCCCCTGTTTGCGAAAAGAGCACGCTTTTCAAACACAGCAAAGTAACGACTGTGACACTTGTTAGTTCGCGCTCGTCTGTACAGTCGCCCAAATCTAGCTATCCTTCGCGAGCGGCGATCTTTTCTGTGTATCTTCGCCGTATGACTGAATTAAGTTACAAAAATAGTGAGGGTAAGTGCATGCCCACATACCACATGCCCACGAAACAATTTTTCGGCACTTCGTTCCATCACGGGGCGCTGACACACAGAAAAGTCGCCGCTGCGCGGGATAGTTAAAGATTTGATCGACTGTACCTGTGAATGCGTTTCGTGCGTCGTTTTTGTTTGAGCAGCGCGTTAAGTGTCGAGCTGTGAATGTTCTTAGTTCGCTCTCGTCCTGTGCGTGCTGTTTTCGTGCGTCATGTGTGCGTGAGCAGTGCCCTGCACGTTTCGACCTGCTTGGCATTCGTCGCTTGACATTCCAATTTGTTGCTATCGCATTCAGTGCTTCGCCGTGGGGCGAAACTGTGACTTTTTTTCTTTCGTTTTCTTTTTCTCCGCCGAGAGCAGGGCTGGGCAGTATCGAAGATACATGTATCTTAGATACTATCTCAGATACTCTTTAGATATCTTGTATCTGTATCGCGATACGTGTCGCAAAACGAGTATCTGTATCTGTATTTCCGATACATTCAATAATGTATCGTGTATCTTAAGATACAAGATACTGCTGCAGAAACGCCACCATGCGAAACAATAAACGTCGGCTGGACTCTGCTTGCCAAACTGCTACTGCTGCCTCTAAGGCTCCTCAATAAAACTAACGCGACAGTGACATTCTTTTGTCATTTCACCAGGGTGTTCTAGTGAGCACAATTGATTAGGTCTATACGCGTCCCTATTTGTGGAGAAGAGCCACATGATGGTGCAGAGCAATCTTGACAAAACGAAGCGTGCGAACGGTGACGCGCATTCGAAATTTCGTTTTTTATGCTCTTTTTTTCTTTTTAGCTCTGTTGGTGCCATGAACCTTGTTTGTAGCAACGGTACTGTGCTGCGTGCTCCAATGCGTGCAGCTTCTTTAGCTCAAATTCCGATGCCACTATGTCGTCGTTATCGAAGTTTGCCTTGCGTGGTGCTGCGCTCTAAAGTCTCAAGTAAGCAAGAATGGGGTTGCTTAGCGTCTCGCTGCTTTCAGACAGCGATTTCAAAGATCTGGTGAGTGTAAACTTGTCTTACATACGATGAGACTGACTTGTAGGCAGTTTAGATTCTAACAACCGTCGCATCACGGTATCCATGCTAGATGCAATAGAACAAGCATTTACGTAACAGAATATATTTTGGCGTACTTTATCTTTGCTCATCGTCCTAAATTATTCAAGAAGTATTTTTAATGAGAGCTTAATTCCAAGTGCACAAGTGCTCTCTTTGATCTCCTCCGTTTGCATCCTACACATTTCCTATATAGCCTCTGTATAGTGTTTGCTCGTATGTCTACTGTAATATGTCTTTTTTTAAGCTGATCCTATACCCCTTCTTTGCTTCATTCTGGTTTTTTAGATGCGAAGCAGCTTAAGGCGAAGTTCAATCCGGTGGTGGTGTGCGGCTTGACCACCCTTACTGCGCATGCGCAAACCCTTTAAAAAAATAACAATAAAAACCTTCTCTACCCCTCTCTCTCCTCTGGGCATCCCTCCCCGCGGCGACCACACCCTCACTGCGCATGTGCGTCCCCTCCCTTTCTCCTCTAGGCATCCCTGCCCGCGGCGTCCACACCCCCCACTGTGCATGCGCGTCCCCCCCCTCTCTCTCCTCTCTTACGCTCCCCCCTCTTTCGCCTCGCGACGCCGACGCAGGTAGCGTCTGCTAGCGAGTTTCTTGGTTGAAAAAACCGGCTGCTCGCGCTGCGCAACCGTTCACTCTGGCCAGCCCGTATATATGGCACTGGATCTTGACTTGCAAGGTAGTGCCGGTGGGAGATTTCTCATGTGCGTTGTTCAACAATAAAAATTCGCAGCGTGCGCGTTAAATAAAAGCAGACTGCGGGTCTCTGTGTCCAGTCGGAGTCTTCTGTGTCTCCTGCCTATTAGCAGCGATTGGCATGTTCCAGTAGGAAACACCGGTCCATCACTGCGTGCTTTGCCCCTCCTCAGATTTCTCTCCTGCACAGCGCTGCGATGAGCGCCAGCGTCAACGCCGCCGCTAGTGTAAGCGTTAGCGCCCGCTGCTTCGCATCTACACATGGTTCCCTTTAGCGGGAGATGGTGTAATTCTTTTAACTTTCTCGCTTATTACTACTATTTAAATATCTCCATTCCATGGGAGTTTACTGTTATGTTAAGGTGTTGCTGAGAACAAAGGTAAAATAATCTGCGTGTCCCTAGAGCATACAGTAAGATAAATTCTGCTTATGGTTTAATAAAACTGCGAAATTCAGTTTGCGTTATAATGATGGAAAATATAAGAAAAAGTCCTAAACATGTTAGGATGGGGATGTCAGAAATAGTACGCAGTGCTCAGTTTCTTTTTTTTTACCTTTTATGCTCTTTTTCGTAGACACATCATGCTTTATTTTCATAGCTCTGGGCGTACCGCCTGTATCCTGTTTATCAAGGATATTTCGCCTGACAGAACCTAATATTTACAAAGAAGTGGTAAACCTCAACTGAATTAAACCAACGTTGGGATTTACCGCCATGTGGCTCTCGTTTTTATGTAGTGCTTAGTTCTTAACTAAGATGAATTATTTAACATTTATGTTATTCACTTTAGGGCCAAGTGCGTTTCGTTGCATACGTTGTAGAGGGAATTCCAGAACGACCGATCTGAGTTTTTGTGGAAAGTTACGTGCTACGTAGTGATTATTTCGGTGTTTAAAGAAAGGTGGAGAAATATGACTACTATTGTGCTGCAGCGCTCTTAGGCGTGCTTCGAGCGAAACAAACGGTACGTGGACCTCGTTGAAATGAGCGGCCATGGCTTCAGGCATCGGCTCCACAGCGCGTTAACATTTCTGACCACCCTACACGGCAAAGGAATACCATCGTCCCTGAGGAGCGAATAGGCTGACAGTCCGCGTCCCGGTTGTTTCGCTCGAAGCGTGTTTAAGAGCGTTGCAGTGCACTAGCGCATGAGGGCAGTCACGTGGTTTTATTTCATATTTCGCGCACTTTCCTTAAAAGCCAGAAAGTATTCACCAAGCCGCATGAACACCGACAAAAAGCAATTGGTTCGGTCATCTTTAAACGTGCTCTACGATGTGACGAAACGCGCACTGGGCCCTAAAGTATATTTTAAAAAAAAATGTCACATAATTAACTTTACTTAATTAACCAATTAAGCTCAATAAAAATACTGTAACTGACGCCACATGACGGTGAAACAAACGTATACCATTTGTTTCATTCAGTCGCGGTTGTACGCTTGTTTTTTTAAATATTTGGTTCTACTTACGTGAAACACCCTGTTTACTTATCCACTGTCATTTTTTTTAAATCGAACCACCTTGCTACTTCCCTTGGCTATGTTCGTTTTCCTTTTTTTAGATCACCGTAATTTTTTTTTAGTGCTACAAATCAAAAGGTAAGCAGGGTTAAAGTTGCAATAGTGTGAATAGCAGTGATATCCTGCGACGTTTTTTGCCAGGTACAATACATCTGGGAAGTTTCTGGATGGCACAAGTGCTATCGAAGAGGAAATGGCAAAAGATGGCACGTTAGTGAATATGTTGCTAACGAACGCTTCAAGTAAGCAGATAAGTAAATATGAAAAAAGCATTGCAGTTTTATGTCCTCAGCGAAATGTGGGCGCTGACTCGATAGTTATCGTCTTCACATGATGCTTCACAATAAATATCGCTACCAGCGTTGTTGCTGCGTTGCAGCTGTCGGGTGATGTGGCATTACGAAAGCTCCAACTACGCTTGCGGACAAGGTAAGACCGTGCACCGGTATTTGTGCCATATAGTGCAGAGGCTTCTTATTGCAGTAAGGTGTGTGACCGGGCTTCTTAGTGAAGTTCTTGCAATTAGACGGCAACACGCTAGCTCGTCGCCATGTAGAGCAGCGACACCCATCATTTCCAAAAAATCTTCAGTAAAAACCACTGACAGCGCCGCTTATAAAGAGCTGTCAAGTAAACATGCTCCAATATCTCGTTTCGGAAGGAAACTAATGCACATTGAGCAAGAAAGACAGAACTTGCGAGATTCAAACAGATATTTCCTTAAAAATAAACAGAGTTGGTCGCAATTAGGACATTTTTAATACACACTTCTGTACATAGGCATTTGCTGCTTAATTTTGTAGACCTATAATAGCAAATTTAGAAATGTATCGAAGTATCTTAAGATACAATTGGGAAGTATCGTATCGGATACATTCATTCGGGAAGTATCTTGTATCTGTATCTCCAATACTTCTCGCCCGAGTATCTTGTATCGTATTGCGATACAATTTCAAAGTATCTTTGCCCAGCCCTGGCCGGGAGGAGCGTGCACTCGACAGCGCCGACAGGCAGACACGGGTGCATTTGTTCGCAGGCTCGATCACGACTTAGTCTGAGGTGCAGCTGCATGGTCCACTTTAATTCCTACTTGGCTAACTTCCGAGCCAAACTAGATCTGTCTCTGCCCTGATCGCGATCAAAAGTGTCCTCCCGACACCGGTATGGTGTGAAAGCAAGCTCGACGGCACGGAGGAGTTCGAGTCATCGTGGGGACAGCTGTTATTACGGTGGCAATATGATACACGGTTTGTTGCTTTTGTTCCTGCAACATTGCTGGATTTATTGTCCGTGTGCCTGCGACGCACGAATAAAGAAGGAATATTACCAGCCCGCGGGCCACCGCTCCAGTACGTACGTGTTTTATATCAAAACAACCGAGTAATGCCTGCTACTGGAACGACTGCCGGCGCTTAACCCGAGATGCTGTCGACATTGGACGCATTATATTTGAAGTATATGCTGATTTCTTCAGCGCGCATTAACTCCACTCACCCAGCTAACTCGTCGAGCAGAGAGACAAACAGAGAACTTTATTTAGATCCTGAGGAAAGCTACCGCTGAAAGCGGCAGAGCAGCGGGCCGCTCCCACGTCGGGACGGGTAGGCTAGAGTTACTGTATATGCTATATGCTAGGTATAGAATATACAGTAACTCTAGGGTAGGCTGAGCCTCAACGCCGCGTCGCGGGCCCTTTGAACAGCCCTGAGTTGATGCTGAGGTTGTGACTGCTGAGCGCACAGCTCCATTCCTCTTCGGTCGTGCGTTGAGAAACGTGTAATCAGGTGTCCCGCCAAGCATGTGATTTAACGTACGAGTGGCAGTTTCATTCAAGAGTTCATTACTGAACTCGGTTGACATGTGGCTAACGCTCTAGCGCGTCCAGTTTCCAAGACAGGTTCTTCGGGAACACAGGAGGCTTAATTATGTTCGTAGTAACGACAAGATATTTATTATTATGTGTGTCCCCAACAACATGCGTAGCCACCGTCATAACTAGCCTTTACCACGATGGCTCGAACTTCTGCGTGCTATCGAGCTTGCTTTTACACCATACCGGTGTCGCGCGGACACGTTTTATCTCGATCAGGGCAGACACAGATCTGGTTTGGCTAGGAAGTTAGACAAATCACAGTTAAAAGTGACCATGCAGCCGCACTTCAGGCTAAGTGGGTCAACCCCGCGATCAAATGCGCCCGTGTATGCCCGTCGGCGCTGTCGAGTCAACGCCAGTTCACGCGCCGTACAGTGCGGTCTCTATACCCGCGCAAGAAAAAGAAAAGAAAAGAAAGCAACGAGAATGACTACACTCTCAGTACGGTCCTGGATAATAGCCTCGATATAGGCGGCATCCTTCGACGTACTGTTTATTATCACGGCTATGGACAGCCCGGCGGCGTGTTTCCGTATCATATCCCCTGAGATGTATGGGGCAAATTCTGCGCCGCTATTGGCTGGTGGTGGTCACGTGATCTAACGCGCTTCCGGTATTTTTTGTCTATTTTTCTTTCTTTTCAAGCAAGATGGCGGCGTCCGTGTTGGCGTTTGTTTTGAGCTGAAGCCTTACGCGTCGCCGTAGAAATTACGCCGGAATGTTTGGGCTTTTCGCTGACAAGTGTCGCTGAAACGGGTTGTGTTTTTACGCAGCTGGTTCGCTCCGATTTCTTCTTTATTACGCGTTCGTTTGAGCTGCCGGCCGGCGAAGAAGACGCGGGACTTGTACTACTTCGGATGTCAGCTGTTTTAAGGTAAGTAGTTGTCTCATCTGTGGAATTTACGCTGCGGTCTTCTGTTCTGCGCGTAAGCGAAGACGAGGCGAATTTGTTTGAAAGTTACTGTCGTTTTCTGACGGCGTGCTGGATCTCGCTACACCGCGCGTTCTCCCAAGGGTCCTTTGCCATCTTATTTCTTTTTATATCACGCGATGCACCGCCTTCCAGATTGTGCGCTGTTGGCGTACTCAGTAGTGCTTATGAAA
The DNA here is from genome assembly GCA_030522465.1 of Rhipicephalus appendiculatus. Lineage (NCBI taxonomy): Eukaryota > Metazoa > Arthropoda > Arachnida > Ixodida > Ixodidae > Rhipicephalus > Rhipicephalus appendiculatus. The sequence goes on along the minus strand of JALIZH010010232.1, from coordinate 332,304 downwards.
CGCATGTAGTAGTAGCGGTTGGATCGTAGGCGTTCGCTAGATGCAACTACGCACTTACGAAGGACCCTGAAATGCGCATAGCGGGGCCTTTTTTTGCACAGACTAGTGGGATGCTGTCTACATTCAGCAGGTAAAAATATACGGAAACACGAAATCGTCTTTGGAAAATAGTACCTTAGCCTGTCCGATTATCTCTTCGCCAGTCCGTAAAACTTCAAAGCCTTCGATAGCTCGATCACATTAAAAGTAGAAAGCGCAGTTCTCGCTCTGACTGATGGCTGAACAAAAATGTTTTGTGCTGTTTTGAAAAAATAAGCAGGAAAAAATCAAGCAGGAAATGGGACATGCCATCCTAACGCATATCTCTGCCATGTTGTATCAGGCATGCAGTCCAAGCAGTAGTGTCCACTGTTGCCCATGCAACATGAATATTCGAAAAAAAAAAGTGTATTATTGTGAAACAAAACATGACCATTGAATTCAAAGACATAATTGGACAGTACAGGCACACGCGATATTTGCAGACACAGTTATTGGAAATATTGTACACATTCCTTTTATTACTCACTGAACGTATTACACAAGAGTGTTCTTGATACAAATATTGACAAATGAACTGCAAAAAATATGCTTTGCGTGAAAAAAAGAACTAGCAAGAAGTGTAGTGAAATAATACAAGTATGAAAAGACAGACAAAATGAGACAGACATGTTCACTTATTAAAAAATATATATAATGCTTTATATTTCATGCACTTCTGAAAATGAAATCATTTGCGAGTCATTGCACATGTCCGTCTCCTGTTTGTGTCTTTTCGTGCCGTTTATCACTTCACTGTACTTCAAGACCAATTAGCCCACAAACAAGCATTAACTGCAAAAAGCTTTCCTAGACTGTGGCATGTTTTGAAAGAAATGATTATGTGAAAGAAGAGTACTTCACAACGCATGTCATCTAAGACATAATGTCATGATCACATTGAAATAACACTTCTGGTCTCAATTTAACATACCATGCAGCAGCCAAACTTTGATGACAATTAAGGATGATCTTTTATTCGAAGCAGGATTAGAACACCACAATATGTGAACCGTGTTAAATTTTGGAATAAACTGTATGTTCTAATACCTTGCCCAAATGCCACAAATTTGCACCAGAACGCCATCCGCAGAAACATATGTGCTCCTACCCTTTTCACAAATAGTGTGTTCCCTCGTCCAGTTCATGCAAATGCAGTCTGCCTAATGTAGCTTTCTTTATAGTCTCTCTGCAGCTTAGTTAGTCTTACTCTTTCTCTTAGTGATTTTTTTGCATGGTACAGTAAAAGCTCGTTAATTCGAACTCGGTTAATTTGAGCTGAAGCCCTGACAGCCCTGTGTATTTCTATGGGGGAAAACTCCCGATCATTCGAACGCGTCGGTATCCACAACGGCTAATTCGAACTGGGAGCCTCTCGTTTTCATCGCTCCTCGCAGAAGTCGGCCCACAGTGATCACAATGTGTTGCAAAACCCAGCCGAACCAAATTTACTAGAGATGCAAAACAATAAAACAGCAGCATTTCTCAGCAGATGAGAATTCGTACGCGGTGCTGGAGCTCTTGGCATGCTACAAATGATGCCCATGGGATTGGGAAAGAAGAAACACAAGCAAATGCAAATTACTGATTACTTTTAATTTTGATTTCGCTGACTATGTTATGTAAATAAATGTGTTTTGGAGCATAAATAGCGTCATGCACATGAGTGTATGTCGTTGCTTGTTTCTGGCCTCTCACTGACTGATGAATTAATTTCCGTTTGCTGTTAGAACTCCATGAACCTAATTTACGAAATCACCTGACGTTAACGTATAGTAGCGCCTAGTTCGTGATAACGCGTCTAAAGATGGTTCTTTGGGCTCTTCCAGTGCAGTGTGGCGGTATGTCCGTTCATTCTAGCACCCGCCTGCTAATTCGAATTCCGCTTAATTAGAACAATCTGATGGTCCCCTTCGAGTTCGAATTAACGAGCTTTTACTGTATCATGTTATTCAGCGAGCATAAACTCCTCCAAGAAAATGTTTTTGAACGTGAGTGTTCCCTCGGAGGTAGCACTAGGCATACGAACCCGCTTGGTAAACACGAACTTGAGCCTGAACATCTGAATTATTTATTGATTCATTTGTTTGTTTGTTTTTATTTAGTTATCTCGTACACACTGCCAGTCTTGGGCAGGAGTGAATTTAAAACGACATAAGAATAAATGAAACAACATGTGAGTACATCTGAGAAATTGCTGAATACGGAACCGTACTGCTGCATGTGACAGCACTCGGTACTGCACACGACAAAGTAAATGTTGATTTACGTAGCTAGTTAATCAAAAGCAAGCAAAGAATACAATTACACGGCTAGTTGATCACAAACAAGGAAACAAGGTGTGAGCAGAGAAATCACAGCAAACTGTATGAGATTGCATCTGAAAAATTGACATACACAGCATCTTAATGTCCTCGCGTATGACAAGTAAGGAGTAAAAGTCACAGCTAGTTAAACAGAAAAGAATTACTGTATATCAAAGATGTATGACAAGTGTAAGAAAGGCCCTAAACCAATTAATGTGAACAATCAAGTGCACTCAAGAAAAACCAACTAGTTTGGCATTGAACCACCTCAGCGGGCACATCCTTTCAAATATGGGTACTACTGTGGATATTCGTGCTGGTATTCGCTGACCTTCATTGGATGAAAGGCCCAGATTCGCCACTTCTGTACTGGTGGAAAGCATTGTTTCTGATCTGTTCCTAGTTCTGTTTCTTATCTACTCCTACTATCAAGGTCAACCTTCGTAACACTGGTTTTTGGTATGCTGGTGACTAAAATTTCAAAAAAGATTGGGCAGGATCTGCAGTATAATGTAATTCACTTTTATTGCTTGTCTTTAAAATGAAATTACCAACAGGGACATGCCCCAGAACGTGGTCCTTTCAAATGGCGTGGTTTAATGCGTACTAGTGATGTGATCGATCTTAATCAATTTAGCGCACCATCAAATCAGCCTTTTTAGGGGCAAAGCTCCTTAGGGTGTGGGTCGGTCTGTCCCTCCTCTGTAGTAGTAGTAGGTAGGTAGGTAGGTAGGTAGGTAGGTAGGTAGGTAGGTAGGTAGGTAGGTAGGTAGGTAGGTAGGCAGCCATGTGTAGTGGAATGTACCCTCTCCACGTGATAAAGATGACGATGACGCAGTATAGTGTAATGTACCCACTACACGTGATAAAGATGACGATGATGCAGTATAGTGGAATGTACCCACTACACGTGATAACGATGAAGTATAAGCGCGTTCCAGTATAGTGGAATGTACCCACTACACGTCATAACGATGACGATGACGCTGATGACCATGAAGTGTAAGCGCGTTCCAGACCATACATTCTCTCTCTGCCATGGATGAAAACGATCGAGCTTCGCCCACTCATCATCATTCACTTCGTGGATATGGCGAGATTTTTTAGCAGTTGACAGTCCCACATTTTCAAACACACATTTTGAGTCACTAAGCACGAGTCGTTTACCATGTTTAACAAAATAAATGTATGCACACATGCATGTACACTTGTATATGATGTCCCAAAAAGTGAAATTAACTCACAGCTTCTCGGCTTCTGGCTGACAGCCCTAGATTTCTGTATATTCATGACATCAGGGCGCCCGACATTTCCTCGTGATACGCATTTCATTTGCTAATCAGTACGGGTTTTCCTGATGCTTCACGACTCATATATTTTCCACTCATATTCTCTGTTTACTATCAGAAAGAACTGGGCTTGTGATTATGTCTGTGCTTTCAGTGCAACCTAGGCATTTAAGTTATGTGGAGAAGTACATGGTGTTGCACTTTATGGACAGACTCTTTAGGCTTTTGGTTCTTTTGCAGTTAATAAATAATTGGTATATTGTAAATTCTAACAATATGCAACATGCAATTTGCTAGAACGAAAGGCTTTGCCTTTTATTTAGACAGGTTGTTTTATCTTGCACTTTTGCCGAAGGAGCAGCACCAATATACAAGGGTAGTATTTCACTGTCCTCTACCAGCAAAATCTGCCGGCCACTGCAGTGGCTGGCATTTTTTATAAATGCGGTCCATTGTATGATAAATAAAACTTCAGTGACCTGCATAAATCCGATAGAAGCCAAAAGAAATAGCGATCTAATATTTTCTGAAATTACGGAACTCATATGACATGTTCTAATTACATACACATACTTCTTACTGTAGTTAATGCAATCAGTCCTCACATAAAAGAATGGCGTCTCACAAAAACTTGCAATTACGCACTTGTTTGTCTCACTTCTTTCTTAGTATCCTGCCTCACCATGCAGTTTGACCAAGATGAACCCACACCAACTAGTCCAAATTTCTACACTGCTTACTCATAACACATAGCTCCTTCAGTGGGCTCAGTGGCACCGCCAGGGGCATGATGCGAAATTTCATTCTCTTCTGTGTACAGGTCTTCCTGGAATCCAGTCTGCGCGGCGATGCCTCGTTTGCAGCTCCCTGCGGACATAATGCCTTGGTGACATCCAAAGCAACGTATCAAGTTCACCTGACCAATGTTACAACCATATCATTTTCCCGGTTTAACTTCATGACACCCAACCCGATTTACCTTGACAGAAGTTTCGGCAAACCAGCAACTCCAGAGACTTCGCAGGAACAGCATATATTGGGACAACTTTCACCATTCAGTGGGCTCGGTGGCACCGCCATGCGCATGATGCTAAATTTCAGGCTCTTCTGCGCACAGGTTGGTGAAAAATATCGTTATGCAAAGCCTTGCCTGTTTGTGGTCATGTTGTATGGATGCGTATCGCATAATTCGCTTGTTGTTAATTAGTAGTGGTGATGTAGAAGAAAACCCAGGGACTAATAATGATGTTCTGCAGAAGATTTTAAATACTGTCACAGAAATTAAGGCTTCACAATCTGAACTTCAAATTGGAATGCAGAGCATCTAAACACGCATTGAGAATACACTTACAGCACTCAAAGACTGTAAAGAAAAGGTTGAAACGTGTGTAGCAATAGTGAATACGGTTCAAAAACAAGTTGCAAAATAAACAGTAATATGGATGACCTAGAAAACAGAAGCCGCTATGACAACATTGTGATATATGGTATCCCAGGAAATAACAATAAAAGCCTGCAGTCTTTGAGGAAATATGTCGAGAAACAATATCTTTCACCATTTGTTGAAAATAAAGTAAAAACCGTGGAACGTGTGCATCGCATTGGCAAAAGATTCTCAGGACCGACCCGTCATATTGCGGCTTTATGATTTCGACGAAAAAAACAGCAGTTCTGCGCAACTTCTCAAAGCTCAAAGGCACAAACATATCGGTATCGGAGGATTTTTCATTCGCAGTTCGTGAATCTCGCAGGATCTTGTGGGAGTCCACAAAACCTAACCAAGGAGATTGTGATAAGGTTGTCCGCCGTGGGGGGATCAGTGGCTACAGTGCTCGGCTGCTGACTCGAAGTTTGTGGCTTTGATCCCGGCCATGGCGGTCGCATTTCGGTGGAGGCAAAATGGTAGAGGCCCGCGTACTGTGCGATGTCAGTGCACGTTAATGGTGCATTCAGACGACGGACCGAATCCGGATGTGGAGTCGCGGACGGCGCGTCACGTGACCTCACATCAGCGATTCTTGTCCTCCGCGCCTCGTCCTCGTGGCTCGCGAATGGATGAGCCCAACTTGTTTTTCACATCGGGATTCTGGCGGCGGAACGCCGCAGCTTTAGCGGGCAAACAAGCTGGCAACCAATACACTTTTCTTCTGCTCGAGCCGTACGGCTGTCCTTGCAGGTGATTTCAGCTCTGCTGGCGCTTAGTTCAGGTTATTTCCGGGGCCGTATTCTAAGACGATCACCTTTGAGATATCCATCACTTTTAATGCGCGCTGATTGACGGGTTGGAAGGTAACTTGTCGCTTTAATCATCGCACACGCAGGATTCTGAGGCAGGCAAAGCGGCGGTGTCGCCGATGGCGGCAGTCTCAGAACACGGCCAGTGTTTGAGCACTGATGAGAAGGAAACAATGTGCAGCATTGCAATGTGCACTGTCGGTACCTGTTATCCGCAAAAGAACAAAAACTGCCGATATCGGCGATCACTGTATTCTCCCTTCGTACGCGGTGCACCATGCGCGAACGCAGCGAGGTCAGTCTTCAGCAGCTCTAGTAATGCAGTTTTTTCTTCCAATCCAGCCATTCCGCCAACAACACCGTTTTCACCGAAACAAATCACAGCCCTCCACAATGCTCGATGCTTGTCAAAGCACTCTATAGCACGGCGCGCTTCACGTTCTGTAGGCCGCCATGTTGAATACTCTCAAACCGGTCTGCTGGCAGCAGCTGCAGGTCAGCGGAGAGGCTGCGGTCGAGAGTAATCCGGCTGTTTTCTCCTGGGGCACCGTCCGTCGTGTGGATGCGCCTGCAGGCGGATCATCCGCGGATTAGCCGTCCGCGTCCGCGACAAATCCGGATTCCATCCGTCGTCTGAATGCACCATAAAGAACACCAGATGGTCGAAATTTTCGGAGCCCTCCACTACGGCGTCCCTCATTATCATATCGTGGTGTTGAGTCGTAACACCCCAGATATTATTATTATTGTGATAAGGCTGTGTTCTTTACAATGAACTGAAAATGAATTAGACGTTGTATGCATGGGATGAGCACGTGGAAAAGAGAATAGCTCTGAAGTCGGCTCATTCCGAGAAGGCTGGCCACGAAGGCCATAGTCATAGTTTAAATGTATGATTTCAGGAAAATAAGCTGTTTTCTTTATTATGTTTCCATGCTAGAAGCATAGTGAACAAGACGGATCAACTAGAGGCGATTTCATTGGCTTATGCACCTAATATCTTGATTACTGAGACATGGCTTCATCCCGGTATACACAATTCTGAAATAATTCCGGAAAGCTATAGCCTAAATCGCAAAGATCGGGATAGCCGTGGAGACGGTGTAGCCATCGCTGTAAGGGATGGTCTGACGTTTCAGGAGGAACGTGGTGTACCTAACGCGAGTCTTTGGTGCACTGTCACATTTGAAGCCATGCCTTTACTGATAGGTGGAGTATAGACTTGTGGCATCCGAAACTTACCTTATGGAACTGCACAACTACATTCTCGAGAAAATGCATGATTGGACAAAGCTAGTACTTGTTGGTGACTTCAACTTGGCAGGAATAGACTGTTAGAATTTAACCGTCAGCAATAGCGAGGCAAACAGCTGCGAGCTACTTTTGGATACCATGCTAGGCCTTTCCTTATCTTAACGCGTAACACAAGCGACATGCGTCCAAGGGCGTGTTTCTAATATCTTAGACCTTGCTTTGATATCTAGCTCAATAGACGCTGAAGTTGCGGTGGAAGATAGAATCTCCGACCATAAACTGGCATTTATTCAATTTCCTAATCTTGGCCTGATTAAAAGTATCACTGAAAATTCACACATACTTATTAAAGATTATTGCAGAGCAAACGATGAAAGTATTATTGACTACATGAAAGGAAGTTAAACAGTTTCTGTGCTGAACCATGCGACGATGTCGACAACTTATGGCTCAAGTTTAAAGCAGGAATTTTTCAATGGGAACACACTTGCATTCCGATGAAGCATAAGCGGATAAAACGAAGAACTCCTTGGATAGTGCTTGAAATTATTCATAAGAAACGAAAACTTTAAAAAATGCGCAAGTGTAAATGCGATCCAAGTGTAATCAACCAGTACTACCAAGAATTTAAAACCCTGTTGTGCCAAGCAAGAAATAACCTTTTTTCGCGCACTTTAGCAGATTTTATGACAGTGCAACCAAGAAAATTTTGGCGTTACCTAGCTAGGCCGGACAGTCCAATCCGTAACATGGAAATAACGGCATTGTTATTGAAAATACGCACGCAATAGCTAACTCATCTAATTCCTTTTTTCACTCTGCATTCCGCCAAGCATGCCCAGTCCAAGGACAGCTTGTTGAACGTAACTCAGCTATGCCGGAAATCGAGATAACTGATCGACGTATCCTGAACCTGCTTTTACGACTAGATGGAAAATAATCACCTGGTCTAGATGTAATCCCAAATGTGGTTCTCAAGTGTTACGCATAACAACTTACCCGTTTCTGTTTAAAATATTTATGGTCTCACTGAAAAATAGCACGCTTCCGGCAGATTGGCTACACGCTAGAGTAATCTTGACCCATAAAAGTGGTATCAAATCTATTGTACAAACGTATCGACCCGTATCACTAACCACTTGTAGCTGTAAATGAATGGAGCATATCCTCAACAAAGCTGTCATAGAATACTTAGAAACTAACAATATACTGTACCCTAAATAGCATGGCTTCCGTAAAGGGCTCTCCGCAGTAATGCAACTCGCGGAAATAATGCAGGACTTCGTTAGCACAATTGATTATAAATTACAAACTCTTGCAATATTTAGATGTTGCGAAAATGTTCGACCATGTGCCTCACTCTAAATTAATGGCCAAGCTTCAAACTATTTGCATTAACAGCAAAGTAATGGCATGGATCTCGGTTTACCTAGCAGATCGTACTCAGTATGTAACGTTAAATAATGTTGATTCTGACTGCCTAAACGTTTTTTCCGGCATACTCCAAGGGTCTCTTTTAGAGAGAGAGAGAGAGAGAAAAGTTTAGTGAAAGGCAGGGAGGTTAACCAGGAGAAAATTTCCGGTTTGCTACCCTGCACTGGGGAAGGGGTAAGGGGGGGGATAGAAAGGTAAGGAGGGAGCCAACATATTTCTTATCTATGTGAACGACATCTCCTCTTGTGCAGACCAGGTGTAACTTTGTGACTTTTCGCAGATGACTGTGTCATTTATTCTGCCATACGCAGTAGTGGTGACCATCTAAAACTTAATTCTTTACAAAACATTGCCCAATAGTGTGATATGTAGGGTATAGAAAGAAACGTTGTCTAAAATAGTGTTCATCAGCCTAACCAGAAAAAAACTACCTTTACCCATTCAGTACATCAATGGCTTGAATTTTGCACAAGTTGACAACGTAAAATACTTGGGTGTCACATTTTCACAGGACTTGAGATGTGTAAACACATTAACAATACATGTGCCAAGACAAGCAGCGAGAATTTATGTGCAGAATATTGAACAAAGCCCCTCCAGCCTTTAAACTTTATAAAACCCTGCTCAGACCTGCTCTAGAATACTGAAGTATAGTGCAGGGTCCCCATCAAAATGTGTTGGCGACAAACTTGAAAGATTACAGAATATGGCTCTGAGGTTAATTTATTCAAACTACTCCTGGCATGACAGCGCATCGGAAATGCGCAAACAAGTGCACTTGCCAACTTTGTCTTGCCAGCGTCATGTTGCTACTATGAAGTTTTTTTTATCTGCACTTTTACGGCCACATTAAAATCAGTAAAGACGACCATGTTCAACCGCCCGGTTGGCGCTCTGTTAGGACAAGCCACAATAAATGCATCAGGTCATTCAGTGTGCACTGCAATACGTTTAAATATTCTTATTTCACTTGCAGCAAGAACACTTGGAACACACTGCCAAGTGAAGCTGTAAATAATCCAAATCTGGATCAGTTTTGTACATTTGTGAAGCAACTAATAGAGCCTCTGTAGGGTGCAGAAAGTATGTTGCAGAGTTGAACCACAGCTTTTTTTCTTGTGCATTTCTTTTGTCATGTGTAGTATGTGATTTCTAATGGTGCCTTTGTTCTTTTTTATCGAGTAGCGAAGTGTAACAATATTGGTATTATATTATTGATGCACTAGCTTTTGAAAAGTGTTCCAGTCTTGCTCGCGTCGTCCCTGCTGCCTTTTTTGGACATATGTCGTATGTTACTAAATGTCTGTGATGACGTATGCCCACTTGCTGTATGGGTGTGCAGAAAACCTACCGCATTTATAAATAAATAATAATAAAATAAACTTCAGGTTCCACCTTCCCCTTCCTAATATTGCGGTCTGGGTCAGTACAAGCTCTCGTACAACCTTCCAGATTACATGAGATGGCGGCATGCACTGTGTTCATGTCTTTGCAGCTAAAGGTGGTCGCAATGGGCAAAATTTTAGCCCAAATGACGGTTAGGCATGAACATTATTGCTGCAATTTACTTCCTCATCACCATTAGCTCGATCAAATACATATGCAGACCCTCATTGGTGTTTTCCCAGCGGTACATACCCTGCTCTGATGTGCCTAACAGCTGCCCTACTGCTCGTTCATTGTCCAGATGTATTTCTTTACGACTTCCAGTGTCTGGTAACCAATGGCAAAGCGCTGTTTTCTCCCGAGACTGTTCCACATGGCACAGGGAAAACTGTGCAAGGAAACAAACAAAAATGCACCTTTTTTTGTCCTGTCCCCACGCAGTTCAGCTAAAAGGAGTACTGACATGAAGTTTCAAAGACAAGATAACTTGTGGGATAGATTTGTGTGTAAATATATGCATCTACAATATACAAAGGGCCAATATAGCATAGCACATATTTAAAATCAACTTTGAAGTGCATGTGGCAGAACTACACGCAAAACGCCTCACGTCATGACATTGACACCAACTTTGTTTTAACATAAACAACCATTAGCCTCTTGCATCACGAGTGTGTGTTGGCTGCCATACCCTTTGCTAGTGCTTTCTCCTGGCAGCCATTTTCAATCAAAAGAGAAAGCACCTCATTTACGAGATTAGCACAGCAAGCTGGGCGAGTTGGTAAGTTAACATTTTCGGGTAAACGTGCGGCACGGCACAGATAAGCTCTTGTATGTACATTCCTAAACTAGGACTGAAGTGTTGCATGGGATCGAACTTGAGTCCCGTGGAAATGATAGCCACCGTTAGATCTGTTACAAAGCCTGTTGAGGATACCGAAAGGTCTAGATGTGTTTCGGAATGCATTGACGTGCTTTGTAAGTTCCAGAGAAGGTGCACTGCAAATGGCAGAACCTGTCGAATTCAGCCAGGTGTGCAATTCTTAAGATAGAATAAGGTCAAATTAACTGAGAGCTGATAAGGAAAGTATTTTTTTCTTTTGAACAAGGAGCAATTTTCAGGAAAAGCTTTAGCTGCGCTGGCAAAAAATTTTAGAGGTGGTCATCAATCCTAATAGAGTAAAAAAAAAGCCAAGAAGTTGTTACAGGAACTGAACCTTGAACAGCTATTCAGGGTAACCCATGTACTATCAAGCTTGTTCCACTCGAATACTGAGAGAGGGAAAAATGAGTACTTGAAAACATTGTTTTTTGTTTGAAAAGGAAGTACAGTCAACGGATTTCCGCGTCTTGTGGTGTAACCTGAAGAAAGCATGACGTATTAATCAGTGTTGCTTTTTAATCTCCCTTTCAAAACTTTACACACAAAACGTAGGCATGCAGTTTCATTTAGATCGGATTATGTCCATATACCTGCTCTACTCTTCAGTTCAGTAACAGACGTAATACCATACTAATTGAAGAGAAACCCGATTGCTTTATTTTGCACCCTTTCCAGGTTATTGATATTAACAGCTGCAAATGGGCCCCATAATACATTGCCATATTCAATCGGAGGTAAAACCAGAGACTTGTATGCTAAATGTTTAATATCCTTAGAATAATTGCGAAGACATTGCTTCAAGTAATGTAATTTTGTCATGGCAATATTAGCAATGTGGTTTACATGAAGATTCCAACGAAGATCGTGGCTTATGTGAAGACCTAGGTACTTGTATTCTGAAACACGTACAAGTTGGTGACCGTCAGCTGAATAGTAAAAAATAATTGGGTGCTTCTTATTTGTAATGGTTAATACAACACTTTTAGCATAATTCACACACCTTTGCCAAGTATCGCACCACTTCCGTATGTGATTGAGGTCAGCGTTCACATTGACTTGATCATCATGTGATTTATAACAGAATATAAAACATGATCATCCGCATACAGTCGAAGTCTTGAATTACACCCGTCACGAATGAACAAAAGTGGACGTAAATATAATGTAAATATGAAGAAACAAAAGTGGACGAAAAGATAACAGCTGCTGTTGGTCACTGCCGGCACCAATCTCATTTATGAACAGCAAGAAAAGCAAGGGTCCCAGTACGGAGCCCTGGGGAACACATGACACAACTGGTAGAAATTTAGATGGAAGCTCGTTGTACACAGCATACTGCTGCCGAGATGTCAGGTATGCTTGAAGCCAATTACAAAGCCGGTTATATTTTTTTATATGCCGCGAAGCTTAACTTGTAGTTTTGTGTGGGAGATTTTATCAAATGCCTTGGCGAAGTCCAAGAACACTGTATCAATTTACTTTGGTCATTTATAGCGGAGGCGAAATCATGAACTGCTTCAATGAGTTGGGTGATGATGGAAAAACCTCACCTAAAGCCATGCTGAGTGGCTGAGAGAATAGAATGAGTATCAAAAAAGGAAGTAATGTTTTTATGAATAATGTGCTCTAATAACTTGCAGCATGAACAGGTCAGAGCTATAAGCCAATAATTTGTAATGAGTTGTTTGTTCCCGCTTTCAAATAAAGGCCTTATTTTGGACAGTTTCCAGTCGTCCGGCAACGTACCTGATGACAGAGATTTGTTGAATATAACTGTCACAAATTTAGACGACCACTCTGCATACCTTCTTAAAAAGGCATTAGGTATTTTATCTGGTCGAGAGGATTTTCTCTCGTCTAAAGGTTCAACACTCCCGTCTCCATTAATTTCCAGATCACCAATGGCAGGCAAGGTTTCAAATGCAGCAAAATGAGGCGTACGTGAGTTATCGCACGCCTCATTTTGCTGCATTTGAAAGGTGTCGGATATTTCTGTTTCATCAGGCATCAAGCAACCATTTAGGTATTAGTACGAGATGTTTTTGGCGGTTTTTGCTCATATTTGGTGTGTACATTCAGCTCAAAGTTGCAAAAGGTCTGGTTATTGATGTTCAGCATAGCCTTGGTGTCATTTTAATGGATGATCAGTGCAGCACAAGCTCAGCACAGATACACAGCAAGGGTAAAAGCTAGCCTCTCTTCCACAAGAGCGACAAGCAGTAAGGAAAAGCACAAGCGGTACTGTTCAGGACAGTGCAAAGTGAAACGCAGCATACAAGCAACTTGGGATAGTACAGCCTCAGTGCGATGGCATGAAGAACGAAAAAGCATGGTAGAGACAGCTTGTGTGCACCAGCCATAAGGTTACCGCGTAAACAAACTGCAGATCGAGTGCCGTGTGTGACCAGTAAGGGGGCATTCTATGGCACTTTTTGTGAAGCAGAAGTGCCACCGAGCTGTGGTTTTCTTGTCTATCGAGAGAGGGCTGAGAGGGCATGATTCAAGATGGTGGTAGACTCAAGGGAACACATCCAAGCGGTACTCCGCACCCGAGGTTTTCAAAAAGTTAGGACTTGCATCTGCTTTATAATTCAGAGAGTGCATCCCAATGGAAGAGAGTATCCAGCTGAGACGAACTGACATTGCCGTGTGCCCATTGGGGGCCATAGAAAAAGTGCCTGTATTGTGCATGATTGCACAGACAGCAGCCAGCTTTGATTCTGTCGAGGCTCATCAGATTCTCCTTGTCATCCAGCAAGCCTCTTAAAAACTGTTGCTCTGTCTTCGTCATGAGGAAGTTGTCAATTTCAACAAGTTCATGAAGGTTGGTCATAGGCATATTGCTGCTCAAAAGTACGATTCAAACAATGGTCCCAGTGCCTGACTTGCTGCAAGCAAATGACTAATTCGGTCCAAGAAAATGTGCTTTTGCAGGAAGTTGTGCAGTAATGACAGCCAAAGTATGTCATTTCTTTAATGATAAGCGTACAACCGTATCACACAGCTGTTCTTCATTGGTAGGGCCATATGATTTCCGGGTGTGTCATAACTAAACACAAAAGAAATACTTTTTGCAGTGTAATTTGTTATGAGCTCACGATAATAGCCAGTTTCAGTGGCAATATTGTCTGCCACTGCCACCAGGGTCCATCGCAGCTGTCATTTTTAGTAAGAAAGAAAGCTCAGTGAGCTGGAATCAAAGCCAGATTTCATATGGTAATCATGCATCCTGCCATGAAGCCATGCAAGTGCTTGAATCTTCTTCACAAAAATACTCTTTTCAGGCATCATGTTAAGGGAGACATCACGTTAACAGATGTAACATTGCTTGGAACAATTGTAGAATTGCACAGGGCATCACACTGTGTGAACTGCTTAACGAGTGGATGGTCGAAAGCTTCCCATTCGTTACAAAGGCCTGAAGCATAATTCCTCATCCTTATCATCAGCCACAGCATCAACAAAGTGTGAAAGCTATGTAAACACCTTACAGATGCACAGTGTGTACTTTGTTACTGTGGAAAATGATGGCGATTGGTGTAGTGGGTACCTAGCTAGTGTACTTGCAGTAGGCATGCCATGAGAGTTTACCAAGGGCCCTATGGAAAGCCACTTCTCCATCTTATGCTGCGATTGTGCTACGTGTTCCACGCTGGCCTGGCATTTTTTTCTGCATTGACCTGTTTTCCTTTTGGCTTGACATCTTTAACCTACTTGTGTGTGTGAACGATTTTTTTTCATAGTGATTTTTTCGACCACATTTCGATATTTTGTCAGGTCATCAGAAATCATTACCGATAGAAAGAGAGCTCTCAAGGGCTTAGATGTAGCTGGTGTTACTTGAACACTCATAGTTCACTTCCTGCTGTTAACTCTGACCTCATTACACAGTTGGTTCTGACCTGCTGCTTTCTGTTGAACCAACCTGAAGTGTTCCATGCCGTGCGCGATTGTGCTGTACTAGTTAACTATGAAAATATAGAGGAATACCTTACAAAGTTTTTGGTGCTGGGAAAGGTTAGACCCTGCAGTCTGCTGATTTCTTTTAATCGCCTTTGACTTGCTCCTATTTTTACTTTCAGGAGAGAGCCAGGAGGCTGCACTGGAAATTCCATTTAACATTATATTGCAGAACGTACCGTGATGTGACACCAAGGCCCCCCCCCGAATATTTTCTGACGCTGTTCCCACTACTGCAATAAATTATGAGGTCACACACAAAAGTTTTGATTGTACTGGATTAAATGTATTTCTGGTGTACTTACAGCAAATAAACTTATGCAAAGTCTAGTTTGTTTCGGGACGCATTTATGTTGCTTGTCCAACACCCATCATTATTCACAACCAGGATACTAACTACCAGATGGACTGGTCCCGCCACTGAAAATGTCACAGCTGTTTAGCAACCACAGCAAATATACTTTTTTAATAAGAGCACATGGTTTACGAAAAGACAAAGTACATGGTTCTGCATTTGAAGGTACATTAGCCGACCTTAGAGTCACTGAAAAGTAAGTAATGTCTGTGGCCCAATGTCTAATGAGACATGGGACAACTTAGAAACAAGATTCCTTCAGTAAATTTATTATGTATGTGAATCTAGCCATATAAATGAGACTTATGAGAGCTTTGTATGTGAATCTAGCCATATAAATGAGACTTATGAGAGCTTCGTTTTTTTATTAAAATTTGTTTTGCATAATGCTTCACATTTTACATCGTAAGGGCTCCCGAGAAAGATAGAAAGTCGTGGATTTCTTGCAATTTCTATACAAATGTTTTATAAAAAAAATTTTTCATATTCAAGAGTTTCTGGGGAAAAAGACTGTAGCAGCATTTTAGCATTGAAGCAATACAGATATGACAAAGTGCTTGAATTGAGCTGAATATGTGCAGATTTGAACCTTTACAAGCTTATAATTATCACAACGCCATATAACAAGCTCAAAATTAAAAGTTGTGACATGCAAATATGGACACATGAAAGAAGTCAGGACACTACAAATTCTAGCAAACAAATGAAAAGGCGCACGCGCACAGTGGTGAAATATAAAGTAAAAATGAAACTTATCTGCGCATGCCCAGGCAAGAGGTGATACTCATCAGTGATGGTAGTCTACGTGACAGACAACTGTCACGTAGATTTCTTATTTATGTAAGTTAACTGATGGTTGGCTCACGCCTGTGCTACCATTCTTATTCATATGCCATTCCTTAACCATTAGATGAGTTTCTTCATTCCTGTGCCTGTAGAAAACTGCACATTCATCAAATTTCGTAGTGCATTTACATACTCTCGACAATGTAAAGATAGATAGATGCATGCATCAGCCAGCTGCCAATTAACTTGCATAAAGTAGACATCTCGCGCCTGAACGGTTTTCGTTCACAAACACCACCACATTTGCCGGATTGATAGGATAGGCAAGTTTGCATGTCTAATTTCTTTTCTGCCGCTGTGAGTCTTTTCAGTTGTTAGTCGGCATTTGAGGTGCCTTGACTTCTCTCTTGCGTCCGTGTTTGCACGACATGTCTCTTACATGAATATGAACCAGCAAGCTCAGCTCTTTGTTGTTATAGTGCTCATGCCGACTTGTCTCTTCCTGAAATAGTATCGTCCAATTCACTATAGGTAACATAAAAGCATGAAATTTGGAAGCATTCTTGATGTGTATTTCACACCCATGCGTCATGACAATTAAAGAGCACCTTGTTATCCTTAATAAATGATACAAAGGCCTTCTAGGAAGCATGGCATGAGTAATGCATATTTAAAACCACCCCTCATATATAGATGTCTTTTAAATACACTAGTTAGTGCCAAATAATGCCAAATGTCTCGTAATTTGTTCACTGGCGAGCTTACCTGACCTGTTAAACATCCTGGTATATTTCGTTCAAAATTTGTCAACATTTTTCCCCAGAAAAAGTACTATGGCATCCATATAGCTTATAACCTACTTTGAAAACACATACCTATTTGGTAACAACAGATGGTAATATCTCACTGAAAGCACCTTCACTGATCTCTTGGCTTGCATCGAGAACCTGTTATACGTTATACTTTTGTCAATAAAACAGCAAACCTTTAACGAAGTATTGAGCCTTAGCAAACAATGTATTGTACTAGCACTCTACTTAGTGATGTAATAAGCGAGCCTGATGAAAAACTAGACACAATATGCAATTGAATGGAAAGTATCAGTCAGTGTAAAATGATAATAGAGAGGAAAATAGCAGATAGTTTATAAATCAAAGAGGTTCCAGCTGGTGTTTGGTTTCTCGTTAAAAAATATATGTCCTGTATTTGGTTTCTATTTGAGAAATATTATCTGCTGTTGGGCAAGTAGTGATGTATACATCTGAATAAACAGTGCACTGTTCTGTTAGACAAGTGTTAAGGGGTAACAAACACTTTTTAGGGATTGCATGGGATTTTGCATTGTTATTTTAATGTCAATAGTGAACATTGAACATTAATTAAGAAGAGCCTGTGCTCAAACATCATGACGTCGTTCTTTCTGTACTGCGAGTCCAAGTAGTACGTGCATCATTCTGTACCTAAAGGTAGCATATACAGTAACTCTAGAAGAAATATCCGCAAAGCGTCTCCTGTCTTTTCTTTCTCTTTTTGCAACATAGCTGAATGAGAATGCACTCATACGCGAGCAAAATTAAGTCCTAGGGTCTCCTGCGTCCTGTCAAACACACGATCGCGTTACAAAGCACGCCGAAGGGGCATGTACACACTTCCGGATTAATGTTGAGCACCACTTAGTCCATCGTAAAATGATCGGCGCGCTACACTGACAAATATATATTTGTCAGCGAAAAGCCCAAGCATTACGGCGTCAGTGAGCTTCTTCGATTTACCAAGTCCCGGACCAGTCGCCGGCGGCCCGCGGACGCCTCGGCTCATAGGTAGCTACGTCATTTGCCGCCGTCATCACGTGATCCAAAAGTCCCGAGTTGGTCCCGAGCGGCCGCGGGCCGCCTGCGCGCTTGATGCTCGCCGCGTGGGAGCCCGCGTCCGCTACGGCGTCTGCTACGCCGTCTGCTCCGTCCATGGCTGCGACACCAGGCACAACGCCGACGTAATTCCAACCTCAATAGCGGTTAGACAGTGAATTATACCTACTTCCGTTGTGACACCACTTACTATAAGTGAACTACTCGAGCGAGCGCGCATCGAAGACGTGCGTGGGCGTTCCACCGCTGTTTCTGCTGGCGAGCACCGCGCGTGTGTTGGCCCGACTTTCGGGAATACGAACATGTTCGACGCGGCTCAGAACGCCGACGACAAGAACTGAGTGCGCAAACAATGCGAAATCCGAAACACGCGAGAAGCGGACAGAAAAACATAGAGAGAGCAAGAGCGCGTCGAAAATGTCCCGTGTCTAACTTAAGATGGCCGCACGCATGAGGCACAGCCATGCGCACCGCGCCGTCGTCTGCCAGCTGCCAGCAAGAAATCGTTCGGACAGTCCCGGGCCGTCCGCGGGTCGCCAGGCACGTGAAAAACGAACATGCATTTAAGCGGTCCCGGACCGGTGGGCGGAGCTTCCAGTTGGTCCGCGAGAAAATCGAATGCGTCGCCGGCGTCCGGAGCCGTCCGGAGCCGTCCGGGACGTGTAAATCGAAGAAGCTCAGTCATGTCTGCGGCAAACGGCTCAATCTGTACGGAGCATGGCTTCAGCGCGGCAGCGCAAGCTAGGGTTTCTTGCGTCGTGTCAAACACAAGATCGCGTTATAAAGCACGCCGAAGGGGCATGTACACACTCCCGGATTAATGTTGAGCACCACTTAGTCCACATGAAACGATCCGCGCATACACCACTGCGTCCATCGTAAAACGATCCGCGTATACACCACTTGGTCTAGCGTAAAACGATCCGCGCACTAGGTCCGTCGTAAAACTATTGGGCGTAACGCTTGTCAGCGAAAAGCTCTAACGTTTCGGCGACGCGTATGGCTTCAGCGCAAAACAAACGAGTGAAACGACAACACGGGCGCCGCCATCTTGTTTGAAAAGAAAGAAAAATAAACAAAAAATACCGGAAGCGCGTTTAGATCACGTGACCACTTCCAGCCAATAGCGGCGCAGAATTCGCGCCATACATCTCAGGGGATATGATACGGAAACACGCAGCCCGGCGAAGAGAAGTATACGTTACTCTCTTCAGGCGGCCTCGAACTTGAGGAGTGCCGCCTATAAACAATCTGATAAGCGGCCGAAATCCGCATACGGCCCCGCAGGCCGATTCCGCGTGCGAGCGGAGCGACAGGGCGCCGAGTGGGCGTTGAAGCGTCGGAAACAACTGCACGCGCATGCGTTTGAACGAAAAAAAGAAGAAATTGAGACGCGCGCTCCGCGCTCGCCCGGCGCGCGCGTGTGAAGGAAAAAAAAACAGACAGACGACAACTGCGGAAGCTGAGAAGTTTCGTGTTCGCTGCGCGGCCGCTCCATCACGAGACGTGCAGGCGACAGGGCTTTGAGGCCCGTAACCTTCACCTATTCGTCAACGTACTTGGAAAGCGCTAAACAGCGTCGGCTGCGCGCTTTGCGCCTGCCGCTGGGTAATATGTTTTCATCAATGGATATGAAAGGTGTGTATCGAGGGCAATGTAACGCGCCGCAATGTGAGTGCGATGGATTTTGCCGCGCCGGGAACAATGAGCCTGCCGCATCATACCAGGCTGGTTGGTGCGCGTACTGCGGGCACAGTCCAGTACAACATGCTCGAATTGGTAAGTAGCCTTTTTGTTTTCTTTGATGATGTCGTGATATCTGCTGATGCATACGCAGGATCCAATTTTGCTGAGTGAACGAAAAAAAAGAAAAATAGGAGGAGGGGGGGGCACACTTCGCCCGTTATATATATACATTGATCGTGTTCTACTTGCGAGAGAACAATAAGCGCAGCAGTAACTACTTTAGAATTTACATGCTTTGTGTGTAATCTTCGTTACATCCCATTGTAGATGCGCTTTTTCGCGGAATACAATGCTTCTTATATTATGTGTACACATTCCGTTGTGACAAATTTGTTTTCAATTTACTCAGTTCATGGCTCGCATTTGTTTCGTGACTTAATTGTGGCATGCCAGCTTGTGTAACTTTTCAACATCTGGAACCACGTACGTTTTTCAGGGTCGAGATCTGCGCAGGATGTGTTCTTCATGCCGCCCCATGTACCACCCAGGCCAACCGCAGGAAGCGATTGAAACACAGCTGAATACCGGTAAGTGTGCAGCATTCTTATCTGAGATTCCACGAAGTGATGTTAGGCCGCTGGCTCTAATTGGAGTTTAATCAGGGACGCGGTAATACGTTAGCTTGGATTTATTATGCGACTGGCGTGCACTAAGTAACTGAATTGTGAAGCATCTGCTTCTGACTGTATTGCGCCAAATGCGTCATATATGAGCACTGCAACTCGCATTTTACCGCAAAGTAATTGAGACTTTTATAGTGATATCACAATGCTGCGAAGTCACATAATCGTCTTTGAAACAAATCTCTGAAATAGAGAATGACACTCTTCCAGGTCATAATATGGCTTTTTGTCACTTCTGGAGGTTCATTTGCCTTAACTGCTGATGTATGAATTTTTTTTATTTATGAATAGTTCGTACTGCTGACGTTGTTCGTACTGCTCCTAATCAAGAAATAGAAAAGGCACACCTTGTTACGTCGGCAATTAGCAATGCATGTATACATATATTTCCATAACAGTTATAGTTCCATGAAGTGTTACACTACACAATACAAAGTTTTCATTAATTAGAACTTACGACTGTGTTTGCAAAAAGAGAAGGATAGGCCTCTGTACCTTAAACTATATGTGAATTGTTTACATTGTTTGGTCTCCCAGACACAGCTAATGCAAAAATAACCTGCAGCATCACACTAATGACTGTTTGCACAATTAGAAAGACTGCACTTCCTGTTTTGAATACTGCATGACACTTACAGCTGAGTTAACTGTATGAGCATGCCCGTGTAGCTAGGATTTCTTTATTAGAAAACTAGCTAGAACTTCTTAACTTCTTATTTGATATCCTTTTCAGAAAGCAGCAAGAATTATTGGCCCACCTGGAGTTCTACAAGAAGGTCTATGATGGGAACACTTTCCAGTGCTTACGGCACACTTTATTTAGGATATCATACATCTCCCTGCATTTGGGCAAGCCCCAGTGTTACTGTTTTGATTCCAATAAAAGACGACAAACAACATTTCTTTTATCAGTTATCGAGTTATGACATTTGTCACGCATTAAAAAAAAAGTACTTGTGCATGCAAAACAGATTCCTGAAACACTGGCCTATCAATATCAATGCTCGTGTTCTACAAAACAAGTTGAACAGATGATTTTTGGAAAACAATGCACAAGAGGAATAAACGGAAGGCAGTGAGACAGAGAGTGATCCACATTGGTTGAAAATTGGTGGGTTGAACTTTTATTAATGGTTGTGTAATTGCATGGTGAACTCGAAAATCGAGTACAAGTGCAGCAGGAGATCATATGCCACCGACTTTTTTTCAGTTTTGACTATCTGCTACAGTTCTCGTATTCTAGCATGGTATTTGTAACGTTGAACCACGATCAAGCCAACCTGTGTACTGCTGTGGCAATGTACCAGTTATAAGATATCCTCATTTTCTGAAAATCAGCTGTTTTATTGAGGCATGCAGCAACAATATTTCAAGTTCGTTCTGCACCCCAACTACACGCGGACGTTCGCGAAAGAGACGTGCAAAAGCATCAACTATTTATTTTGAGGGAAACCTGTCCGTGGCAAATTTGTGTACGTCATACTGGATCTTGGCGCACGTTTCGGCATTCACTTGAACAGCGGTGTGATGCTGAGTAAAGGTAAGAGTAGCTAGTTCCCATATATAAGATAAGTTAAAGACTGAAGTTGAGTAAAAACCACTGTGTCGCGCGAAATAGCGCGCATAAGTGGTAATTGCTGAAACAGATGATCGTCGAACTGCTAAAAAGGTGCTGCTGACCCAACATGCGGCTCGCGACGGTTCACGCGCACTAAATGCAAATGTTAGTGTAGGCACTTTAAAATACCCATTCAAACATTAACGTGCCAAAGCAGGTTAACGTTACACGAACAGCTGAGAACGGGCTGCTGTCACTGACACGCGTGTACGTCGCGGCATAAATAACGGAAATTGCTCGCAGCACACGCACATGGGGAAAAATGTACGTGGGTTTCGAGATCTGAGGGTATCCTCGTCACGCTGGTATACATTCGCGAATTTTCGGTGAGCGAAACAACCGCTGTTCACGGAGAAGCTTTAACGACACACCGACACACGTTAATCGTTCTTGCGGCACGGCGAATTACGAACCGAAGTCGGAGCCGAAGGTGCTTACCGCGTTTGTCTAGACTTCATGAAGCCCCGCAAACTATTTGCTGACCTAATGCACGCTCAAACACGGCACAAAAACAGAAGTTCAACGTCGCGCCGACTGTTTGCAAACGACATGGTAGATATATGCCCCCGCAAAAAAAAAAAAACGAGCATTCTTGCGGTGGCGCTGTGGTGCAATGGGTAAGTTATCTGCTTTCAGTGCACGCGGTCCCGAGTTCGATTCCAGTGCTGTACGTAATTTGCATGTTGTTGTCGCAGATGTTGATGATTGTGGTACTGTTCATCTTCTAATTACCCGTAGTCATAATTACAACCGTCAAACTCGCGAGAAAACGGTTGACAGCGTCAAAAAATAACTTTTTTTTTCTCGCAACCGCATCAGGGCCGCCTACAGACAGACCACCTACAGGGCCGTCACGCGTCACCGCGGGCCGTACCTAGCCAGGAAAAATTTGACTTAAAATCCCGTCTAAGCGTCGCCACGGCTATTCTGAAGGCCACTTAGAATAGGGCCGCTTCTTCTGGGACACGGCTACGGAGCCGCGTAACGAACTGACTAGATGCGGCCATAATTTGACCGGATTTCCTGCCTGTAGGCGTGTATTCTAGCCGGGATTTGACTGAGAGTGTACAGAAACATACAGCTGCTCGGCTGTGCTCCACGCGAGGGAAAAAAAGAGAGAGAGAAACGGAAATGGCGCCAGGAAACAAACAACGACAAAAAGAAACGTGGCTCCGCCCCTGTCCCCCCAGCGCACCTCCTGAAAGGGAGACCCGACCACCCTCCCCAGCTGGCGGAGATAGGGAGCTTTGAAACTGAGTTTATTCTAGTAACGTTGGCTAAGGCATACGACAGTCTCCCACATGAATCCTTGTTCCAGCAGATGTCGGAATGTCAGAGGTGTCGGTCGGCCTAATGCGACGGCTGTACAAAGACAACTCTGTTATAGCGTGCTTTGACGGAGCCCAGTCCAGACCAGTAACGGTGACCCTGGGACTTCATCAGGGGTGCCCACTCTCACTCCTGCTATACATGTCTCTAGACTGGAACATATGCTTCTGGCAGACGGTATCGGCTTCTCATTCACCCACCTGTACAGGTACGTGGAACGCCCATGACTTGGAAGCTGCACGGTTTAGTCTATGCTGCTATACCTAGTCGTGCTAGCCAAAAGCTCGTAGGACTTACAGCAACTAGTCACCCTCGCCGCGACCCACCCGTACCGCCTGGACCTGACCTTCAATGCAAAGAAGTCTGCTGCTCTTATACTGACAGGCTTCCCCCCAAGTGCCGCCATGTCTGGCAGCAGTGGTTGCGGCTAGAGGACGACGCTCTAATTCCCTGCTTCGGCGCTATACAGGTTGGTGACAGCCAGTTTGTTTCAAGGACGATCACCTATCCCGCCGGTCGCCAACGTTCATTCAGTTACCCGCTGATCGCAACTGCACAGTCACTACACGTGCCTCGGATACCTGCGTCACCTGCGCTGGGCTACCCTTACCACCGACAGAAAAGACGTCGCTGAACTGCTTGGCCTGCCACCCATAGGCGCCTTGGTCCCTACATAAGGATTCCCTCTAGTCCTGAATCGCCATTTTGGCAGCAGTGGTTGCGGCTAGAGGACGACGCTCTAATTCCCTGCGTCTGTGCTATACAGGTTGGTTCTTTACTTATGGTTTTGTCTTGGAACCCCTTGGCGCTCCCACTGCTGCTAGAAGTTTTTGTAGTTTTAGCGTGGTCTTCATTGCAGTGTTTTTAGTGTTTCCTAGTGTTGCTGGTGATTATTTAAGTGTTCTTAGCATTGCATCATGCCAACCACGGCACAGCTTTCGAAGAAAGTCGAGCTACTTCATGCTGAACTTGCAGAAATGAAGGATAGCTTGCAAATGCACAGCCAATTCTACGAGTCCGTTAAGAGCAGAAATGACGAATTAGCCAAATAAAACAAAGAGCTCAGGGACGAGAATAAACAACTAGGTAATCGGCTGGCTTCGTTGGAGCAATACTCATGCTTAAACAATGTCGAGATAAAAGGCATTCCTAACACAGAAGTGCAGGCGATTGGCGAGAAAGTTGGGTGCCCCGTTGAACCGAAGGACATCGATGTCATCCACCGTGTGCCGGCAAAAAATGGATCAAACATTATTGCGAGATTTTGCTCTAGGGTAAAGAAAGCAGACTTTGCTTCCAAAGCACGCAAAGCACGAATTACGACAGGTGTCATTGGTTTTCGCAAAGAGACTGACAGGCTCGTGTTTCTTAATGATCATCTAACCCCGGAAAACAAGAGGTTGTTTGCTCAGGCTCTGTTTGCTCCTAGCAGAGAATTTATGCATTATATTCGCGTAAAACTGAGAACCGACAGTAAACGAAGGCTATTACAAGCTACACCAGCACTCTGTTAAGCGACAAGGGCGGACTTACTCGACAGCAAGAGATATTTCCTCACCAAGGTTGCATATTTCTCAACAAGGTTGCAAGGCCAATGCAGCATACACACTACATGTAATTGATAAATGGATTGGAACCAGACAAGCAATTGGAAACACTTCTCCTCGATGCCCACACTGTCAAGAATTATGCCGAGCTGATTTACACCACCTCATTTGGATTTGCTCAGCTTTCTCGCAAGGAAGAACACACATCCAACACTTGCCACGCGACGACATAAGAAGCTTAGGCATTGTGATACAATCTAATGATGAAGCACAGAAATCACTTGCAAGCTATGCTAGTATAAGTGGCCTGTTTCGAGTGGTGTAGAAGGGGTCGACCATCTCGCGCGAGAGCGACTCTATTGAACATCTACTGAAGACGGCTTCACACGAACTGATGTCAGTTTGACATGTTTGCGCTGTTCACCCAACAATCCCTTCCCCACCTATGCCCAAACTGCGGCCGAGAGCCGTCCTCTTCTACGAAATAGAGGTTCATTCATTCATTCATCGCTGTCATATAGGCGCCGTCACGATCTTTGCTTTACTAACTTAAATAGTGAATTCGGTGTGGCTTGAATTTCACCAAACGGTTTTTTCACTGAACGGCAGAAACACCCCCCATTGCAACAATTTACCACCCTCCATCATCACCAGTTGTTGATTTTTGGTCGCAACTTGAATTCCTCTGAAACCTTCTCGTTTCTGAAAACAAAAACGACATCATATGCGGCGACATTAACTTTAACATACTTGGCCTTTACAGACATTCATGCTCTGATTATGTTGGCGTTTTTCAAAGCATTGGCTTCTCATCGTTAATCAGAGCTCCAACTAGGTGCGATCCATCAGGTACGAATACATTAATTGACCACATTTTGTCCAGTTTGACAACGAGCGCCTCTGCGGCGGTGATGGACTATCAATTTAGCGACCATTATCCTCTTTTTACCAGAATAAGATCTGCTTCCTTGTCCCGCACCACAAATCATAAACAAGTCATGAAAGTGGTGTTTAACACAGAAACATTTGTTTCCTTGGTTAACCAATTAGATTGGTCTGATGTCACACAAAATGAGTCTCCTGAGCAAGCCCACGACTTATTTGCTGATCTAATAACAAATTGCATAACACAGAGCACATCGTATGTCCCTAGTTCTCGGTGGTTTAAAGAGCGAAAAAACCCATGGATAACTAACGGATTATTGCGCTCAATTTCCAAAAAAAGATAGAATGAAAGAAAGATAGAAGCTAAAATGCCAACCATTTAACACAAAGCTACAAATTCGCTATAAGAAATATTCGAATACGCTTGGTGCCATTTTGAAACGTGTTAAACGTGACTATTTTCAAAAGCGCATATTGCCTAACATAACTGAGACAAAATGGAACTGGCAGCTAATTAAAGAGTTCCTGAACAAAACCGATTCCTATACGTGATTAACTAAAATAAATACTGCATCCAGCACTTGCACTGAGCCAAATGACATTGTCAACGCTTTTAAAGACCATTTCGTCAACACCGAAAATAATCAACAAAGACCATCACTTTCCCACTTATCGCGCTGTCCGCAATCCTTTTACTTGTGATATGACAGAGCGAGCTTCAGCGCTAGAAGTAGGATTACTTCTAGCGCTGAAGCTCGCTCTGTCATATCATCGTCGAAAACAACCGACGTGGGTTTAGATTCCATTCACCCTTCACCAGTTAAGGCTGATAAACGACAAAGTTTCACCTGCTCTTGCTAACATCATCAACAAAATGTTCAACAACGGCATATTTCCGACTTCTCTAAAAAACGGCAAGAGAACTCCCGTTTTCAGGAGAGGTAATCGTGAATGTGTTAACAATTACCGTCCGATTTGTATTCTTCCATTTTTTAGTAAAGTAATCGAGAAGATTTTGTACAAACGCCTAATGTCATATTTAAAAAAGTTCGACTTACTCTCTCCTCATCAGTTTGATTTCCTTCCAGGTGTCGCAACTGAACTGGCGCGCATTAATTTCACGGACAAAATCAAACTGGCTATTGGTGACAGTTCACTATTTGGTGCAGTCTTCGTCGATCTAGCTAAAGCTTTTGACACTATTAATCATGCCATTCTTTTTCATAAACTCACATCTTACGGCATTACAGGTCCAGCCTTGAGCCTTATAACGAATTACTTAAAAAACAGGTCGCAAGTTGTCCAAATCGACGGTAGCGTTTCCAGTCCCAAGATTACTAACCAAGGAGTGCCTCAAGGGTCTATTTTAGGCCCTATTCTTTTTGTTGTATTCATCAACCGATTTGCCCCATAACACTTCGCCAGACTGACTGCTTGTTATATGCGGACGATACAACCATATATTCATCTCATAAAAGCATCCCCATACTGTTAAAAAACAATAAATGTTGACTCAAGAAATGTCAGTGATTGGTGCAGCAATAACTGCCTGCAACTTAACCCCACGAAAACTATATTTGTAATATTTCATTCTCCATTATTAAAAGTACCACCCGTGGTGCTCACGATAGGGGACAATGAAATACCGGTAACAAACAACGCCAGGTTTCTGGGTGTGACATTAGATAAGCACCTAAAATATAATCTTCACGTTCATTCACTAATACATAAAGTTTCTTTTTGGCATACATATAATCATTAAGTCTCGTAATTACTTCCAAAGGCCATAGGTCAGCGAAACTTGTGGAGCTTATTCAGACTCACTCACGAAATATATTTGACGCTTTGGACTCACTCGGACTCAGACTCACCAAAATTTTCTTCAACCAGACTCACTCGGACTCAAACTCAACCAAATATTACTCACCCGGACTCACTCAGACTCAGACTCACGGCTCGATCTGGGTCTGAGTGAGTCCGAGTGAGTCGACTCATGAGTCCGTGAGGCTAGAATTCACTTTTTCGACCATGGTTTCAATAATCTTGAACATCAATATCTCACGTTTTTAGTGCTCACCTTGGTTCCGTTTGATAATTTACCTTCGAGTACGAGTTATGAGTGGTTGCAAACCAGTAAAGACATTTTTCTTGAAAGAGATGGCAACAAAAGATGTATTTATCAAGAACTTCCCTGAAAGAGTTGGCGGGGATGAGGTCAAGGCACACCCCTACGCAATTCACGTCTTTGATCTATAAATATTGAAATGGTGTCTGAACGATACCGCTTGGGAATACGTGTGAGTAGACATGAGTATAATGGAGCATTCAGGTAAGTCTGATAGTAATGGTGAAGATGAGAAGATTGTACCATAGGTCGGCAAATAAAAGTGGAACTCACTCAGACTCACTCAAGAATTACTTTGCGCTTTGGACTCACTCAGACTCAGACTCACCAAAATTTTCCTGAGCCGGATTCACTCGGACTCAAACTCACGAAAAGTTTTTTCAACCAGGCTCACTCAAACTCACCAAAATATTACTCACCCGGACTCACTCAGACTCACGCCTCAATCTGAGTCTGAGTGAGTCCGAGTCAGTCGACTCATGAGTGAGTTCGCCGACCTAGGCCAAAGGCACATTATTCGTTTGCTGTCACTGCTACATTCATAGTCATCTGTCTTACTGCGTATCATCTTGGGCTAATACTTACTACTGTCACCTAGATTCTCTTCGATGCCTTCAAAACCAAGCTGTACGAATAATGACCTTCAGTAATGTTTTACGCCCTCTAAACCGCTATACCGAAACCTAAATATTTTGCCACTAACAGAACTACTAAAACAAAAGCTATCTCTATTTATTTTTAAGTTTAAGCAATGTGGCACCTCCATTCCGGTTTACTAAAATGAATTTCTTGTAAACACTAACATTACTAGGTTCTCTGCAAACGACAATCTACTTCTTCCCCGCGTTCGCACAAATTACGGAATACTAACAGCCCTGTTTTCAGGCATATCATTTTGGAACGCAATACCATACGAAATTAAATCATCATCTGTTCGTACGTTTCAAAGCCTTCATAAGAAATACTGTCTCAATATATTATGTGAGCATTCACGCTAACTTACAACTCTCCCATTTTATTTCTTTTTTTTAAAATACGATTTCGTCTTTCCTTTTTCTTCTTTTCTTTTTGTCATTGTGCATGCTTAATTCGCTATCATAGCTGCTAAATATTTGATGTTACTGTTTCTACACGAATTCATCTTGCTTTTGTTTCGTAGCCGCAATTTCTTATTCATTGTTTTGTATACTACTGTTGTGTTCAATCTTATTGTATTCACTTTGTTTTGATGAATTCATGACGCCTGCATCTTGAATATTTTCACAGGAACTTTTTTTTAACTTATACTAAGTATTTTATAATGATAGATTTATATACCATACACGTTTTGTTGCTGTTGCTTTCATTTTTTCGTGTACCTCCTCTAGCTTTCCTGTAAATTTTTATTGATGTATTCTTTTTTCTCATGCTGACCACGACATATAACATACATGTGTTTTAGTACTAGGAGGACCCCCGTGAGTTCTCGTAACTATAGGACCTCCGAATGTAATACATATCACTAACGATGTTACATTGTATGCAAAGAAACTGAATAAAATTGAATTCAATTGAATGTACCTGCCAGGAGGAGATCAGATACAGTGGGCCACTGAATATCGGTACCTCGGAGTGACATTGAGCACCTCCGGTGACTTGTTGGGGGGTGCATAAAGGACATCTGCGCAGGACTTCGCGGAGAGCAGCAAATGTGCTACGCCGGAAATGGGGCTGCTGGCTTAGGCGATGCACTTAAGGTGTTACGAAGGACAGACTACAAAGTACACAGTGTTAACAGAACGAGTGCAAACTTCCACTGTTTTAGATGTGAAGCATCTTATGGCGAAGCTTAATCCGGTGGTGGTGGTGGTGGTGGTGGTGGTGGTGGTGTGCCGCGTGCCCACCCTTACTGCGCATGCGCAAACAGTTAAAGAAAAAATAAAAATAAAAAAAACCTCCTCTCCCCCCTCTCTCTCCTCTAGGCATCCCTCCCCACGGCAGCCACACCCTCACTGCGCATGCGCCTCCCTTCCTCTCTCTCCTCTTACTCCCCCCCTCTCTCCATCCCTGCCCGCGGCGTCTAACTCCCCCCTGCGCATGCGCGTCCGCCCTCTCTCCTCTCCTACGCTCCCCCCCTCTCTACTCCTCTACGCATCCCTGCCCACGGCGTTCACACTCCCACTGCGCATGCGTGTCACCCCCTCTCTCTCTCCTCTCCTCCGCTTCCCCCCTCTCTCGCCTCGCGACGCCGACGCAGGCAGCGTCTGCTAGCGAGTTTCTTGGTTGAAAAAACCGACTGCTCGCGCTGCACAACCGTTCACTGGCCATCCCGTATATATGGCAATGGATCTTGACCTCCAAGGTGGTGCCGGTGGAAGATTTCTCCTGTGCGTTGTTGAACAATAAAAATTCGCAGCGTGCGCGTTAACTAAAAGCGGAGTGCGGGTCTCTGTGTCCAGTCGGAGTCTTCTGTCTCTCATTGCCCATTAGCAGCGATTGGCATGTTCCAGTAGGAAACACCGCTCCATCACTGCGTGCTTTGCGCCTCCTCAGTTTTCTCTCCTGCGCAACGCTGCGATAGGGCCAGCGTCAACGCCACCGCCAGTGTAAGCGTTAGCGCCCGCTGCTTCACATCTACACATGGTTCCCTTTAGCGGGAGATGGTGTATTTTTTTTATTATTCATGCGTAGTGAATATAAATAAAAGTGCACAAATGCACATGGAAAGAGATAGTACACTTGACCCCGCCTTGGGACGTCCATCACGAAATCGACTACAGCAGGAGATAGTTTTATCGATGGGTCACTGACGCATGTTTCGGCGCGCAAAGATGCAATGGCAGCTGTTTAGTAAACTATTCTCTCCCTGTCGTCTTTTATCCGCTTTGCAATTGTTGTTTTTTCGAACTGGTGTGTGCATGTGCATTGGTTACAGTGAAAAATTGGGGGGACCCTTAAGCTTCGCCTTTAAGAGTTGAACGCGATAGCGATATCCTGTCCCTAGTGCGTACTTCAATCACTTAGTACCTTCTATGTAATGGGTACCATGCTTTAAACCACGTGCAATTATGCTCGGGAAATGCAGGAAATGTTTTCGAACTTGCTATGCACCCCCTACGTGGTCTTAAAGGAATACGCGCAGTAACTTGTGTGCCTTTTCTAACGGGTGGACGGCTTTGAACCACGATGTTGTTATGATATTCACATGGTCTGACGCCCGATGGCAAGGTACGCTTGTACCACGCAATATTACTGCAATATTACTTAGTGACGTTTTCTGTCGGGCTAGTTGGTGCATAGCTGACCTTGAACTGATGGCGCAAATGTTAGACAGGGAAGAAAAAGACACGTAAGACACGGAAAAGCGCATGGTACGGGATCTCACTTGCCACATCACTGCAAGGTTTGCACGTGTAAACCACTGCTGGGCAACGCATGCATTTTGCGGAAGAGCAAGGACAAGGTGGCACGGGAACTGGCTGAGGCTACGTATGTACACACAGAAGTCTGGCGATCTTTGTGTCAGCGTTCCGTCTGTAACTCTTTATCAAAATGAGTATAGTTTTTTGGTAGATAGGTTTTGATCAAGCGGTTTTTCGGAGATTGTTATTTTTCATTCTGTGGTGTTGTGCGCATGCTTGAGGGTTCTTAAGCTAAGCTTTCGGATGAATAAAATTTAGTTGCGAGTGTGCGCTTTTCCGTGTCTTACGTGTCTTTTTCGTCCCTGTCTAACATTTGCGCCATCAGTTCAAGTTCAGCTACTGCAATATTACATGTTGTATTGTGACGCCTGTATACAGGACGCGCGTGTTTCTATAGCATGAGAGTTATTTTCACTGCATTTCCAAGCAGAGGAAGTTATTTTTACTGTATTTCCAAGCAGACGCGTGGCTGTGTGGTAGGACACCAGCTTGCAACGCAGACGGCTTGGGTTCGATCCTCACTCAGACCTGAAAATTTTTATTTATTTTATTTGCATCTTTCTAGATTTCTCGGTCACGGACAATATGATGATTTTTCGCTCACAACCAGCGACGCCGCCGCCGACGCTGACGCCAGAATTTCTGCGAAACGAGCTATTTAACGCTATCGCGTTGACAGCTAAATTCCCAGGGTGGGTAATCTGTTCACAGTTATACCGGTGTTCTCTAAGCCTGGTGTAAACACATCTTGAGGTGTGCCCGAAATCTTTTCTTCCGCATGTTAATGGCAAACTGTATACAACTGCTACATCACACTGAACGAAGCTTGGTCTGTGACTTATTTTACACATCTCTCCTTCCTGCGTTTCTTGTGCGTTATGAACTTTTTTTACACACCCCTAGCAATTTTTGAGGTGCTGAAAAATGAAACTGGCAAGTCGTGTTTGTTGGCGATCTTCTTTAATTTATGAGATGGTTCGTGGATGTAGGGGAACATAACGGGTCGTCGCCATTGCTTCTCGGTTCCTACTTTTTTTTTGCAGATATGTTATGAAGCATTTTGCTTTCAGCGATAGCCACAATTATGGAATCAGGAACGCCGCTAGCTTTTAACCTATCTACCTGTATATTCAAAACCTTTGAAATCGTGTGGTCACATGATTTTTTAATAGATTGTGAGACATGCCTGCGCAACACTTCTTTTAACAAGCTTAATGGGGCTGCAACCGTTTCCTCCTCATCCGAGACGTGTGGAAGGCTGTCTAGGTCCTAGGCCTTACATTTTCCAATGCCGTCCTGTGCCTAAATGTGACAACCAGACAATGGCTGGAGCGTGGCCGTATGCCCCTTGGATGCCACGGGCGTGTAGACATGGAAGCCATTCAAGGTGACCTGGGATGGTCCACATTTGAGGCGCGCGAGGCAAGAAGTAAGGCTACATACGAAAGACGCCTCCGACTCATAGAGTGATGAAAGGTGGCGGAGGCGACAGTTCAGATATGCGAGCCTAACCGGCGCACAAACGCTGGGGCTCTTCGATTTTCCACTTCTGGCTACCCGCGGGCTGCCAGAGCCAGCCAGAGCGCGCTCGATTTTCTCGGGTTGCTCCGCCCCTCCCGCGGCTCACTTCCGGTTGGCGTTCGTTTTTCTCGAGTTGGACGGTTCTGGCGACCCGCGGGGAGCCCGAGGGTCGCCAGAAGCGTCGAGGACAATTTAGTCGTGGAAGCTCTCTGGAAGGTTTTGGGCTAGCAGACGCCGAAAAGAGACGGTACGCGCTTGCCGCCATCTTTGTGAGGACTCGATGGATTGCAATGTGGGCGCTTGGGGACTGCGCCTTCGCTTGTCATTACGCATGGCGTCATCTTCTAAAGCGTGTTCCGCCGTGCGAGATGGGGCGATTACGAGTGGCGGCGAACATTTGAAGCTACTGTTTATCGCTTCTATAATGCTTCCCGTGAAGCTTCCTTCCGTGAACAACGCGGCGAACTGTTGCCTGCTAACTGCGTCGTGCACATGTCTCAAAAGTTACGTACACGTTCGTACGCACGCATGGAGACAACTTTCGAGCTTATCTTTTTCGTAGTAGTATTCGTTTGTGGTGCCGTGCCTGCTTTCTGTGCACTTAGCGAAGACGATTGTGGTCCGAACTAGCATTTCGCTCCGTCGTATGTTTGCGTGAGTGAACCTCTTCAGAACTTAACTGTTCGGTCTTCGATGGTGATAGAATGCCCTGATTGAATAACAGAGATCGCGACAGTTGTTTTTAAGTGTGTGATGCTCGTTGGTCGCGAACGGCGTGCGAGCTTACTTCTATCTACGGGCCAGTATATGTGGTGTGGTCAGGGAGCAAGAATTTTTGAGGAGGAGAAACTGCGCTCGCTCGGGCGTCCTAATAAAGTCACGAAAGCGGGCACAGCACTGACGCGCCCTCTGTCGTGAGATTCCGCTAGCGGAGAAGGAAAAAGGCGCCGCTTTCACCGCGCTCTCCGACGAAGCTCGTCGGTTCAAGGCCATTCGGCGCCGATTCGCCGTTCGCGCTTCACGTTCGAATGGGTGTGTTTTTGTGCGTCCTCGCCGGCTCCAAATTTTAACGCCACAGCGTTGAAGAGCTCGTTTCGCAGAACTGCCGGCGTCGACGTCGTTGGTTGTGAGCGAAAAATCAGCGTTGTTCCTCACCACAAAATCGAGAAAGATGCAAATCAAAGAACTACAGACACAGAGCACCGTATTATGCCTTTCAACCTCGCGGACGCCGGTGCTTGTTTCTTCATAGTTATTGGAGTAAACTCAGAGGAAGTGGAGGTTACAGGACACGCAATCTCAACTTCTTCACCCTTGCAAGTAGAGGGCATGTTTGTATGCTTTCCGCACATCACATCAGGTCCAGTTCGTTTTCTTTCTTCCTTTTTTTCGAACAGCAGACAAGTAGCTGGGACGGCGCAGAAAGATTGAAGGCACGGCGTCTGGTAACAACACTGGCCGTTTCGGTTTGTCCAGGAGAACTTCGCCACAAAACTCGCCACAATAGCTCCGCCTGCCTATGTCGCTGTTCGAGAAGTGCTTCCGAGAAGTGTACGGGGCGTGAGCTGTCGGTCTTTCCTTGCACAACACATTTCCGCCGCATCCTGGAGAAACACTGGTCGGAATCTGGAAAGCACTCTCCTTTGTCGCGGCGTGAAAAGCGCGCGCGCAAACACCGAGGAGTCGGCGCCGCCGGCGCAACGCGCGGAAGCCACTGCACGCGCTCGAGACACCCAGAAGGCCTGCAAATCGCGAAGGGATGCGATGCGCGGTGGCTTCTTGGAAACTTTCTCTTTCAAGGCCACGCACAACATGCGAGCGAGGAGCGAGTGCCGCGTGCCTGCGGCAGACATCGTCTGCTCAAGGGCCTCGTTTCAAGCGCTGTTCGGCCTATAATTTTGGTAGTATCAATTAGGAACTGCAGCTAAAATATCTCTCACATCTACCGATTGATGTTGCAGGGAGAAATCTGAAAAGAATTGCAGTGTACGAGGCGCTATCACGATTGTTATGCGTCGCGTCCATAGAAGCACATGTAAAAGATGGCAACACGCCGAAAGCGTCATCTGTCGATCTTCGGCGTAACCACATTTCTCCGTGACGCGATCGCGTCGCCCTCGCGCGCTGCCGCGGCCTGGAAGTTTCTCCTCCTCAAATACTTCTTTCTCCGTGGGTATGGTATTATGTTAGGCTACGACGCGTCGACGTGAAAAAAATTCGGCAGATCCCACGTACCTTGGGAATCGATGTACGAAGCATATATGCGGAGGGAAGGTGACTGTGTTGAAAATTTTTTATTGAGCGAAACGTTACGAAATGACGCTAAAGGTGTGTACAAAGGTTGTACGCACAGACATATGTTGAACAGTCGCATATGTTTTATATAACCAGTTGTTTACAGTTGCGTAACGATGCTAGCAGCAAAATGGGCATTAGAAACACCAGAAGCGGTAAGCTGATATGTAGCGCTTGTGCTCGCGAGGATGGTAGCCCTGGACACGGTTCTCACCTAGTAGCTCAAATGAAAGCGAGCTACATGAGGTTTTGGAAGTGCCACTCAGGACTGGAAAAGAGGCCCAGGCAACATCTGCCGGAACGAGTCGAAAACGCGTCATGCAGAAGTTTATTTTAGATATGACGCGCACTCGTCGTACCGATACCACCGCATTTCTGAAGTTAAGAAAAAACGCAAGTCGGTCAACGCGTGTGTGCGACGTAGTACGCGATAGCTGAGCAGGTATATCCTCGAGCTATTGTTGGGACACGGTCACTTTCGCGAGATTTTGCGTCGCGTTGTGCAGTGACTGTTACATGTACTAAGCAGACGTGAGCTTGTTAAGCCGTTAGCGGCGCGGCAGCTCACCTTGCATCGTTCTCGAGGCGCCGTGCGCCAGCTGGCTGTTTTGTTCGCGGACGAGTTGAGCGTGATCTTGCGAGCGTACGAGGTCGTACCGCAAATGTGTTTGCTCGAGGATATTATTTCAGCTCTTCGGCAAACCTAGCCACATATTTCCAAGCGGGCAATGCAGAAAAAATCAACGCGCACGCGGCGCAATGTTTCGTTTGCTGCCACGACGGTAGCGTTTGTTGAACGTTTACGCTGGCTGTGCCAGCGTTCGATTTTCCAATCTTCGGGCAGCTTCGGGTTGTCTCGGGTTCCCCACACACGTGACCACGACGCTGTTTCCTGTCCCGACCGTAACTAGCTCGCTGACCCTCTGGCTGGCTCTGGCTGCCAGATAGCTGCCAGAGGTCTGAAAATCGAAGATCCCCAGTGGTGCAGGCGCATGGGCAACCTGAAAAGAAAGTTTGGTGTGTCTGCGAAACCTGTAGTTGAGGACAAGATATACAAGCGGGTCCACACCGTCAAAACGCAGGGGTGTGGGGAGGAGACGGAGCAGTGGCGGCGTGCAATGGAAGATAAATTCACACTGCTCACATACGCAGTCACAAGGCAGACATTGGCAGGGAGCCCCTGCACGACAACAGCGGTGGCAGTGCTCTGTTCTTTGAGGCACATGCAGGAGCGCTGCGTAGGTTGGCATACCGTCGCAGGTTCGACTAATCTGCGGACGTGGACCGGGCTATTTGCCGAATATGCAGCATCGAGGGGGAAACCACAGAACACCTCGTCCTCCGCTGCACTGGCTTGCGCCCGGGGCACTAGGATTCGCACTACGATTCCGAAAGGATAATGCGAAGGAGAACAAAGTGGTTGACAGAGCGGTGCTCGACACGGAACAGAGATTGGTGCAGTGGTGGCGCAGGACGCGCAGACAATACCAAGGCACAGACAACGTAGACGTTCAGACAATGTAGCCGGCCTACGAGAAGTCATCGGCCGGCTGTCGCGAACGTGCTAATTCTGCTCAGTGTGTGTATGTGCCTAACTATTCTGTACTACACGTGTTTTTTTTTCTGGTTTAGGCATTTGGGAGTTGCCAACCCGCTTAGAAAGGGCATAACCACAATTCATTAACATCATCCTCAGCAGCAGCTGTGGAAGTTCGGTGCCGCCCTTTCCGGGAAAGCTTATCGCCGGTGTCTAGCTCTCTCCAGTTTGGATAGAAACCGGATATGACGTGCACTTAGGGAGGCACTCGCTGCCCCTAGACAGGTAGTACTGTAGCTACAGTCTTAGTAAACAACCGCTTAAAACAACGCATATAAGGCGGAAAGTAAGTCAAATTTTCGACGCTTATAAATGGCTCTCTAAGCGGCCTATTTATACGGCTTCTCTATGCGGCCCCTAGCTATGCGGCACATTTTTATGCGGCCCCTGGCGAAGCGGCTCTTTTTTATGCGGCCTAGGTTGATGCGGCTCTTCCATATGCGAGGCCATCTCGTTGCCAGAAGGCCGTTTAAAAGTGACCGCTTAAAGTAACGCATGCCGTCGATTTGGTTAAGCGGTATTTCAGGTCAAATCTGTCCGGCTTACATACGGCCAAAATATATGTGGTACTTTTCGCGAATATTTTTGAGAAAAAAAAAAGATATTGTTATACTTTTTTTCGATCATGCATCTGTTCTCCTCTTTTTTCTTTTGTTGTTTTCAGCCGTGTACCTCATGAATATGCATACACACATCACAAGAACACTGCACAGAGTCACAAACCATGTATCAACACACACTGGCCACCACGGGGATTTGAACCCAGGCCAACCGCGTGATAAGCAGACACTGTAACCACTACACCACCGCACCACACGATCACGCGGCTTTATATATATGCGCTTAACGTTATCTTGGACGATTTGATTATCTGCTAAAAGTTAACGCTATAATTCTGCATATATGAGAGGCATCGTTCGCGTATATATGCTCGTGTGTACGTGTGCACGACCGTAAGCGAACCCTCGCGGGCAGTCACAGTCAGTTTGAGTGTATTTATGTTTCTCGTCCGACGGTTTGTGCATCCCGCACGAAGACGGAGGTGAACCATGAACGACGCGTTTCCGAGTGCATTTCCATTTGCCGGCATCATACAGCAGCCAAACGTGCCCTGTGATGTGCAACCAGCCGCTATAGAAAAGTTTTCTGCGATGTTTGACCAAGTACAGGCAGGACGGGTAGAAGTCAGCTGATCGGTATCTCATCTCCACTCAGCGAAGTACGTAGTACAGTGTCCCACGTCCTTCGCGAGCATCACGCTGATGTCGGTGCATTTATACGGGCAGTATTGTGTGGCATTTCATCTCAGGGAATTAGATTAAAACACATATAATCGATTATTCGCGCAACACATGGGTTTGACGCTGTACAGCGCGTGCGGGGCGACGGGCCAGCTTTCAGATCGGGTGCGCTTATTTCTCTCCGAGAGGTGAGTATAGACATGAGAAACGTTGTTGTTGAGTCGAAAGTACAACGAGCCTTCGCAGAAAAAGAATGGAGTCTCCCGAGCGCGAGGCTGACCACATCGACGATTGAGTGATGCCGTGGAATTGTCATGCTGAGGAGGATGGCGCGTCGAAGGTTGCTCGTTCTCGTGTTCGCTCGTTGTTGACTGTTGAAAGTGATGCCCTCCTTAGCTTCGACAAACGATGAAACGTAGTGCATCACTGGCGCGGAAAGAGCGCGCATGAATTCACTTGCATCCGTCGGTCAAACACAGGCGTGCCGGGTTCCCCTTCAGGCAGTGGCGTAGCCAGGGTTGCCACACCGGGCCCGTGCCCCCCCCCCCCCCCCCCCCGAAATTTTTTTTTTAAATGCGAATGCATTTCATAGTCGGGCTATGTCAGGCATCCGGCGTTGGCGTTGTGCAGCGTTGGCGTTGTCCGCGGAGGAGGAGGAGGAGGATAGGTTGAGGAGGTGTGCGCGCCGGCAGGTGTTAGATGTGAAGCATCTTACGGCGAAGCTTAATCCGGTGGTGGTGGTGTGCGGCGTGACCACCCTTACTGCGCATGCGCAAACCCTTTCAAAAAAAAATAAAAATAAAAAACCTCCTCTTTCCCTCTCTCTCCTCTAGGCATCCCTCCCCGCGGCAACCACACCCTCACTGCGCATGCGCCTCCCCTCCTCTCTCCCCTGCTACGCTCCCCCCCTCTCTCCTCTAGGCATCCCTGCCCGCGCCGTCCACACTCCCACTGCGCATGCGCGTCCCACCTCTCTTCTCCTCTCCTACGCTTCCCCCCTCTCTTCTCTAAGCATCTCTGCCCGCAGCGTCCACACTACCACTGCGCATGCGCGCCCCCCTCTCTCTCTCCTCTCCTACGCTCCCCCCCCTCTCCCTCTCTCGCCTCGCGACGCCGACACAGGCAGTGTCTGCTAGCGAGTTTCTTGGTTGAAAAAACCGACTGCTCGCGCTGCACAACCGTTCACTGGCCACCCCGTATATATGGCAATGAATCTTGACCTCCAAGGTGGTGCCGGTGGGATATTTCTCCTGTGCGTTGTTGAACAATAAAAATTCGCAGCGTGCGGGTTAACTAAAAGCGGACTGCGGCGGAGCTCGGCGGAGCTATACACGAAAAAAAATTTAAAAAAATAAATAAAAACAATTAAAAAAAACAAGAAAAAGCAAAAAAAAGGGTACTGCGCCTTGCTCCCGACCGGGCTGCAGAAATCAGGCGCCTTTTTCCTTCTTCGAACCACAACCACCATATATAAATGGAGTGAAGCGCGCGCGAAATGCATTCGCATTTCCTCACGAATCCCTACGGGGAGGTGGGCGCATTTTTTCGTCATAGCATACAGAGCACGAAATGACACTCGACCACACCTACCTGCCCGGTCCCCACTTCATATCAAAGTGGTGCCCCCCCCCCCCAAAAAAAAATTCCCCTGCCTTCAGGGGGGTGGGGGAGGTTCGTCGCAGCGCTCCCCCCTCCCTATTATGTCAATGTATGGGGCTGACTTCACCCCCCCCCACACCCTCTTAGGTGACTAGGGGGGGGCGGCCGCTCACCCTGCTGCCCCCCCCGTGCGCACGCCTATGGTCGAACATATGTTTTCTGCCAAGCAGCACATCAAAAGCAGCTAGCAATGCTTGAAATCGAATGAACTCATATTGTGATCCAGGCTTCGAGGATAAAATCATGGCCTCTCTTTAAGGTCAAAAGTGCCCTAGCATTCAGACAGATAATGTCAACAAATATACAGTAATGCAAAGGTAGAAACATTCTCATATTTAATGGGTGCTGTTAAATGTTAATAACAACCCCAGATTAAATGTGCACTTGTTTCACACTTGGAAGGTACAGTCGTGGCCACTGTTAGATGCAACACTCGAATGAGCACCTTTCTTATTGCTGGCCCCCCTAACTGCAAGTGGATGGGGAAACATTGAACGTGCGCTTTACTAGTTTGTCGGAAAGAGTCTGAGCTGTCAACCACCAGTAGCCTTATGCAAATCTAAGCCCTTGTTTTTATGCAAGAAAATGAAATCTAGACGTGCTCTGCGTGGAAGTGTTGCATCTAACAGTGGCCGCGACTGTACATAAAGTTGAGCTCCACGATGCATCTCAGTTGACACCTTATGTAGCCTTACATGCCCCCCTTGCTGAATTACCAACTGTTATGCAACATCCTTACCTTTACTGGCATTGTAATAGGCATTACTGAGCAGATTGAATATAGTGGCCTCAAGTGTTTTTTCTAGAACCTACAGAGCACGGCTTTCCCTCACAAGCTCGGCAAGGCAAAACTTGGCAAGCTTGTCAGGCACCGAGCCCACCGTCGACACTCTGCCTGCTTCCAATCTTTTGAAAACCCTAGATCACCCGAACTATGCATATAAAGAACCACTGCAGGCCTCTTGTTTTGTGATGCTCTCCAAAACTTTCACATCTAATCTCCAAGCACTTCAGAGTGTGCAAGCTAACACAGCCACTACCTGTTTGCCTCGGCCTTCTGTGGAGCGCCTCAACAGCTCGAACAGTTATATTGGCTCGAAAGCCATCCTATTACAACATACATCTCAACAAACACACTGACGGCACATATTCGCCATGTTTCACGAATGAAATCAAGCAATCTCATCTGGATGCCATACCAATAACCACAGGCATTGTTAAAGTAGTAAGAACTCATTCAGTTCAGTTCAGTTTATTTTCCTTAAAGGGCCCGTTTAGAGGGGTGTAATCATTATGCTAATGCCATTGGGCTTCACACCCTCGGCACGTACACCATCAGCCTTGTTATGCTTACATCAACCCGAAATGCACCTTTCCATTAAGGAAGATCGACCTTTCTACTCTGGCTTTGAAGCAAGCAGCTCTGAACTGCTGGCATACCTTTTCTGTTTACCCAATTAACGTCTGCACGAATGACTCGGACCAGCTTCACTGGCACAGTGGTCACTACATAGCGACCCGTTAACCTCAGATATTAATTTTCCACATGACAATGCTGACCATTTCGGAGCTTGCTGCTTTTCGAGGTGACGCCAAAAACATTAGTCAACAACCAGCTAATTGGTTGGTTGTGTTCGATGAATGAAAAGCGGCTTGCATTGTCTGTGGTCAGCTGTTCGTCATGGATTGTGCAAATAACTTGTGTCTGACACAAGAAACGCACCACTATGTGATAGAAAAAGAACACGACGTCTTGTTTCAGTGGCCGCGAAGTCATTGCGGTATCTTTGGCAACTACCTTGCCAATAAAGCTGCCAGAAAAATATGTGAAGGACAAAACTTGTTTGAATTAATGCAGCTTAACACCTATGCAAGGTGGCACTCAGAAAGACATTGCAGAAGTGGCACACCCTTCAGCTCATCTTTGGCTGCATTCACTCGACCCACTGCTGTAACTGCAGCTGCTACCTATTCTTTCCATGGGTGAAGAAACGTTGCTGTCTTATCTGTGCCTTTATGTAGCATTCACCAGTGCATATTCATTCAAGCTTGACATGGCGGATATCATCTAGTGAAATGACTGCTCTGTTGAGAAGGCTATCAAGCACCTTCTGTGTTATTGCCCATTTTTGAAAGATGAGCGGCTTGAACTACACGCAACTTTAGCTCACCTCAACGAAAATGCCTTTATGGTTGACAAGATCCTTGCACCATGGGACAGTGCATCAAAGTTGCAGAAAGCAACAAAGTTGTTGCTGAAATTTTTCAAGGCTATGAGACTGATTGACTGCGCGAAACGTAAAGCACAAAACTGTTGCTCTGTCGGCACCTACAGCAGTGGACTTTCTCTTCTTAAACTGTTCTTTCTCCTTCCCCAGTGTAGTGTGGTCACCTGGGCTCAGCCTTGGTTAATTGCCCAGCCTTTCTTTTATCCTTCTCTCTCTTTTATGTTTTCTGAGCCCTTCCCTTAACTAAAAAAGTCTGGCATCAGGCTGCTTCGTCTTCTCAACTACTTGTTATTTTTTGCACCATTTTGTTGAATATCCAATCCAGTATTTAGGGCTATTAAGTAGAAATTAGTGCTTCAGATTCAGCAGAATAATTAGATGCAGCACCTGTAAGGAGCTTCACTAAGTATCGTAATCATTAGAGCAAAGTGTGCAGTGCTATGTTTGTGTGTTAAGTTTTCTGAAAGGGTGTCGAGAGAACACGTATGCAATAGTGCCGATGGCAAAAATTCTTTTCCATTCCATTGTGTTCAATCCTTTCAACGTAATAAGGCACATGGGGACAGAACGAACACAGGTAATGAATGAATAGGTTGATGCAATGAAGTGCAAACCACCAATTGTTCTATACTCAATGAAAGAACAGATTCACTACTTGAGTCCAAGGATGTAATGCAACAACGAGCACGAGCTGATTAAAGAAATAGTCTTAAAATACTTTCCACATACATTACTGCTCAATGTTCCCCTTCAAGGTGTTCTGTTGCAGCAGCAACACACCTTATTCACTCCTCAAAGCATCTCTGCAATCATTTCCCTCGAGTGATCTTCAAGGAAGCTGTTGATTTAGATCAAATTTACTGAATGTCATGAATTAATGTCACCTCCAAAACATATCTGACCTTCGAAGTAAAAGGAGAAGTCGTTGCATTTAAGTCGCAGAAGTAGTGTTGGAATGTGGGCTTGTCGTTATCTAGTTTTAATGCTTGTTGATGGGCTAGCTGGTTTTGATGTATATTGAAATGAAAAACAGTGGAAGAAGACAAGGACTGAGGCGGGCACACACACGAGCGTTGACTCACCGCTGATTTCATTTCCAGTAGAGCACGAAATATTTAACGTACACAAGAA
This sequence comes from Rhipicephalus appendiculatus, assembly GCA_030522465.1. NCBI lineage: Eukaryota > Metazoa > Arthropoda > Arachnida > Ixodida > Ixodidae > Rhipicephalus > Rhipicephalus appendiculatus. The sequence goes on along the minus strand of JALIZH010010232.1, from coordinate 289,524 downwards.
AATAAAGAAATGTTCGACAGCCACGTGCACTTCTCATCCACTCATTACAACTGCTACCTCATCTAACAACACATATCAAGAAACCGTGTTGTTTTTTTGGTCAGCAGCAGCGACACCATGCTAACGCATGTTTCATCCTGCTTTTCTTAGTTTGCAGCTGTGATTATTAATCCGGTAATTTTGTTGCAGGAGTGGCTAAGCACTGTCATGCTTTCAAAGCGTAGAATGCATCCACACTCTCTGCAGTGTATTCCTAAATGGCCGGAGGTTGTGGATGCATTCTAAGCTTTGAAAGCACGACAGCGCTCAAGCATGGCAGTGTGTATGTCCCCTTTTTGTTTCCTTCTTCTCTTACTGTTTTCCATCTCAATATGTTATCAAGTCTTTGAGTAATGTTGTAGCGCATCTAGACAAGACAAGCAAGGCACATGAACACTGAATGTAAGACAGTGTGTGTGTGTGTTCATCTGCCTTGCTTGTGTCTGTCTGTATGCACTACAATATAATAAAGAAACGGTTTAACAACCTGGAAGAGCACAGGCAGTTGGCTGTCTGCCAGCCACTAAACAATTGTCAGTGGCTTCTCAAAGGACTATGTAACCAGTGTATTCAAATCATATTCAAAGAAAATGAGGATTGGGTCTGAGTAGCTTTGGTGTATCTTTTTTATTGCATAACATAAAATCCATTTCAAGAATTGAATACATACAGCACAGCTGTTCAGCAATACAACAGTTACAGAAATCTGCAGCAAACTGTGCCAGAGTATATGAGAGGAAAGAACCGAGATTGGGATGATCAAGAAAGTGCCCCATGACTGTCCCAGTCTCCTTTCCTGCATGTCCCGCATCCTTTCCGGCACTGTTTGCTGCTGTAATAAAACAAGCGAAAAATAAATTTTGATCACAAGCACACTTCGTAGAAACGTGAAAACCAGAACACTGCAATGAAACAGCAGTTGGCATTTAGAAAATGGAATGCCGCACTCTGACTAAAACAAGAACAAGTAAGAAGAAAATAATTGAGATCAACATATCAACTGTGAACAAGACGAGTCACACCTGTGGAGCTATTTCTGCTGCACTCATGTTACAAGGATAACAAAGTACAGAACATTGTTGACAGTGAAGCTTTTGTTGGCAATTCAAAAGGTTACGTTGTGAATAGTAGTTGCAGTGCTATCGGAATGTGGAATTTTGAAAGAATGCTCAGCCAAGTGAACTACGGCGGCTACTGGGGGCAGCAGCAAACATTTTACTGCATCACATTGTAAATTAAGAGAGGAATCGTGTAACAATTCCACCTGAATCTTGTTTTTCCCATTAATTTCTTTTCAATAATGCTTGTCCCCTTAAAACGAAAATAAAAAAAACACTTTTAACTTCCCCAGCCTTTTTGTCATAGACTTTCAACTTCCCCAGCTTTTCGTCATTAGTGCCTACTACCTTTTTATATCCTTGCAGTGCTATGTTTGGGAAACAGCAGGTCTATACGTTCTGCATTCCCTCCTAGTATACACAGAATCCCAAATAACTAGGGAAAAACGATCTCTGCAAGTGGAGAGTATGTTAAGATATTGGATTTATTTTAAACAACATGCTTCAAATAACACTATCCCCTCCAACATCCAAATTGCGCAACAATGACGTATTGTCAATGCGTCAGAACATGGACCCACAAATAAGTAGGCCCAGGAATGAACTAACCAAAGAGTATAGAGTATATTTGAAACTCGCCCAACATGACCGACTAGGCACAACATATGCCATTACCAGGCACAGGGCCCACTACACACCCCACGATGACTAACAAGAATGGAACTAATGTCTACAACCAAGGCCCCTACACCAGCCCAAAATAACAGCTGAAACTGTGGCATAACAGGCAACTGCAACACAACATGTGCACATCATCTTCATTTGCATAGATCCACATGTGAATGCTGTACTTCTTTAAAAGAAATTTGGCAAACTTGAAAAAAAAGAAGGCTTTAGCAGCTCCACTGCACTCGACAGCAAGCAATGCCACTATTCGTTTATTCGTTTATTCGTACCTCAAAGGTCCAGGAAGGACTTTACATGAGGGGTGGGCACAAGAAAGAAATAAGATGAAATAAATAACAAATATAAAAAAAATATAAGCGGAACAACAACAGCAACGAAGAAAAACAGCAGTAGTACAAACTTAAAATGACGATGAATGACTCTTTAAAGCAGATTTAAATTGAACAAAGTTAGTTGATGTGGCGATGTGGGCGGGAAGGTCGTTCCAGTCTTGCGCTGTCTGATGAAAAAATGATTTCTGGCAGGTCTTAGTTCGGGTGCGTATTGGATAGACGGCGTTCGGATGATTATGGCGTGATGTCCGATGAGCAGGTCTGATGAATGCATTGTCTGGTGGTAAGGAATGAAAGAACTTGTAATACAGGCAAAGACGTGAAATTTTACGGCGAGAGGCAAGATGAGGAAGGTCAAGCTGGGATTTAAATGCTGACACACTTATGTTAGTCGAGTAATTCGAGATAATGAATCTGACAGCACGGTTCTGAATGGATTCAAGCATATTATTAAGGTTAGCTTGATGTGGATCAAAAATGGCGTTAGCATACTCAAGTTTCGGTCTTACTAGTGTTTTATAAGCGATAAGTTTAGTAGAAATAGGTGCCGAGGCAAGGTTTCGACGTAGATAACCAAGGACTCGATTTGCAGAATTAGTAATGTTAATAATGTGTAGCGACCATGTTAGATCACAGGAAATTTGAACACCTAAATATTTAATGGTGTTAGTAGCGGCTACGGGGCAATTGTATAAAGTGTAAATGTTAGCGATGTATTCTTTACGTCGGTGAAAAGTCATTACAAATGTCTTGTTAATGTTTAGGGACATTAACCAGTTTTCACACCACTCCTGTATAGTGTTAATATCACTCTGCAAAACGGAAGAATGTAAGGTGTTAGATACATGGTGATATAACACGCAGTCATCAGCGAACAGTCTAATATTAGAGTTGATGTTACGTGGCAGGTCGTTAATATAAATTGAAAAAAGGAGGGGGGCCTAGTACAGTGCCTTGCGGAACGCCGGAGTGGACACGAGAGAGGGGAGACTTGCAGGAGTTAGCAATGACAAAATGCCGGCGATGAACTTCAGAAGAGTTGACTGTTGGGCGAGTTGGTGCTTTGACATAGAAACCATCGTGAGAGCGCAACTTAACACGACACACAAGAAGGAGAAACAGACGAGGACAGGCGCACACTACCAACTGGCTTTATTGAAGGAAGATCACTCCTTTACACATCAACACCCTGCGCAGGGGCACAGTCACAATGACCAAAAAAATTCAAACCAGGCGAGAAAGAAATTGAAATTCAGCATTGTACAGTGCAATGGAGGTTTCACTCACGCACTCTTCACCTGCTTTTTTAATGAAAAAAGCTTCTAGCGTTTCGCGAGCCGTTTTTTCTCTACTTCTGCCTAGAATTTTTGCACACCGGAATCGCGGTTCACAATGCGGGCAAGCCAAGCAGTGGTCAACAAGGTGACTTCTCTCATTATTGTTAAGATTTCTTTCGTGTTCCCTGAGTCGGTCATTGAGGCAGCGCCCTGTCTGGCCGATGTAGACTTTGCCGCACGACAGGGGAATCTCGTACACGGCATTGTTAGCACACTTCACAAAACGTTTTTCATGGTTCTTTAGGCAGCCCCCCTTTTGCTCCACACAGGTGGTGCGCCGGCTCAGCTGAGCGAGCTTCTTCGGGGCCGAGAAAACCAACGGCACGTTGAACCGACTAGCCACTTTTTTCAGGCTGTGTGTGACCTTGTGCATGTACGGGACCACAGCTGGCCTCTGCCAGTCCACCAGGGACTTAGCGGCATCTTTTGAGTCGCCGTGCTTCATCTTCTTAAGAAGCTTCTCAGCAACAGACACGATGACCGACCCAGGAAAACCAGCAGAAAAAAGCCTCTCCAATTGTAGCTCATAACTATCTTGCACACTGTGAATGCAGGACTTCCGAAGCGCAGATTCTAAACAGAGTGTTGCGATGCCTCTCTTTATAGTCTTAGAATGAGCCGATTTGTATGGAAGGAGCTCTTTCTGAGCACGCGGGGAGTACACCCAGCACACGTGACTTTCCTTGAACTTTAACTGCAGGTCTAAAAACTGAAGCTTGCCTTCTTGTGGGCATTCAAAAGTAAATGCTAGTCCTGTTTCTCCTTCTTGTGTGTCGTGTTAAGTTGCGCTCTCACGATGGTTTCTATGTCAAAGCACCAACTCGCCCAACAGTCAACTCTTCTGAAGTTCATTTCTTGTACATCGGGCTCATCTTTCTACGTGTCCTCTCAAGATCCTCACCATGTCAACAAGCTCCTGGCAAGCATCGTTGCAGCGATCTGTCGTTCAAGGTATCTTAGTTTCTGCCTTAGGAAGAGCGTCATCCCTCCCGAAGTAAGTGCCTTACTCGGTCCCATTGCGCCTTCGTGGGGTCATGTGAAAAGACTGGTGAAAATTTTAAGATCCGAACTTTGGCGGCAAGTGCGTTTATACTTCGACTGGTTGAGGGTGGCTACTTTTTCCCGGTACCCTGCATTGGTGGCGGAGAGGCAGTTCTTCTTTCTAAAACGGGAAGCCATGCGATTGACAGAATTCTGGTGGAGCTACAACCTCAGGGCGATCCTTGGAGCCGTGGCGAAGCCTAAGAAGCCGGAGGGCCGCACCGGCAGCCTAATCGTCATGGGAGGAGCTTGCATTCCCACCAATATTAAAAATATTTTAGACAAGGGTCCCAAGTTCGGACTTGAGCCTTGTGTTCCACCCCACGAACTCACGGCCTTGAATCGTCGGATTGCAGAGAAGGCTCCCCAGGAAAACCGTGAACGCTGTCTTTTGGAGGGAATTGACTGTCTCGCCAAGAACGTAAAGCGCACTGTGCCTAGTGTTGCTAAAGACAGTTTGGAAAGGGTAGTTAAGTTTTTGAGGCAGAATGACCTGTGTGTCTTGCAGGCAGATAAGGTTGGCGGCTTTGTTGCATTACCAAAAACCATGTTCAATGAAAAAGCTGCGGAGGCTATCAAGAAGAATTTCTTTTCCGTAAAAAAAAGGCAATGCCAGAGTCAAGAGTAAAGCAGTAGAACTGTGCAAGCGCTTAGATCTGGTTAAGCTCGCAAGAGAGGTAACCAACAGTGAAAGTGCTGCTTTGAGTGTTTTCTTTAGCGTTAAGACGCATAAACCTGAAGCGCCGTTCCGTACTATTGTGAATGAAAGGGGCACCTGGCAGCATTGCGTCAGTAAGTTCTTGCTCAATGTATTGAATTCTCTCGAGATAAGTGATCCGTTCCTCACAAAAAGTTCTGTTGATGTCGTGCGTTTCCTTGAAGACAACAGTGACATTGGTTTTGCTTTTTCTGTAGACGTGGAAGAGCTCTTTTACGCGGTGCCTCATCGTGAATTGTTTGCGGCAGTTAAACAGTGCATTGATGAAAATGGTGTGATTCCGTTTCAAAATGCTGCAGGGATGTCAGTTGAGAACCTTTTAGAGCTTTTGGAATTTTATCTTCAGTCTACTTTCATCAAGTTTGACGACCAGATCTACCTTCAAAAGAAAGGTATCTGCATTGGTTCCTGTATCGCTCCTGTGTTGTGCCATATCTTTTTGTCATCCTTCGATCGCGCTGTACATCACCATTTGAGTTGTACTAACAATGACATTGTCCTTAAAATTTTTCGTTATGTTGACGACTTTTTAATCCTTTTCAAGAAGTGCCCAACTCAGTATGAGCATGCGCTAAAGTGTGTCCTTGAAGACTTCAAAAATTATGGGAAAGGACTAGCATTTACTTTTGAATGCCCACAAGAAGGCAAGCTTCAGTTTTTAGACCTGCAGTTAAAGTTCAAGGAAAGTCACGTGTGCTGGGTGTACTCCCCGCGTGCTCAGAAAGAGCTCCTTCCATACAAATCGGCTCATTCTAAGACTATAAAGAGAGGCATCGCAACACTCTGTTTAGAATCTGCGCTTCGGAAGTCCTGCATTCACAGTGTGCAAGATAGTTATGAGCTACAATTGGAGAGGCTTTTTTCTGCTGGTTTTCCTGGGTCGGTCATCGTGTCTGTTGCTGAGAAGCTTCTTAAGAAGATGAAGCACGGCGACTCAAAAGATGCCGCTAAGTCCCTGGTGGACTGGCAGAGGCCAGCTGTGGTCCCGTACATGCACAAGGTCACACACAGCCTGAAAAAAGTGGCTAGTCGGTTCAACGTGCCGTTGGTTTTCTCGGCCCCGAAGAAGCTCGCTCAGCTGAGCCGGCGCACCACCTGTGTGGAGCAAAAGGGGGGGCTGCCTAAAGAACCATGAAAAACGTTTTGTGAAGTGTGCTAACAATGCCGTGTACGAGATTCCCCTGTTGTGCGGCAAAGTCTACATCGGCCAGACAGGGCGCTGCCTCAATGACCGACTCAGGGAACACGAAAGAAATCTTAACAATAATGAGAGAAGTCACCTTGTTGACCACTGCTTGGCTTGCCCGCATTGTGAACCGCGATTCCGGTGTGCAAAAATTCTAGGCAGAAGTAGAGAAAAAACGGCTCGCGAAACGCTAGAAGCTTTTTTCATTAAAAAAGCAGGTGAAGAGTGCGTGAGTGAAACCTCCATTGCACTGTACAATGCTGAATTTCAATTTCTTTCTCGCCTGGTTTGAATTTTTTTGGTCATTGCGACTGTGCCCCTGCGCAGGGTGTTGATGTGTAAAGGAGTGATCTTCCTTCAATAAAGCCAGTTGGTAGTGTGCGCCTGTCCTCGTCTGTTTCTCCTTCTTGTGTGTCGTGTTAAGTTGCGCTCTCACGATGGTTTCTATGCCGGCGATGAGTTAAGAATTCGCGAATCCAGTTGAGCACAGATGGGTCTAAGTTAAGGCATGAAAGTTTAAGAAGTAAGTGACGATGTGACACTTTATCAAATGCTTTTTCGAAGTCAAGAAATATGGCATCAATGGGAATATTATTATCAAGGTGTGAGTGAATTTCATGCAGGAAGAGGGCTAGTTGTGTTTCACAAGAGTGACCGGGACGAAAACCATGCTGATTAGGATGAAAAAAATTGTTAGTAGACAAAAAATGCGCGACTTCAGAATACACGATATGCTCCATTATTTTGCAACAGACACTGGTGATTGATATGGGGCGGTAATTGTTAGGAGACGACCGATTACCTTTCTTGAAGACGGGAACGACCTTTCCGATCCGCCAGTCCTCTGGAACCGAACCTGTGTCTAGTGATTGCTGAAATATTAGTGATAATATGAGACCGGTTACATGTTTGGTATTTTTTAGCACCTTGGTGTTGATACCGTCTGTTCCAGTGGCTGACGAATTTTTTAGTTTGTCGATGATATGAACGATACCACTCGGACTAAAGGTAACACAACTCATAAAAGGATGTTTTGTTTTTCTTTGAAATTGCCGAACTTAACTATTATGGGGCGATTTCTGCCTTGTTTGAAGGAGCCCAGTCTGTGCGCACGCTCAATAGAATTAGAATCAATTGATAGCCCGAGGGAAGTCTTGCAGAGATCAAGGATTAGTTTTTCGCTTTCTTGCCAAGATTCCCTTTGCGCATCTCTGACACCAAAAAAAACGAGATTATTGCGACGGGACCTGTTTTCCGCGTCATCCATCCGAGCAGACAGCGATGAAACTTGACTTGTGCATTCATCAGTGGCCACCTGAAGCTTTTTCATGTCAGCTTGCAGGGTGTTGAACGATAAGCACTCTGATTCAATTTTTTCAAGTCTTGTTTTAAATTCATTGAAAGATTTCTCGTGATCCGCAAGTGTTAGACGGATTGATTTCAATTCATCAAGTATCGCCGTCTGCCCAGATTGTAGCTCTTTCATAGCATTGACAAGTTCGCGAGACGAAGAATCAGAGAGAGGGCCAGGATTGGCTTCGATATCACCGGCTAGTAATAACAACTTGAACAATATGTAACTACAGTCATACAACACTCTTCGTAAGCAACGTGGGCTTGGCAGCACAACAAGCGTACGACAACTCGTTTTTTTAGAAAACAAGCAATGGCAGTTATTTACCTGCATGGCAAAGACGAGAGACCAGTTAGGACGAGCCATAGCTGTCGTGCCGCCAAGCCCATTACAGGGAGACCCGTGAGGCTGGCTCTTTTTGTAGTGGTTTCGTGATATCATCGGTGACGTCACAGTCCTTGTGTGATGACGTTGCGAGGCCCAATGAAACACCAGATGCGGTGGGTCGGCATCGTACGGCGCATTCCACGGTGCGCATACACCCCGCAAGTGGAAGGTGGAGCAGTTTTGGTTGCGTTGAACCTCAGGCGGTCTCGGTGTAGCGTCCGTCGTCGATACTGCAGGGCCGCAGAAAGCAGCTAGCAGTACGGGAACCTCCGGAAGGACTGTTGTGGCGTGTATGCAGCCGGAGGCAGTAGCTTCGCCACAGCACTGCAACGGTGAGCTTACGATGCTGAGAATCTGCATGGCAAAGACGAGAGACCAGTTAGGACGAGCCATAGCTGTCGTGCCGCCAAGCCCATTACAGGGAGACCCGTGAGGCTGGCTCTTTTTGTAGTGGTTTCGTGATATCATCGGTGACGTCACAGTCCTTGTGTGATGACGTTGCGAGGCCCAATGAAACACCAGATGCGGTGGGTCGGCATCGTACGGCGCATTCCACGGTGCGCATACACCCCGCAAGTGGAAGGTGGAGCAGTTTTGGTTGCGTTGAACCTCAGGCGGTCTCGGTGTAGCGTCCGTCGTCGATACTGCAGGGCCGCAGAAAGCAGCTAGCAGTACGGGAACCTCCGGAAGGACTGTTGTGGCGTGTATGCAGCCGGAGGCAGTAGCTTCGCCACAGCACTGCAACGGTGAGCTTACGATGCTGAAAATCTGCATGGCAAAGACGAGAGACCAGTTAGGACGAGCCATAGCTGTCGTGCCGCCAAGCCCATTACCAATGCATTTATATGCATTTACTGTAGAATCCCGAGCAAGCGTCCCCCCTACGGTGAAAGATAATCCGACAAGATTTGGAGGGGAGGCCGTTGCTCGTTCACAGATCAAAATTCAAGGTGGTGGCGGAAGAGCTGCTTAGAATAAAGAATGCACACACATACTTCTAATGAGATGCTTCATTGAATACGCACTCATTAAATGACCCAGGCCCATTTGCCGTCGACGGGCAAATAAAAACAGTGAATATGGCGGGTCATTGGTGCATATTTCAAATCTACCGATAAAAGAAGGGGGGGCACTCGCTCGGGATTTACGGTATGCCAAACCTAAATAGACTGTTGACCCACACAGAACGCCGTGCAATAAAAGCTGGAAAAAAATTGGCTTGATATATGCGCATAATGTTCCATACACCCCGCATGCTCTTAGAGTGTCCATTCAGTCAACAAAAAACTGGCTGTAGATCACGGGCTTGTTTCTTTATTAGACAACCCAATGAAAGCATCAGACACTAAAGCCAAGGAAGGCACAGGGGCCATTATTTGCAGGCTCTCAAATGTATAGTGTAGCAATTATTACATAAATGGAAAGGAACTAGAGTGAACAAAAAAGCAACTTTTCTGCTAGTAAGGACTGGGCCTACAACCTTCAGATAGCACGTCATATGCTGTACCAATAGGGCTACGGTGGCGGTCATGTTTATATATGCTCAGGATCTGCAATAAAACCTTGGTCAAAAGTAAGCGCTAGTCCTGTCTTCGTCTTGTATCGTGTTTGTTTATTGTGCTATGGTATCTGAAGTACGATGAACTACCAACACGCCCAGTTCCTGCCTTCTGAGGCGTCATGTAGCATGTGATGTTTTTTTTAAAAACTGGCAGCCAACCAATAAAATTTCACACACCACCTAAGGTAATCAAGTCTGCAATAACAAGACCCTCGCTATGAATGAACGAAAGAAGGAGAATGGATCAAGGGCTCTTTTTTTGTTAGACGCCAACTAATGAAAAACCTAATGAACCAACAGACAACACAGCCAAGGAAAGTACATTATTTGTTGTCTTTTAACTGTAGTGTAGTAATTATAACCTGATTAGAAAGTAATTAAAGAGGACAAAAAAGCAACTTTGCCATCAGTAAACACCGAACCTACATCCTTAAAGTAACACGTCCAATGCTCAGCCAATTGAGCTATGGCAGTGGTCACTTTCTCGTCCACTTTATATGGTATTAAGTACCCAATACCAATTCGTTCCTTGGCTTCACTGTCCGTTGGTTTCAATATTCAGTCAACCGGCATCTTTACCAATGCTTAAAACACTATCAAAAAGACCCACACCCATGAAAAGTGGCTGATTAAACGAGAAAAATATGGCTGAAATATTATATTGGAGCTTACAACGGCCCTTGAGCTAGTCGGAAACATCGAGGTCGCAGTAGAGCGCACGGTTAGAACACAACCAGCGATGTCGACTGCTCAAATGCAACTGCTCATGCCGAGCTCGCGCCTCGAACACGAGCTTCCTTTTCATTTTTCTCGTCTTTGGCTGCCAGCACCAATACGCCTGCTGAACTCATTGATCTAAGCATCTGTACCTTGTGGTATCAGTGGGCGCTACAAGCTCATTGCTACACGAACTGACCGTACTTGACACAGAGCTCAATCATAAGCCACAACCTTTCCAAACCACCCTAATTCCCAGACATCCTGCAGCAGCGCTGAAATAAAAGTCATCTTTTTCTCTCCATCTTGGGTGGCTAGCTATGCAGACAATTTATTTACCTAGCCTCAACATGAGATGTGTAAATGCACTGAGAGATGTATGAAATATTACTGTCCTTTGAAAAACATGGAAGACGCTTGAGCTTCGCTTCCAAGAGTAAACACGATACCAAAATGGGGCCCTGTTCACATTGCCTTCTCAATCACTAGTATGGCTTCACTTCTCAGTGGACACCTTAGCCATGCCTCAAGGAAAGGAACTTCTGTGCGCATAACGTTGGCCGTTTCAAACTACCCCTAGAATCCCTCCTGCAAGTACAGTTGTAGAACGCCCTCTATGCCATAATTCTTTTTTTGCAAATCAGAGAAGTGCCCACTATGCATCTGTAGGGCAACACTTGAACCCACACAGCTGCTGACTTAACTGACGTTTTTGCTGATTATGATTATCCAATATGTGTGAACGCTTTGTAATAGTTGGGCCTTTGAACCCTTCACTATGCATCCGTAATGCCAAAATGCTGACCTACGCAGCTGCTCACTTTGTAGATGCTATTTCTGGTGATTATTATTTTAAAATATCTCTGAGCACTTTGTAAGGGTCTCCCTTTCTGGACGTGCACTGAGCTACGGGGGCCGAGCCACTTTTCTTCTTGCTGTTTTTGTTTGTTTCCTGGCGTCATTTTCGGTTTTTTTTCTTTATTTTTTTTCTTTTGTGTGCTGAGCGGCTGTATGTTTTCTGCTGTCATTATCGTTCTTGTTTTTTTCCTTCTTTTTCTTGCGCGGGTAGGGACAACACAGTGCAGAGCATGGACCAAACGGGGCTGACACGACACATTTGATCGCAGGTTTGATCACTACATAGTCTGAGGTGCAGCTGCATGGCCACTTTTAATCGCCATTTGGCTAGCGTCCAAGTTAAACTCAATGTGCGTTGGCCCTGATCACAATGAAAAGATTCTGTGCTACACCGGTATTATTGCACGGTGTGAAAGCAAGCTCAATGGCACGAAGAAGTTTGAGCCGTCGTGGTGACGGCTGTTATACGGTGGATATGTAGGTCGTTGGAGGAGCATGTAATATTTCTAGATCTTGTCATGATTTTGAACATAAGCCTCCTGTGTTCTCCAAGAACCTGTCATGGAAACTGGACGCAGTTCAGCACTGGCCAAACATCAGCAGAGTTCAGTAATGAACTCTGAAATTAAGCTGAAAGTGCTCGACGAGTGAGCTGGGTGAGTGGAGTATTAGTTAGTGCCCGCTAAAGAAGTTAGTACTTTAATGAAAATGCATCAAATGTCGACCGTATCCTGGATTAAGCGTGGTACATGTATGGTATCACGTTTCGGGCAGTACTTGGTAGTTTAGATTTTTTATGTAAAACACTGGAATGGTGCCCTCAGGCTGGTTGTATGCCGTATCCATTCTTTATTCGTGCGTCACAGGCACACGAACAATAAATCGGGCAATGTTGCAGCAACAAAGCAACAAACTGTGTATCACTGCCACCGTCGTCACAGCTGTTACGACAGTGGCTTGAACTTCTGCATGCCGTCGAGCTTGCTACCACACCGTGCAATAACACTAGTGTTAGACTGACACTTTTGATCGCAACCAGGGCCGACACAGATCGAGTTTGGCTTGTATGTTTGCCAAATCACGATTTAAAGTCACCATGCAGGAGCACCCTATGTCATGACCAAACGTGCGATCAAATGTGCCTGTCTAAGCCTGTCGGGTCCATGCTTCACGCAGTGTTGTCCCTACCCACAAGAGAAAAAAAACAAAAAAACAAAAAATGATAATGACTACAGGAAACATGAAGTTGCTCTGCATGAAAAAAAAAAGAATAAAGAAAAAAAAACTGGAATGACAAGAAAACAAACAACAAAAAGAAAAGTGGCTCTGCCCCCCATACCTCAGTGCAGTTCCGGAAAGGAAGACCCACCTTGTAATGGTTGGGACTTTAAACCCCTCGCTCTTTAATGCCTTGACACCTAATGAGATTTTACACGTTTCTGCCACGCAATATAACATGTCAAAGAGATGTCTTGCCATTCTTGCATGACATTCGATGAACAGAGCATTGGGTGAATTGGTAATCCATTACGAAAAGCATTTTCGAGAAAAAACCAGGGACGTGAAAGAAAGAAAACACAAGACAAGCGCAGACTATGGACTGGTCTCTTGCTGTGTTTTCTTTCATGTTCCTGGTTTTCTCGTGAAAAAGCTCTTCACAAGAACTCGTATAGATTTTTTTTTCCAGAAACAGTTTTAAACACTGGCCTGGCTCTGCAGTAGTACACCTGCATGCCATGCAGAAATTCTGGGTTCGATCACCACTCGAAACGAACATTTTTATTATTTGCATCTATCTCGATTTTTAGCTAATGGACAATGTGAATTTTGACACACACAACCAAAGACGCCAACAGTGGAATTTCTGTAATATGAGCTCTTTAAGACTACTGCTTCAATATGTAAACATGGGCCTGGGGAGGAGCAAGCCTTCAGTTGACAAAACAGCCTCATAGCCTCTGACACCTCCTACAAAGGCATTTACTGTCGCCAATTGACTGCAGTTCAGAAAAACTTGGTCATTAAACTAGACAATGCCACATACCCAAGCATGACAGCTCAATGACGTGCCCTGCTACATTATTCTATCTGATCTCAACATATTGAATTGATGCCTCTTGCAATGACATGTCACATTTCCCCTCGTCGCAAAGAGCCAACCTTAAAAAAGGAGTACAAAGTGGCACTTTGGTATCTGCATATCCTGTTTTCGGTGTGTCATCATCATTCCAGAGTTCATAACGTTCATTAATTGGAATGATATTGCTAACAAAGAGCGGCACGCTTTTGAAATTAAAAATTAATGGTGGTCAACTTCCTCAGAAAATGTTTTGCCTCCATTCACATTGGCCACTAATGACGTGCTGGCCCATGTTTCTGTACTTGCTCAACAATGTGGAGTAGCATGTACTTTTGGAAACAGTGCTTCATTTCCATGCGATTCAAAGAAATGCCGTGAACTGTGCAACTCTGAGCGTGCTTCCTTTTTTGTTTTGTTTGATGGCAAGAGAAAGATTTACGAGCTTGCTTGCTGTGCCATTTCTATCAACCCCATCCGGGAAAGTGTGACGCCACAGTGAAAACGGACACTAATTGGGAATGGGGAAGCAGGGTGAATTTTGACAAGTCTCAAAGAGCAGTCGAATGAAGACGAGATGATGGCCGCTCTGAGAGTGTTTTTCCAATGCATTTGGAAGTACTCTCTGTACGACTGCATATATTGTAAAATAAAACCAGTGTACCCTCACCAAACAGTGCCTTCCTCAACATGAGCATTACTCAAAAGAACAAAACCATTTCATGGTGGCTGGTAATTATCTCCTCCAAGTCTTGAATAGTTTCCGCAGTCAAAACTAGTGATAAAATTATCATGTAATCTGCACAAGTAGAATAAGCATTGCGACCTCAACAATGACTGGAAAATGAAGAATCAAAATGAGGCAGGCACTTCCAGAAGAAATGAGCTTTGAATCTTGTTCAATCAGCCGTGGTTTGTGCTGTAGACTACACAATGAAGGCAATGAAAAGGCTGATGCTCTTCCACATGAAGCATGGACATGTGTCCCAAAAGCAAGAGCTCCCAATTTATCAGAACTACAAAGTTGTACTCCATGAACACTTCAGGGCGGGGTGCAAGATTCCACATCAAGCATGCGCGATCTGCGGACTTGCTCCCCAACAAGCGACGCTGTTATATCCCATCAGAACAGACTCTGCACGCTTGGTCATTCAAGACTGCACAATGTGCTTCCTCTAGTCGGTGCCTTCTGCGATGACATCAACGACATTGAACATTTTATTTCGCTTTGCCCGCAGTTTGACAGGGTAAGAAAAGCAATGGTTCCCAGCCAGCAAAGGGGTGGTCATTGGCACCAGACATTTGAAGACGTCACTTTTCCTCAAGGGCCTGTGGCAATGACAAAGATCTTGCAAACGAACTTTGATTACCTTCCTACGAGACATAGGGCTGTTTAACAGATGGTGACAGCCCCCACAATTTACGAGATGCTCAGGTGGAATCATTGTTGGTTACGTAAGCCCGGGCTAACCCTGCCAGCTGCAACATCACAACCACCACCACTATCACTACACAATAAAACTAAAGGTTAGTGATGGCCATGTTAATTAGCATCACTGTGAGCCATTCCTTTTCCCTGATAGTTACACACAAAAAAGGAGCTTTTCCTTTTGGCAAGCTGCGTTCCAGCAGAACATGCATTGGATCATATTATATCTCTTTCATAACGGATAAAAAGAGTAAAGCTGTGAACAATGGATCGCTGTTGATCCCAGACTCTTTAGACAATTTTTGGTTTTGTACGAAGTTTTCGTAGTTAATGAGATTTTTCACCTGTGCTGTGATGCTACCTTCTATGGCATGTGTAGTGTGCATACTCTGCCATGGACAAAAGGTAGGTGCGACAGTAACAGCAAGCCAGAAGGCTAAACAACTACTTCAATCCTGCCAATGAGCAAGTAGCCAAAGCATCTCCTGTAACTGCCATAAGTACACTAAAAAACATTTCAGGGATATTTGAGCTGGATTTGCAGATGAAGAAGCTTTATGATTAATACAGGATTTTGCCCCTCCATACAGAATGACTTTAGTAGGTGGCACAAAAATTTGTGCATTTTGGTGGAGCTTATTCCGAAGACCGTCATTTTTATGAGCTCACAGTTGAAAGCACAAGCGAGAGAACTAAGCATATCATCTACCTTTGAAACAACATCATCAATGACCAAGTTATAGCGCACCTGCGACGGCCTTTAGGACGCCTGCAAAGTCTCGTCAACATCTCATACACTGTAGCTCATTTATCAGCTTCATTCAAATATGCAGCACTGGCTTGAATATTGCCTTCATCATCATTACTGCGTTGCATTAGATTATTTTGACCTCCACATTTCCTTCTGCATACTCTGCGTTGCTTTTGGTAGTGTGTGAGGTAAGTGAAGTTAGAGTGGCATATTGTACACACAAACATGGCATTTCCACATGTTGGTGGCCTTTTGAGTGGCCAGCAAGTGTGCTAAATTCACTGCAAAAAAAGAAAAAATGCCGCACAGAAACTGCACATGCGGTCTTGTCAGAAAGTGCAGCACCTCTTCCACTTGTGTATTTGTCGCCACCGCTCCAGATGTACTGGCTTGCTGCAACATGGCGATGCTTCCAGATCGATCAATTCCTGCATTTTTCAGAAAGGAATAAAGGCACAAATGTCACTTTACTAAAAGTTTTTGTTTGATTATGCTAATTACTGATTCAACATCCCTTAGTATGCAATTGTGGTCACTCTGATGCTTATGCTATTGCAATGTGCCATGAAGCAATTAGCTTAAGTTATGCGGGCAACTCTCCATTTTTAAAGACGATAGTCTTTCTTGGGATACCTAAACGGAAAAATTTTGGTCTGTCTGTCTGTCTGTCTGTCTGTTTGTCTGTTTGTCGGCACGTCACACGATTCAGCTAGCTGGCCAAACTTTAACCACCTGCCTTACGACCTCCAATCTTGACAAAGAAGCAAGTGTTCATACGGGTGAGCGTGGGCAATTAAAAATCAAATATTACGCATACCTGAGGCACAACATCAATACCTTAGTACTATTCACAGTGTTCCTTTAAAACAAAATCTATAGATACGTAATTATAAAGATCCTAGTGTTTATTACGCGGCGCTGCTGTGTACAAAACAAGTCTCCGCCCAGTGATTTAACTTCGACGCTGTGGCTGGCTGTGGTCTACACGGTAGCGCCATCTACAGCGCTACCGGGGAACATCAACACAAGCCGATGTTCCCCGGTAGCGCTGTAGATGGCGTCCTCTTCTGTTTTATCAATGCCAGCCAGATGCGGCTGATTCATCGTAGAAGAGCGCTGTCTCAGGCAAGGCAAAACATATATGGCCGCTTGATGAAATACGACCCACTCTACAAGACATGATCAGAGAACGCAGAGAAGAGACCGACGACCAAATTTCAGCGGAGAAACGCCGGCGTCCGTCTAAGCGCGCCCGGAAAACGTCCGAAAAACGAGCCCAGCGGCTAGCCCAGCTATTAAATTGTGGTACTCATGCCGCTCATGCAGTGCAGTCGGCACAAGACTATCGTCTTTCGACGACATTTGCAGCGAAGCACGCAGATACGCGGCCAATTTTTTTTTAAGGAGGGGCTCCCCCCCCCTCAGCTAGTCAACGGCAGCACAACAGCACCCATTCAACAAGCACTGGAGTTGAGTTTTTATTTTTTTTGGCAGTGGTGCCTTGCGCGAGGAAAAGTAACTCTCCAATTTTATTAATAATGATTTAATAAATATTGTTAAGTCGATGTGGTGCAACCAAAACAGGATAACAGGTATCGTCATACTGCTGCAGGCATTTCCTCGAGACACTGCACATGACGGGCCATGGCCCTGTTTGACTTTGGCACAGCATACTGTTTCATGAGGAACCTAAGCTTTAACTACATGTTTATAAATTAGTTTGAAGGTTCGCCTTGGTCTCTTTACATTACTAGTCAATTTTTGTTCGTTCAATTGGGCATTAACAGTCTGGTGTAATACCAAAGACGCATGCATTTTGCCTACTTTTTTTAGGTAAGTAGGCGTAAAAATGAAGCATAGTGTTCTCGTGCCGCAGGTTCTCGATGCAGTGAGTAAATTGGTGGTTTGCATTGCAGCCTGGTTATTTCCTTCAAGATTGCGTATCTCTAACCCTTACCATCCGGAGTTATTTTTAAGAAAGCCTTTCCAAAGTGCCAATTTTAAAGCGATTGACTGGATCGGCACATTATATAAATGCCTGAAGAACACTCGGAGTACAGTAAAAGCTCGTTAATTCAAACTCGAAGGGGACTACAAAATTGATTGAATTAAGCAGAGTTTGAATAAGCGGGCGTGGGCTAGAATGAACGGACATCGCACCACAGTGCGCAGGCCAGAACCCATTAAAGCCACCTCTGGACTCATTATCGCAAATTAGGTGCTACTACATGCTTGTGGGGTGTAAGTTCATGGAGCTCTAACACTGAACAGAATTAATTGACCAGTCACTTATACGCCAGAAACAAGCACCGACATGCATTCATATCAGCAGTGAGCCTTAATATGGAAATATATGACGCTATTTATGCTCCAAAGCAGTTTTATTCACATGCCACAGTTAATGCAATCAAAATTAAAAGTAATCAGTAATCATTACACTGCTGTGTGCGTGTGTGTGCACTCTATGAGGGCTCCCCTCCAATGAAGGGAGACTTTAAGCTCTGACGTGGCCACGATGGCTATATCACAACTTTTCATAACCACTTGTGCTAATAATATATATGTGTCTGAAAGTTGTGTCACCGTCTGTTTCTTGAATTTGCATAGTGTTTTTTGTCACAGCAATGAAGATCACTTTGTATGTTCGCACGTATGTTCCCTTTAAATTAAGCGCTGACATATGTGTCTGTTCTGCAATACGCATATTGACAATCACTTTTAAAGTATTTGTTACCTGGTTAGGAATTTTTTAAAAAAAGCCCTTTCTGAAAATTTTCGTTTGCTACAGCAAGAAACGCTGCAGAATTGTGACATAATTTTAGTTTTGAAGGTCTTCACTGCGAAGTATAGTGTGTTAATGAAGGGTTGACTTGCAGTGGGAAACAAAATGCATACGACCTTCTAAAACAGCCGAAAAATTTACTGTTAACTCGTTCATAACGGGTGAAAATAGTCGTCCGTTATAGCCAACGAGGGCCGGCGCTGTGGTTAAAAAATGCGCAGAAAGGTGCATTAACACTTTCGTCCTCCAAGTCTGAGGGGCAACTTCAAGAAGGAAAAGCCTCTGCCACGGGGCACTCTCGACTACGAGATTGGGCCCAACACGAATGATCTTGGTCGACATTGGCGTCTAATTAATTAATGTAATCTATAGTTACACAATGCCGCGATCGGCTGCAGAAATGCATGCAGCGGAAATTTAACCAATAGCTGCAGTTAAAGGATGACGTACGTACATTCTCATGAACGTGAGATCGACATTACGATTTAGAACCTGGATTCCACACCGAATTTGTCGCAGAGGCTGCCGAGAGAGAAAAAAGACTTCTCCGTTCCCGTGTATTTAGGCAGGAGCCCCGACGCTAATTATGTGACAGCCGTTAGGTACAGTGCATGTGCTTTTAAGCGGCACAGCGATAGAATTGAAATCAACTTACCCAGACGTACGTGGCTTCATGGCTGCAGTTTGCGCACCCCACCGAGGGCAATCTCACGTTTCCGTCACACTCGGACGACTTCTCGTGGTTGCACGCTCTGCTCGTTTTTCACGCCGGTAGAAGCGTGTATTTTCTTGAAGCAAACAGCAACTCACAAAAGTAATTCGCGCCGTTGCGTCACGGAAACTGTGAAGCACGCCAACAAATATGCTACGGAAGTCTCGGAAGAAATACAACAAGAGATTGCGCCTACAGAGGAACGAAACCTTTGCCTTCGCGGCCGCCGCGCAGTTCGTCTCATGGCGGGGAGAGAGTCGAGTAGAGGGAAGGGCTGAGAGAATGCGCTGAATGCTACGAGCCATCAGATGACCTTCCTTCTCGCATAGACGCCGGCGTTTGTTTTCGCGCCCTTTAGGCTGCATGTAAACGTTGCGTCCGCTAACGGCCGTACATAGCGGGCCCATTCTGTCGCGACGAGATTGTCACGCATAACGGCGCGTGAAAGCCCGCTTTATGTGCGGTACTTTGCGCTGAAATGAAAATGTGCCGCTTATGTCCGCTTATATACCGGACGTTATACGGGACTTGACTAAGAGTGTAGGGGACAATCCGACGATTCCTCGGCCTTCTCCCCCGCCTAGCAGCTACGAGTCGGCGTGTACCCTCGCTGGCGTTGCTTTTAACGCGATAGCGTTGAAGAGCTCGTTTCGCAGAAATTCCGGCGTCGGTGTCGTTAGTTGTGAGCAAAAGTCATCGTCTTGTCCGTGACCGAAAAATCTAGAAAGATGCAAACAAAATAAATAATAAAAAAGTCACAGTTTCACCGCAAGGATGAAGCAATGAATGCGATAGCAACAAATTGTAATGTTATACGAAGTGAGGCTGGCAGCTAACTCTTTTGGATCGGATCTCACGCAACTCTAGAAAACGCTGGTTGAAGAGACTACGGCCGCTCCAGGAACACTCTGCACACAACATTCTCTTCGCGTTGAGAGCACAGCACGTAGAAGGGTACACCGGCTGCCTGCTGTCGGCTGCCGAGATAGGGAGAGCAGCCGCGACAACCGCGGTCGTAAAATCGCAGGTCGCTCGGGGGACCCCCCCCCCCCCCCTCGCGTCTTTTCACGCTCGCGAACGACGGGCGGGGCCCGTTGAACGGTATCGCATGCGCCTTGGAGCGACGGAGATGGGCGGCTCGTTTGATCGCGGCTTCAGCCGCGTTCGCCGCTCTCGCTCGCCCGCTATTACCCGCTGGTAGAACGTACGATGCGCAGGGGGTTCTTATCAATTTGGACTTCATACGCGACATGACGGCGGCGGCGACGGCAACGGCGACGGCAAAAACCCGTCGAGGCTGTCCATATAATTGCTATCGCAATTAAATTTCTGGGTCAGAGTGAGAATCCAACCAAGGCCGTCTGTGGGGCAAGGAGGTGTTCTACCACACAGCCACGCGTCTGCTTTAAAATACAGCAAAAATAACTTCCTCTGCTTGGAAATGTAAATATGCAAATAAAATAAATGACAAAAATTTCCGGGTCCGAGTGAGGATCGAACCCAGACAGTCCGCGTGGCCAGCAGGTGTTCTATCACACTGCCATGCGTCTGCTTGAAAATACAGTAAAAAAAAAAAATTGGGGAACCCTTAAGCTTCGCCTTTAAGATTTGAACGCGATAGCGATATCCCGTCCCTGCTGCGTACTTCAATCACTTTGTGCATACTATGTAATGGGTAGTATGCTTTAAACCAGGAGAAATTATGCGCGGCAAATGTGGGAAATGTTTTCGAACTTGCTATGCACCCCCTACGTGGTGTTAAGGGAAATACGCGCAGTAAGGTGTGCGCCGTTTGTAATGGGTGGCTGGCTTTAAACTGTGGAATCGTTATGATAGTCACATATTCTGACACCCGATGGCAATGTACGCTTGTACCACGCAATATTCCTGGGATATTACATGTTATTTTGCGACGCCTATATAAAGGACGCTTGCGTTTGCGAAGCATGGAAGTTATTTTCACTGCATTTCCAAGCAGAGGAAGTTATTTTCACAGTATTTCCAAGCAGAGGCGTGGCTGTGTGGTAGAACACCTGCTTGCCACGCAGACGACCCGGGTTCGATCCTCACTCGGACCCGAAAATGTTTATTATTTATTTTATTTGCATCTTTCTCGATTTTTCGGTCACGGACAAGATGATGATTTTTCGGTCACGGACAAGATGATGATTTTTCGCTCACAACCAACGACGCCGACGCCGACGCCGGAATTTCTGCGAAACGAGCTCTTTAACGCTATCGCGTTAATAACTTTCTCTGCTTGGAAATGCAGTGAAAATAACTTTCATGCCTTACAAACACACGCGTCCTGTATACAGGCGTCACAATACAACATGAAAAAATTGGCCGCGTATCTGCGTGCTTCGCTGCAAATGTCGTCGAAAGACGATAGTCTTGTGCCGACTGCACTTCATGAGCGGCATGAGTACCACAATTTAATAGCTGGGCTAGCCGCTGGGCTCGTTTTTCGGACGTTTTCCGGGCACGCTTAGACGGACGCCGGCGTTTATCCGCTGAAATTTGGTCGTCGGTCTTTTCTCTGCGTTCTCTGATCATGTCTTGTAGAGTGGGTCGTATTTCATCAAGCGGCCATATATGTTTTGCCTTGCCTGAGACAGCGCTCTTCTACCATGAATCAGCCGCATCTGGCTGGCATTGATAAAACAGAAGAGAACGCCATCTACAGTGCTACCGGGGAACATCGGCTTGTGTTGAACTATGCTGCTGCCAGGTGGCAGCACCACAGCGTCGTTAAATCACTGGGCGGAGACTTGTTTTGTACACAGCGGCGCATTCTCAGCGCCGCGTAATAAACACTAGGATCTTTATAATTACGTATCTATAGATTTTGTTTTAAAGGAACACTGTGAATAGTACTAAGGTATTGATGTTGTGCCTCAGGTATGCGTATTATTTGATTTTTAATTGCCCACGCTCACCCGTATGAACACATGCTGCTCGGTCAAGATTGGAGGTCGTAAGGCAGGGGGGTTAAACTTTGGCCAGCTAGCTGAATCGTGTGACGTGCCGACAAACAGAGAAACAGACAGACAGACCAAAATTTCTCCGTTTAGGTATCCCAAGAAAGACTATCGTCTTTAATATTGCAGTAATATTGCGTGGTACAAGCGTACATTGCCATCGGGCGTCAGAGCATGTGAATATCAAAACGACATCGTGGTTTAAAGCCAGAAACCTATTGCAAAAGGCACACACGTTTCTGCGCGTATTCCCTTAAGACCCCGTAGTGGGCACATATCAAGTTCAAAAACATTTCACGGGAATAATTGCTCGTGGTTTAAAGCATGCTGCCCATTACATAGTATGCACTAAGTGACTGAAATATGCACTAGGGACAGGATATCGCTATCGCGTTGAACTCTTAAAGGCGAAGCTTAAGGGTCCCCCGTGTTAAGGAGAGACACGTGGAGTTGTTTCTCCTTAACGCGGTGTTGTAATAGGCGACAGCCAGGTGAAATTCATTTGCAAGGGTCGCCTTCCCTTGACAACGTCCGTCGGGACCTGCACATTTAGTTTTGGTGGATTCGATGCTGTGCGCATGGCCGAGGCCGTCTCTGCGATGTGCTTTCAGCGCGTACATTTTGCAGTCTCGTTGGCGGAAACGATCTTTGCAATGCCAACGCGGAGCCTCAGGAGAGATGTGACAATATCAGGGTACGCATTGGGAAATTAGGAGATGCTTGGCGTCAGTCGCTGAAGGTTGCATTTTCTTTATATTTCAGAAGTTAGTTGCACGATGTGGTCCCCGTGGTGTCTGTCTTCAAGGTGTCTTAAATTCGAAGAAAGCCACTAAAACGGTGTCCCCACGGTGTCCCCACGTTGCTACAGCTCCGATCACGCCAATGTGGACCTCAAGATAGAGAAATAATGCTTGCTGAACCGTAAGCTGACGGCTACGCCGAACCGCTTGCCGTGTGTCCGAATCTTGAACGCCGAGGTAAGTTTACGCCAGCAAGCTCGTGCGCGCCGCTGAAGCGCTAATAAGTGGCCGTCTTGGTTTACCGTACTGTAAAGACGGAAATGCCGTACCGTCGTGGTCGGCACGCAGCTTTTTTAAAACACCTTTTAGCCGCGCTTGTTGTTCATTGCTTGCGGTAAAGTGGTGAGATAAGGGTTTCGCGGATTAAAATACCGACATGCTCACAACGACGGTACGGCACATCCGTACGTGCCTGCAGATACAACAGACAGGATTTTTTTATTTCTTGTACCCTCAGCGCGCGAGTGTATTAGAGAGGGGAGTGTAGATACATAAACAAAACAATATAAACAGCAAGGTATAACGAAAAAAAAACGTAAAAGTTCAAAGTGACTGACGAAAACTCGCAGCAAGACAAAGAATTAAAATAGCAGCGGGGATACATGAAAACAGTTTCAACCTTGAGGGAAAAATTATGAAAACAATAACACACACACACACACACACACACACACACACACACACACACACACACACACACACACACACACACACACACACACACACACACACACACACACACACGCACGCACGCACGCACACACACACACACATATTCCGAGAATTGAAATGGTTTTACAAAACATATTATTAGCTGCCATAATAAAACGGTATGTCGATGCGTGCCATCCGCACCACATTCTAAAAAAAATTAAGCTTAGTTGTAAGTGCTCCAAGCAATTTTCTCGCCTGTCTATGTATTCATTTAATATTATTATCTTAAAGACGCCGTTTTGGGTATTACATTAGGGGTGGTTAGCGCATTCATGCAATAAAAGCAGGTGTTATGGCGAGATACAGGTTTGCAATGTGTCCAGAAATTCGGAATGACTTGATAAGGCAGCAGCATGGTGAGGCAGGTGGTTCCAGTCTCTGGCAGCCCGAGGAAAAAATGAGGCTTCAAATGTTGCGGTTTGTGTTCGAGGACGGGTTACTTGCTGTTGATGGCCAGTGCGCTGAGACGTGCGTGAGGATGGCGGCGAGATGTAAGGCGGGCGGTTTAGTGAGCTGTAAAATAATTTGTGAAAAAGAGGGAGCATGGCAACACGACGACGAAAAGCGAGGGGTGATAAGCTTCATTCTGCTTTTAAGAGAGAAATGCTGATGTCATATGAATATGAATAATGGATCAATCTTGTGGCATGATTCTGAACTGATTCAAAGGCATTGATGATATATGCTTGGTCAGGGTTCCAGATGGCAGCGGCACATTCTAGTTGCGGTCTGATAAATGATTTGTACGCGAGAATGAAGGAAAGAAGTGGAAATATTAAGGGCTTGTTTTTCTTTGTTAGATACAATATTAATGGGAACTAACAGACAATAATGCCAACGAAAGTATAGGGGATGTTACTAGTAGTAAATGCAATGTAAATGTGAAGAAAGAGAAGTTGACGAAAAGATAACTTGCCGTGGGCAGGGACCGAACCTGCGACCTTCGAATAACGCTTCCGATGCTCCACCAACTGAGCCACCACGGCGGCCATCCCCCGTCCAATTTATGGGGTATAATGCGCGTTTAAACGTGCGAGCGTCAATCACATTCCCAGGATTTGGAGACATTCGTACGTGGCACCATCTCTCGGCGGCAGCAACCGCATCCTGCCATAACTGAATGGGAAATAGGCGAAAAAAATCATATCTTTTGAAATAGGCTAGTTATCAAAAACGACTCCGGGATCTATACAGCAGAGACCTACTGGAACACAGTGGCCAAATTTCAGTATCGCACTACAAAATTTGTGGCTTCCCTAGACAATTGAACACCTCCATTGGAAATACATGGGACCCATTGTTAAATATTAAACACTCTGGGAAGCCACGCGGTTTGTAGTGCGACACTGTAATTTTGATAGAATGTTTAATTAAGTCTCTGCTTTGTAGAACCGGGAGTCGTTTTGTATAACTAGCTTTTTTTCATGAGATATGATTTTTTTCGCCTACTTTCCATTCAGTTACGGCAGGCCGCCGCTGTCACCGACAAGAGAGGGCGCTACGTGCAAATGTCCCCAAATCCTGGTCATGGTACCGCCAGTAGCCATGATGGCGAATGTGGAACACTGTTTTTCTGCCTGTTGGCGTCACGTAGCATGGGGTCTTACTACGAGCTGGCAGCTATCCAATAATTCCTCGCATACTACCTGAAAGCATCAAGACTGCCAGAACGAGACCCTCGCTATGAATGTAGGAAAGAAGCGCATTAGCGCTTGTTTTTCTTCGTTAGACACAATATTAATGAGAACTCACAGACAATAATGCCAAGGAAAGTATAGGGGATGTTACTAGGAGTAAATGTAATGTAAATGTGAAGAAAGGAAATTTGGCATTTGAACAAAGTGAATCATGACGAGTGGGCGAAGCACTGGGGATCGTTCTTACCTTAAATAACCCGTGACATTGCCCACTCGCGCATTTAAATGAGTGACAACGCGTGTGTACAGTATATACAATGTGTTTTAAATGCGAATGCATTTCATAGTCGGGCTATGTCAGGCATCCGGCGTTGTCGGCGTTGTCCGGCGTTGTCCGGCGTTGTCCAGCGTTGTCCAGCGTTGTCCGCGGAGGGGGAGGAGGAGGACAGGTTGAGGAGGTAAGCGCCGGCAGGTGTTAGATGTGAAGCATCTTATCCGGTGGTGGTGGTGGGCGGCGTGACCACCCATACTGCGCATGCGCAAGCCCTTTAAAAAAATATAAATAAAAAACCTCCTCTCTCCCCCCTCTCTCCTCTAGGCATCCCTCCCCGCGGCAACAGCACCCTCACTGCGCATGCGCCTCCCCTCCTCTCTCCCCTCCTACGCTCCCCCCTCTCTCTCCTCTAGGCATCCCTCCCCGCACTCCCACTGCGCATGCGCGTCCCCCCTCTCTCTCCTCTAATACGCTCCCCCCCTCCCTCCTCTAGGCATCCCTGCCCACAGCGTCCACACTCCCACTGCGTATGCGCGTCCCCCCCCCTCTCTCTCCTCTCCTACGCTACCCCCCCCTCTCTCGCCTCGCGACGCCGACGCAGGCAGCGTCTGCTAGCGAGTTTCTTGGTTGAAAAAACCGACTGCTCGCGCTGCACAACCGTTCACTGTCCATCCCGTATATATGGCAATGGATCTTGACCTCCAAGGTGGTACCGGTGGGAGATTTCTCCTGTGCGTTGTTGAACAATAAAAATTCGCAGCGTGCGCGTTAACTAAAAGCCGACTGCGGGTCTCTGTGTCCAGTCGGAGTCTTCTGTCTCTCATAGCCCATTAGCAGCGATTGGCATGTTCCAGTAGGAAACACCGCTC
This sequence comes from Rhipicephalus appendiculatus, assembly GCA_030522465.1. NCBI lineage: Eukaryota > Metazoa > Arthropoda > Arachnida > Ixodida > Ixodidae > Rhipicephalus > Rhipicephalus appendiculatus. Next base: position 263,223 of record JALIZH010010232.1, on the reverse strand, counting down.
CATCGCTGCGTGCTTTACGCATCTCCAGTTTTAAATGCGAATGCATTTCAAGTGCGTGAGGGCGCTCGCATCGCGGGAGCTCGGCGGAGCTATATATGAAAAAAAAAATAAAAAAAATTAAAAAAAAAGGAAAAAAGAACAAAAAAGAAGAAAAAAGTAAATAAAGAAAGAAGAAAAAACAGAACAGAAGCAAAAAAAAAAAAAACAGGCGCTGCGCCGTGCTCCCGACCGGGCTGCAGAAATTAGGCGCCTTTTCCTTCTTCGAACCACAACCACCATATATAAATGGAGTGAAGCGCGCGCGAAATGCATTCGCATTTCCTCACGATTCCCTTCGGGGAGGTGGGGGGCATTTTTGCCGTTGAGCCGCCGCTTCCCGCGTCCTCAACACCGGGGTAGCAGCTTGTTGTCGGCGTTGCCGTTTTGCCTTTCGCGGGCGAGAGCGCGTTCACGATCGTTTTCATCCATGGCAGGAAGAAAATGTGTGGTCTGGAACGCGCTTATTCTTCATCGTCATCAGCGTCATCGTTATGACGCATAGTGGGTACATACCATGTGCTGTGCCGTGATGGCAGAAAGAGAATGTGTGGTCTGGAACGCGCTTGTTCTTCATCGTCATCAGCGTCATCGTCATCTTCATCGTGTGGCTACAACGGTGCGACGGCAGACGAGCCTCGACCCTAATGAGCTTCGCCCCTAAAAGTGGACGAAAAGATAACTTGCCTTGAGCAGAGACCAAACCTTCAACCTTCGAATACGGGAGAAGTTGGACTTGTTGAGGCGCATGACGAAGGTGACGTTTCATAAACCCTAAGGTCTTGTTTGCTGATTAAATGACGTTAGTCGCATGCACAATCCAGCAAAGGTCATGGGATAGAGTTACGCTTAAATACTTATACGTTAGAACTGATTCAACGGGGACGCTTGCGATTATGTAAGTAGAAAAGAATAGATTGCGTCACCTGAAATTCCTTACTGTGTTCCTTAACAAAGTGTTGAGACGAACAATACTTGACATCAATTCAAGGACGTTTATGTCAGTTGCTGCAGTGATCACGGCATATGGGTGATAATGAGTCACAATTTATGAGGAGGGCGTTGTCATTTTTAGTAGAGACATTTGAGAATACATGGCTTGAAGTGATATCACGGGAGCAAGGTATGGGAGCGGGCTAGTTGGTATTCCATAATGATACACTTAAGCGCACTTAGCGCGAGTTTACTGTCTAGTGTTTTTTCTTTCGCTTAAGTCTAACATCACGGGAGCCGGCTCGTTTGTATAGAGGCAATGTTGACGAACCATTCCGACGACCGTGACTGCAATGGCAATGCTAGTGACACAAGCATCCTAAACCTTTATCGCCAAAGCCCACCAATAGAGTAGACAGTGTTTCAAGGCACGGGAAAAGAAATCTTCGACTGAAAGATCAGTATGTGTTGGCACAAAATTCAGACAACCGCCACTATCAGCACATTCTCAGTGACAATTAGCTCACTGTGACGTCTTGGAGTAATTTTGTTACCTTTGAATAAATCAAAGCCCAGAAGTCACTGCCATCTCGATGTGTGAGTGGACGAGTGAAAACCTGTCAACGAAATGGGTTCATGTACAGTCTGTTTCACACTTACGGAAAATCTCGGAGCGCATGACATCGCAGTGCGGCCAGTTCTGCAGTCGCGCACCGGCAGCAGCTCGCGCCTGCGCTGACCCTTGAGGGCTTGAGGGGTGTAGTGTTGAACAGCATCTTCTGCTACGGCGCAACGCGACTGCAGCGCTGGCCGCACCGCGTGCCATGCGCTCCGAGATTTCCACTAAGAGTGACACAGACATGAGGTACCTCTTGGAAAGGCAGCGATTAATATTAACGTTTCGTGACCACTATGGGTCCCTGGTTGACAATCAAGAATGCGAAGAGGGCGATTATTTAAGGCCTAGGTGCAAGTGGCTGCTGGTGTATGTCTTAGGTAGGTAACCACATATACGGCTAAAATAGGTTACGCACCACGTGTAGCGTCGTTTTTATAAAGATTGCAAGAGTGAAGATACGTGCTTTTTCGTTGTAATTACAGCAGTGGTGTCCAAATTAATCACTTGGTTGGTAGAATATAATGATCCTACCAAAGTGTTTGAGCATGTGTTGCCTTTCGCAATGCACTTTTTATGCTGTTTAGTTCTCATTTCGAACTTTTCGTTCCCACTACTGTAATATTGTCACGTGGCTGTGACGTGGATGAAGGCAGGAGTAGGCTTCTTCGAGGTGAACGTTTTTATTAAGGCCGAACTTGTGGCCGGGGAACCGAGAGTCAAACTACAGCAAGCAATGCACGCTGTGCACTGATCCACTGATAGCGGCGAACAAAGCGTCGACCGTCGATAAACTGATCATCGTTCGAGCCCGCCAGCTTTTATACATCACGCGTCGAACATTCTAGCCTTATCACTGGTCGTCGCGCAAGCTCTGGAATAATCTTGAATGTTCGCGGGCTGTTCGCAATGTTAAGAAAACGATCTACTACAAACGTGAAGCTTCTCGAACATTGAGGCGCGATCTGCGCAGAGCCTTGCTCACAGTCTTTGTGGGTTTAAACAGATCACATCAAAATAACACGCGTGGCAATGCCCCCCCTCTGAAAAAGCATCGCCCCGATGCTTAAAACAGAACATGGAACAAAAATGCATGTAACAATAAATAACAACAATAAAGCAAGAAAGTACAATAAACAATAAGCACAAGCAATAACGTACAGCAAACGCATAACGTAAAGCAAACGTACAGTCCTCAGATTCCCTAACGCGCGTAATATGGCTTGAGGCGCACGACATGAACGACTTCAGGTCGCGCACGGCGCCGCTGAGAGTTCATAATGCCGTCAGGGACAACCTCGCAGTCGAGTGCGCCGAGGCGTCGAAGTACCCTGTACGGTCCGAAGTAACGTCGAAGAAGCTTCTCACTAAGTCCCCATCAGCGTATTGGCGTCCAGACCCATACATGGTCACCTGGTTGGTATTCCATGTGGCGTTGTCGAAGGTTGTAGCGACGGCTGTCGGTCTTTTGCTGGCTCTGGATGCGCAGACGGGCGAGTTGTCTGGCTTCTTCGGCGCGCTGAAGGTAGAGGGTGGCGTCGAGGTTTTCTTCTTCAGCGACGTTGGGCAGCATGGCGTCGAGAGTCGTTGCCGGGATCCTTCCGAAGACCAACTTGTATAGCGTCATCTGCGTCGTTTCCTGCACGGCCGTGTTGTATGCGAAGGTCACGTACGGAAGGATGGCGTCCCACGTCTTGTGTTCGACGTCGACGTACATGGCCAGCATGTCGGCGATGGTCTTATTTAGACGCTCGGTCAGGCCATTGGTGTGTGGGTGGTACGCCGTGGTCCGGCGGTGGCTTGTCTGGCTCTACCTCAGGATCGCCTGAGTTAGGTCCGCCGTAAAGGCCGTACCTCTGTCGGTAATGAAGACCTCTGGGGCGCCATGACGCAGGACAATGTTCTCGACGAAGAACTTTGCTACCTCGGCGGCACTGCCTTTGGGCAGGGCCCTTGTTTCGGCGTAGCGGGTGAGGTAGTCAGTGGCTACGACGATCCATTTGTTTCCGGAATTAGATGTCGGGAACGGCCCCGGTAGGTCCATGCCGATGTGCTGGAACGGCCGCCGAGGTGGCTCGATGGGCTGTAGAAGTCCAGCTGGCCTAGTCGGCGGTGTCTTCCGTCGCTGACAATCTCGGCATGTCTTCACGTAACGAGTGACGTCGGCGGTAAGGCGTGGCCAGAAGTACTTTTCTTGTATCCTCGCGAACGTGCGGGAAAAACCGAGGTGGCCAGTCGTCGGGTCGTCGTGCAGGGCATGCAGAATTTCTGGTCGCAGTGCCGAGGATACAACGATAAGGTAGCTGGCTCGGGCTGGAGAGTTCTTCTTTACGAGGACGCTGTTTTTCAAGAAAAAGGATGCCAATCCTCGCCTGAATACTTTTGGGACAGCGATGGTCCTGCCCTCCAGGTATTCCAATAGACCCCTCAGTTCCGGGTCGGCTCGCTGTCGTTCGGCGAAGTCGTCAGCACTTATGGCTCCCAAGAAGCTGTCATCATCCTGGTCGTCGGGCGTTGGTGGGTCGACGGGGGGCACGAGACAGGCACTCGGCGTCGGAGTGTTTCCTTCCGGACTTGAACACGACGGTATTGTCGAATTCTTCAAGTCTTAGGCTCCACCGTGCGAGGCGACCTGAAGGGTCCTTCAAGTTAGCTAGCCAACACAAGGCGTGGTGGTCGCTTACAACATTGAAAGGCCTGCCGTAGAGGTAGGGGCGAAACTTGGATGTTGCCCAGATGATGGCAAGGCACTCCTTTTCTGTTGTAGAATAGTTGGCTTCCGCCTAGGATAGCGACCGGCTAGCATAACTGATGACCCTTTCCAGTCCGTCAGACCTCTGCACAAGCACGGCGCCGAGTCCAACACTGCTCGCGTCGGTATGTACTTCTGTTTCGGCGTATTCGTCGAAATGCGCAAGTATCGGAGGCGTTTGTAGGCGTCGTTTAAGTTCTTCAAATGATTCAACTTGCGCAGTTTCCCACTTGAATTCCACGTCGGCTTTCGTGAGGTGAGTTAGCGGCTCGGCGATCCCTGAAAATTCCTTGACGAAGCGTCTGTAATATGCGCACAAGCCGAGAAATCGGCGCATGGCCTTTTTGTCAGTGGGTGGCGGGAAGGCGGCGATGGCAGCTGTTTTCCGCGGGTCGGGCCGAACTCCTGACTTGCTGATGACGTGGCCCAAGAACAAGAGCTCCTCGTATGCGAAGCGGCACTTTTCCGGCTTCAGAGTGAGTCCGGAGGTCTTGATTGCTTGAAGTACAGCTTCAAGGCGCCGGAGGTGTTCGTAGAAGTTTGAGGCGAACACAACGACGTCGTCCAAGTACACGAGGCACGCACGTCTGCCACTTTAAGCCAGCCAGTACTGTATCCATGACACGTCGGAAAGTTGCAGGTGCCGAGCAAAGGCCACAGGGCATGACCTTGAACTCGAAGAGGCCGTCCGGTGTTATAAAGGCAGTCTTCGCTTGGCCTCTCTCGTCGACCTCGATTTGCCAATAGCCGGTCTTCAGGTCCATCGACGAAAAATACTTCGCGTTGTGGAGTCAGTCCAGGGCATCGTCTATGCGTGGGAGAGGATACACGTCCTTCTTCGTGATTTTGTTCAGGCGGCGATAATCGACGCAGAAGCGTAGAGTTCCGTCCTTATTCTTCACTAAAACCATGGGTGACGCCCACGGACTCTTGGACGGCTGAATGATGTCGTCGCGAAGCACTTCGTCGACTTGTTTATTCACGGCCTCGCGTTCGCGCGTCGAAACTCGGTGCGGGCTCTGTCGAACTGGTCGGGCACTTTCTTCTGTTATGATGCGATGTTTAGCGACTGGGGTCTGTCGAATTCTTGACGATGCCGAGAAGCAGTCCTTGAATTGCAGTAGCAGGGCTTTGAGCTGGTCGTGCTTGAGCTTCGGAAGGCTCGGGTTAACGTCGAAATCTGGTTCGGGACCTCGATTTGTCGAAGCAGGTTCGGCAGTATCGTAGAGGGCGAAAGCATTGCTGGCGGCGACGCATTCGTCGATGTAGGCGACCGTCGTACCAATGTTGAGGTGCCTATATTCGTGGCTGAAGTTTGTCAGCACTACCTTTGCTTTACCGTCACGCAGCTCGGATACACCTCTCGCCACGCAAATTTGACGGTTCAGGAGTAGGTGCTGATCGCCCTCGATAACGCCTTCAAGGTTCGCGGGTTTTTTCGGTGCCGACGGAAATAATGACGCTGGAGAGCGGCGGAACGGTCACCTGCTCTTCTATCACATTCAATGCATGGTTCCTTGGCGTCGCGTGGGGCGGGGAGCGCTTTTTCTGAGGTCAGTGTTATCGACTCAGGCCTCAGGTCAATGACGGCACCGTGGTCACCTAGGAAGTCCATTCCAAGTATCACATCGCTTGAGCAGTGTTGTAGGATAACAAAGCTCGCAGGATAAGTCCGGTTATTGATGGTGACTCTCGCCGGGCAGACTCCAATTGGCGTTATCAGGTGACCTCCAGCTGTCCGGATTTCGGGTCCACTCCAAGCGGTCTTTACTTTCTTCAGCTTGGCGGCGAATGGCCCACTGACGACGGAATAGTCGGCACCAGTGTTGACGAGAGCAGTGACGTTGTGACCGTCGATGAGAGTGTCGAGGTCGCTAGTCCGTCGCCTTGCGTTGCGGTTAGCTCGCGGTGGCGGATCACGGCTGCGTCGATTTGTTGCGCTGCTTCCATCATGCTGCGTCGTCAGGTCTAGCTCGGTCCGCGAGGTTTCGTCGGCAGGGATCTGTCTGCTGCGCGTCGTGTTCAGTGGGTTTCGTCGCGGCGTCGTCGTCGGCGTCGGCGGAGGATCTTCGGCAGTTTGACGTACAGCAACCGCACCTCCATCGGTTGCTGCCCTTAGTTTTCCGGGTAAGGGCTCGGAGATCGGCCCCGAGCCGGACTGGTGTACTGCCTGCGATGCGGTGAGGTGTAGCGGCCTGGCGACGGCGAGCGGGAAGATCGTCGGGGTGTCCACTGCGCTCCTGTGAGGTAGTCGGCGATGTCACGAGGTCGTTCGCCCGGCTGCGGACGCGGCGCGTTTACGGCGAAACCACGCAGTCCCATCTCCCGGTACTTGCAGCGGCGGTACGTGTGCCCGGCTTCACCGCAGTGGTAGCATAGCGGGCGGTGGTCAGGGGCGCGCCAAACATCGGTCTTCCTCGGAGGGTAGCGCTGGCTGGTAGGTGGGCGGTATGGCTCCTGTGGTGGTGGGGGCGGTGTCTGGCGGCGGTACTGCGCGGTGCGGTGTCTTGACGTGGGCGTGGAGCGGGAGCGTAGCGTCGGGCTGCAGCAGCGTAGCTCATGGCTGGCGGCTGAGGCTGTTGCGGTTCAGGGGTACCCAACGACTGCTGGATTTCCTCTTAAACAATATCTGCGATCGAGGAAACCTGCGGCTGGGATGACGGGAACATTCGACGAAGCTCCTCGCGCACTACGGCCCTTATGGTCTCGCGCAGGTCGTCTGAGCAGAGGGATTGAATGACGGCGTAGGCTGGCGTCGAGCGGCGATTGAATTGCCGGGTGCGCATCTCCAGTGTCTTCTCGATTGTGGTGGCCTCTGTCAGGAATTCATGGACGGTATTGGGTGGGTTCCTCATCAGTCCCGCGAAGAACTCCTGCTTGACCCCTCGCATGAGGAAACGGACCTTCTTCTCCTCGGTCATGTCAGGGTCGGTGTGTCGGAAAAGTCGGGTCATATCCTCGGTGAAGATTGTCAGGTTTTCGTTCGGGAGCTGGACCCGTGTTTCTAGCAAAGCGGCGGCCCTTTCTTTGCGTACGACGCTTGCGAACGCTGCCAGGAAACTGGTCCGGAAGATGTCCCAGGTTGTCAGGATAGACTCTCTGTTCTCATACCAGGTCCTGGCGCTGTCTTCCAACGCGAAGTACACAAAGCGCGACTTGTCATTGAAGTCCCAGTTGTTGACGGCCGCAGTCCTCTCGTACGACTCGAGCCACGTTTCTGGGTCCTCACATGAAGATCGAGAAGTACGGGGATCTGTACCCCGCACCTCCACCAGATGTCACGTGGTTGTGACGTGGATGAAGGCAGGAGTAGGCTTCTTCGAGGTGAACCTTTTTATTAAGGCCGAACTTGTGGCCGGGAAACCGAGAGTCAAACTACAGCAAGAAATGCACGCTGTGCACTGATACACTGATGGATGGATGGATGAAGAACTTTATTCTTGTCCGGCAAGACGCACGTTAGCGCGCAGCGGGCGACTCCCACGTCGGGACCGCCAGGCCAAGCCTGTCGGCCGCTCCGCGGGCCTGCTGGACGGCCCAGAGTTGTTCGGCCAGGAGGGAGCTGCGGAGGGCCGCCTGCCACCTAGCCGAAGTAGTATCGGGGTTAGTGTACGTTACTTTGCACTCCCAGAGCATGTGTGCAAGCGTGGATACATCCCCGCATGCGGGGCAAGCGTCATTGGGGAACACCTCGGGATAAATGGCGTTTAGGGAGCTCAGATTAGGGTATGTCTCTGTCTGCAACAGCCTGAGAGTGAGAGCCTGAGGTCTATTAAGTTTGGGGTGAGGGAGTGGGTACACTCTTCGAGCGAGGGAAAAATATTTTGTGATTTCGTTGTACGTGGCAGGCGCATCCCTGTTCTCCGAAACCTCGTGGCCGCCGAGCCGTTGCCCGGAACCGGCGCGGTCGGTTAGCGCGCGCGCGGTCTCGTGGGCAGACTCGTTCAGGTTGGGGGGGAGCGCCCTTGATCTGTCCAACGTGTGCGGGGAACCAGATAAGTACGTGGTGCTTCATACCGTCGCCGTCGCCACTCTGGAGCACGCGCAGGGCTTTCTCGGAGACGACGCCGCTCTCGAAGGCTCTGATAGCCGACCTCGAATCGCTATAGATGACATCCCTTTCGCCATCCAGGATGGCCAGGGCAATGGCCACTTGCTCGGCAATCGCCGGGTCGTCAGTGCGGATCGATGCGCAGTTAGTGATGTGCTGTTTGCAGTCGACGACGACCGCGGAGAAGGCGTGTCTCCCGCAGTACGCTGCAGCGTCGACGAAGCTGACGCTGCGCTCCTCGCTGCGGATGTGCTTGAGAATTGCGGCGGCTCTGGCCAGTCGCCTGCCACGGTTGTGCTCGGGATGGACGTTCCTCGGGATTGGTGCCACGGTGATGAGGTCGCGAATCTCGCGAGGCACCTGCCTCATCTTTTCGCTCACTTCGGCCGGTGTGTGGCCGAGCTCTTGTAGTATATGTCTACCGGCCTGAGAGGTCGAAAGGCGCGCTACCTGGGCTCGCTCCTGCGCTTCGGCAATCTCCTCCAGCGTATTGTGCACCCCAAGCTGGAGCAGGCGCTCGGTGCGCGTCCTGATCGGGATTCCGAGGGCCCGCTTGGTGATCTTTCTGAGCATGACGTTGAGCTTGTCGCGCTCGGCACGCTGCCAATTGTGCATGGCAGCGACATATGAAAAGTGGCAGAGCACAAAGGCGTTGACCAGACGAATGAGGTTGTCTTCCTTGAGGCCGTGGTGACGGTTGGCCACACGCCGGATCAGCCGAACCGCGTTATCCGCCTTGGTTGCTAGCTTGCGTATAGTTTCAGCGTTGGAACCGTTGGACGCGATGGTCATGCCTAGGACCCGAATGGAGTCGACTCTCGGTATTGCGCCACCGTCCCCGGTCTGGAGCTTGATCTCGCTCTCCGCTATCGGTTTCCAGCCCTTGGGCTTGGGCCCTCGCCTAGAGGGTTGGTAGAGGAGGAGCTCGGACTTGCTTGGGGAACACCTCAGGCCCGTGGGACGGAGGTAATCTTCAGTGGTGTCTATGGCTTCCTGCAGGGCGCGCTCGACCTGCCCATCGCTGCCACCTGAGCACCAGATGGTGATATCATCGGCGTAAATCGTGTGGTTAATGTCCTCGATGCGCGAGAGCCTCTTGGACAACCCGACCATGGCAAGGTTGAACAGCGTGGGTGAGATCACCGATCCCTGCGGGGTGCCGCGCGAGCCTAGCTCGATCTCTTCTGAAACAAGGTCTCCCGCCCTGAGGGTGGCTTTCCTGCGGGTGAGAAACGATTTGGTGAACTCATAGAATCTGGCTCCCAGGCCGAGCTCGGCAATCGACCGCAGCACGAAAGAGTGGGCAACATTGTCGAAGGCTTTCTCCAGGTCCAGGCCGAGAATGGCCCGCATGTCTCGAGTGTTGCTGTCGATGACTTGGTGCTTCAGCAGTCTCATGGAGTCTTGGGTCGAGAGCTTGGCCCGAAAGCCGATCATGGTGTGCGGGTACAGCCCATGGTCCTCCAAGTACCGGGTCAGCCTGTTGAGCACCACGTGTTCCGCCACTTTGCACAGGCAAGACGTGAGCGAAATGGGGCGCAGGTTGTCCAGGTTGGGTTGCTTGCCTGGCTTGGGGATAAGCACGGTATGTGCGAGCTTCCACGGGTCGGGGACCTCGCCGCTCTTCCACGTCTCGTTGATGACTTCGGTTAGATAGTCAATCGACGGGTCGTCCAGGTTACGCAGGATCTTGTTCGTTATGCCGTCGGGGCCTGCGGCGGACCTCCCGTTGAGCTCGTGGAGCGCCCGGCGAACCTCTTCGCTACATATCTCGGCGTCCAGTTCAGGGTTTGCCGGTCCCGAGTATTCGGGGTACGTTGTTGAGGGGCTCGAATCGACCGGGAGGTATTTTTGCACCAGCCGTTTCATGACCTCCTCTTCGGAAGAGGACTGCCGCGCCTCGTGCACGGCCCGCGCTAGTAGGTGCCGCTGATTGGTCCTGGTGTTAGTCTCGTCGAGGAGGTGCTTGAGCAGGTTCCATGTCTTGCCATTGCGCATCTGGCCGTCCACCGAGTTGCACACCTCGTCCCACTGCTGCTTGGCGAGGATGTGGCAGTGCTCCTGGATGGTCTTGTTCAGTTCAGAGATTTTCGTGCGCAACCTGCGATTTAGGCGCTGGCCTTTCCAGCGGGTGAAAAGGGACTGCTTGGCTTCGAGCAAGTGGGCCAGGCGGCTGTCCATCTTCCCAACCGGAAGGTCGGTACTAATCTTCTTGGTGGTACTTCTGACATCCTCTTTTATCTGGCTTATCCACTGCTCGAGGCTCGGTCTGGTTGCAGGGAGGAGCCGGTCGTGGCGGATTTTGCGAAACTTGTCCCAGTCCGTCCAAGAAAACTCCCGTGCCTTCTTGCGGGTGACCGAGAACTGCGTGACCAGGACGTAGTGGTCGGTACACAAGTCCGTGGCGGAGTTGGTCCACTGTGCCTCGGTGAGATTTTTGACGAATGGCAAGTCGGGGGGTCGAGTCCCTGCAGGACGAGGTGCCCAACCTGGTGGGAAATGCTTTGTCGGTGATTAGCGTTAGGTCCATTTCGGTTGCGTTCTGCCACAGTTCCTCGCCCTTGCTTGTGTTGTACGGGTAGCCCCAGGTGTGGTGCGGAGCATTGAAGTCTCCCGCCACCACGAGGGGGTTAGAGCCCGCCAGCTTGACGGCCTTCTTCAGCAGGGCCTTGAAGCGCTGTCGTCGGTCCTTAGGGATACTGTACACATTCAGGAGAAAGATGCTGCTTCGGTCCGAGCTGCTGGGCAGAATCTCCGTCATGACGTATTCGGCGTTGCTGTTAGCCATCTGGAGGTCATGGGAGAGGTGCGTGAGCTTGTTAATGACCAAGGTGCAGACGCCCCGTCCATCGGAATGGCGCGAGACGAGCTGGTAACCAGTCAGCGTGACATTGGTGGTCAAGGTTTCCTGAAGCAGGATGACGTGCGGTTTCTCGCTATGGCTATGTACTGCTGCAGGGACGCCCTTTTACCGAGGAAGCCCCTGCAGTTCCACTGCCAGATGCGAAACATCTCACTTGGCTTGTCCATCTTGACTCTGTTGTGGGCTGCTGCTGCCCTCAGATTGGCTAAATACCGTGTGGAAGATGGGGCCCGTTGCTCCGGGCTGCGGTTGGATGGCGGCGCTTGGGGTCATAGCGGGTGCTACTACGTTTTCGAGGAAAGATTCTACCTTGGAAACGCGGTCGTTTTGCGCGGCCAAGGTGACCTGCAGCTGGGCAAAGTTCTCCCCGAGCTGCTTGATGCTTTCACTGAGCGCGGAGAGCGTGTCTCGTAGCTCGGATTTTACTCGATTGGCTACACCGTCCTGATCACATGCGACGGCTCTCTTCTTGGGAGCGCTCTGACCATTGCCGCTGCTGCTGCCGGCTTCACTGCCGTGCAGGTCCATGGGTTGGGGCGCTGCCTCCAAGGCGTAGGCGGCGGCGGATTGCGGTGGCGGGTTTCTCGCGTGCTTAATCTCGGCGATTTCGGACATTAGTCTGTTAATAGTTTCCCTCATCTGAGCGTTCTCGCGTTTCAGCTGTGCAATCTCGCGCGCACTTTCCGCGTGCTCTAGGACTGACCCCGATACTACCTCAGGTTGCCCTCCTCGGACCTTGTCAGCCCAAGTTAGCGAGCCCGTCTTCTTGCTTCTCGCTGACACGCCGGTAGGCTGCTGCTTGACCCCGGCAGACCTGGAGCGGGACCTGGAGCGGGACTTGGAGCGGCTCCCAGACTTGTAGCGGCCCCCACCTCGGGAATCTCCTCGTGACCGGGAGCGGCCCCTGGAACGGGACCGGGAATGGCCCCGAGAACGGGACCGGGAAGAGCCCCCGGAACGGCCCCTGGAACCGCGTGACTGCAGAAAGTTCTGCCCATCCGTGAGGGGTGACGGTGGTGCCTTGGCTTGGTCTTGGTCGGGGGGCGTGGGACTTCTCCCAGCGCCTTCGTCGCACGACGTACGGGATCTTGAATCTTTGGCTACAGTCCTTGTCAGCCGTGAGGTGTTGGCCACCGCACAGCCTGTACTTGGGCGTACACTGGTGCTGCGAGTCCGGGTTTGATGCCGCGCAGCCCCGACAGACGACGTCGCCGGGGCTGGGACACACATCGGCACGATGACCGAGCCGGCCGCAAGCGTAACAAATGTCTATTTTCTTGCGGTAAACCGAACAGCGCACAAGGGTGGGGCCGTAGCGCACAAAGTTTGGGACCCTGTGACCGTCGAAGGCGACGATCACCGTGCCGGTGCTGCCAATGCGCTTGGCTGCCAGGGCCAGTGGGTTCCTGTCATTTACGATCTTGTTGTCAATAACATCCGGGCCGTTGACGAGAGGGATGCCTCGGATCACGCCCTTGCACGTGGAATGGGGGGCGGCCTCGTAGGCACTGACCTCGAAGGTCCTACACAGAACAACGATCTGCCGGACCCTGACGTAGCGGTCGGCATTCTCCCTACTAGGTGTGCTGGCAACCATAATATTCTGCTGGACATTGGGGCACAGCGTGTCGCCCTGCTGGTCTTCGGTGCAGATGCCGCCAGGATTGCATCAGCCACCACGGTGGAGCCAGTCTTGGCAATATTGAGGCCCCCCGCGTGGCCTAATCACGATCTTGGTATCTTCCCTGGGGAGCTGGGGCATCCGGCCAGCGCGGAGGATCCTACTCTTGATGTTATTGGTACCTTTGCGGCCTTGCGGAGCCTCGGACGTGTTCGACTTCGTCCCGTTAGGAGTAGCACCGTTAGGACTAGCGCCTGCCGAGCGCGCGCCAACTCTTCTCGCACCTGCAGACTGCCAACCGCGGTCTTCGGTCATCTCTTCAGGAGTTATGTCCTCCCCCCACCACACGATATTCCATTTTCCTCGCAAAGATGCTCTGAGACGAGTGACAGGGGCCCCCGGAAGCGGGGACGGGCCTGGCGCCGCGCTAGAGTGGGCTTACCTCGTTAGGCTTAGCCCCAGCGGCGGCGTGGTCGGGCGAAAAACGTTCGTAAAACGTGAAAATAGTCCACTTACAGAGCTGAATTTGGTGTCAAAATAGTCCTTGCACCTTCACGAATCCGATACAAACAAAGCTGAACACGCACTCGGAAAAGTTCACTTGAAAATCATTGTACGAAGCAGGAGCCGATCGAGGGGCGTCACCCGCCGTTCGTCTCGGCCGTCCATCCGCCAGCGTCCAATCACTGATACACTGATAGCGGCGAACAAAGCGTCGACCGTCGATAAACTGATCGTCGTTGGAGCGCGCCGGCTTTTATACATCACGCGTCGAACATTCTAGCCTTATCACTGGTCGTCGCGCAAGCTCTGGAATAATCTTCAGTGTTCGCGTGCTGTGCGCAATGTTAAGAAAACGATCTACTACAAACGTGAAGCTTCTCGAACATTGAGGCGCGATCTGCGCAGAGAATTGCTCACAGTCTTTGTGGGTTTAAACACATCACATCAAAATAACACGCGTGGCAATATGTGTGACAGTTCATGCAGGAATTTTCGCAGGTAACCTTCTGGTAACTATTTTTTTAAGGAGCACTTTTATTTTTTGGGAGGACAAATGGGAGCAGCAAAAGCACGCGGGCATCCCGCAGTGCAGGGACTAAGCGAGTCACTTGCCAAATTTATTTACACTGATAGTGTGAGAATCGCCCACGTGCCAGCAAGCTAGCTAAAATGACAGCTCATACATGTAAAAACCTCTTAGAGCAATCAAAGTTACCAGGGGTAATCTACAAAATTCCATGCATGAACTGATACAACTAATATCAGTGGGACTAGAAACCTCAAACGAAGTTCGTTGTAAACAAACAGCGCAGGAATGGACAATGGACAAAGAACGGAACGCTTGTATTTGTTCCATTCTTTGTCCGTTGGTGGCTCCTGCACTGTTTGTTGAAAATGGATCACCAACTAGCCCAATCTCAAACCTTGCCTCAAACAAAGGATTCGACACCGATGGTCATATTATTTATTTGCAGGTTTTGCAATTTTAGAGCCCTGTACAAGTGTTTTATTCATCAATTGAAAGCCGTTAGGTATATCTCAATATGCCTGAGAAGTTGGCCATTAAAAGTTTTTTATTGCGATATCAATTATATGGACACTCGCGGCTGGTTTTCGCCGTCGGCGTCATTTGCCGTATATGTATATGTATATATATAACCGGGCCCGCCCGTCGTTCGTGAGCGTGAAAAGACGCGAGGGGGGGGGGTCCCTCGAGCGACCTTCGATTTTGCGAGCGGGGGGCGCGCGCGTTATCTCCCCTTCTCGGCAGCCGACAGCGGGCGGGGGGGGGGGGGGGCGACGTTCGATTTTACGAGCGCGGGCGCGGGCCCGCGCTTTATCTCCCCTTCTCATCTCCCCTTCTCGGCGGCCGGGCCGGCGTACCCTTCTACGTGCTGCGCTCTCATCGCGAAGAGAATTCTCTTAAACAAGCGTTTTCTAGAGTTGCGTGAGATCGGATCCAAAAAGTGTTAGCTGCCAGCCTCACTTCGTATAACATTACAATATTTTGCTATCGCATTCATTGCTTCACCCTTGCGGTGAAACTGTGACTTTTGTTCATATTACCACATTAATGAAAAATTCAGACAGCCGGCTAGAACATGCTATGGAAATGGACGGACCGTAAATTATAATGATAGAATTGAGCATGCTTTTTGCGATTGCAATAGAATTTGATTGTTTAAAATGTGGCTCAACAATGTTGTAAAAAGCAGTTTGTTGTGCAGCTTGATGGACAGGCCTTCATACTGTGCCAAGGAGCCATTCGGATTGCTGTATAGTACTCACGGATTGAAACCGGACAATTAAGAGCTAATTAACGCACATACCTTCGTTTGCAGTGTTTACAGTTTGGCTCATATCGGCGTAATTTCTACTCGAACACGTAGGCTAGGGTCAACATTATCTTTTGCGACCACATTCGTCGCGATATGACGTGGTTATCTCGAGATATTGCGCATTCCAGTAGTTATACTAAATAATTCGATGCCGCGTTTGAATCCGTGAGTACTGTAAATAGTCCGCTGTTGTTTACGTGTACCATAATTCGTGCCTAATATTACTGTCTATATTACTAGGCATCCCTGGTTTATTATATGCTTTTTATAAGGCAAATCGAGTGATTTCTGAGAGGTGGCCCTGCCCTGGCTGTAACTAAGGGTTCATCTTGATTTTAGCAGCGCACTGAGGGACGAGGACTAAGAAGAGAAGGTGTTCGTCCCTCAGTGCGCTGCGAAAATCAAGATGAATCCGTACCAACTAGCTCAAGTTTCAATGCTCATGTAACTAAGGGAACTGAAATCTGTGCCAAGCCATGGCACATGTGCGCAGTGGGTATGCATGCCGAGTGCAAAATTGTGATAAAAATTTCGAGCCAGTCCATTTTGTCAAGGTTGGAAGCTGTCCAGCACACAACACAGAAATTTGAACAAATGTATGAACTCGTTTCTTGTCATGTTCAGTGGTAAATGTGATGAAAAGTACACACACACATTTGTTGTTTTGATCGGCGGGTCATTACTTTTTGGTCCTGGTGGTGATGACGGCTTTATGTTCGCTATGACGCGTAATGATCTCTTTGGTTACAACCTTCGACATATTCTTAGCCAGTCTCGTCTATGCATACTGGTGATGAGAGGTGAGGTTTGTGCAATTTGTGTCGCACAGGAAAAGAAAGCATTCTAACACAAATAACATAACTATGGTTGTTCATTTTGGTATTTCATATTTCTTTCAAATTCGGAAGGTAAAAATCGGGTGCTATTTTTTACGCTGATAATTTGGGAGAAATCGGGTTTTTCGTGGAACCATGTCCGAAATGCATGTTTATTTTTTTTTGGGGGGGGGGGGGGGTTAGTTTAGAAATGTTACATGAAATACACAAATTGATAAGTCAAAAGGACAGTAAAGAGCCTTGATAACGTCTAAGCAAAGACACAGTTCATTCAGAAACAGCTGATCACATATTTTTTACGCATCCTTGCTAACATACATTATCATCTGGGTACAATATTAATGAGAACTAACACACAATTATGCCAAGGTAAGTATAGGGGATGTTATTAGAAGTAATTGTAATGTAAATGTGAAGAAATAAAAGTGGATGAAAAGATAACTTGCCACCGGCAGGGACCGAACCTGCGACCAGTGACGTAGCCAAGGGGTGGCACACCGGGCACGTGCCCCCCCCCCCCCCCCCCCCGAAATTTTTTTTCGTCATGGCATGCCGAGCGAAAAATGACCATTTCAGGGCAGTGCACCCCCCGAAATCAAGGAGGTGCCCCTCCCCGAAAAAAATTTCTGGCTACGCCCCTGCCTGCGACCTTCGAATAACGCGTCCGATGCTCTACCACTGAGCTACGGTGGCGGTCATCCCTCCGTCCACTTTATAGGGTATATATATGTTCATTTAAACGTGGGAGCATCAGTCAGTGCTGCCTGTTGCCGTTGCGGCGAGTGTGGAACACTCGGGTTGTCATCTGGATGTGCGACATGTTGGTCTCCGTCTCAGAGCTGTCTGACCTTTGAATTTACCTCAGCCGAGAGAAAGCTCTCAACATCACAGCTTTCATTAGCTAGGCACAGCAATGTCATCGCGAAATTTGCTGGCCTGAGGTAGCGAGTCGTAGAGTCATGCCAATATTCAGCATGTTCAGCGGCTGTGTTAGTGGGGATTGCTTCTAGCAAGTACTGGTTGCACTTGTCGTGAAGTGAATACATGTCTTCAGTCTCCAAAGTGAAGGTAGGTCAGTAGTCCTTAAATGACTGGCTCAGCAGACAAGAGTGTCTTGCAATGGATTCAAGAGTGCTCACAATTTCCAAAACGTTTCCTGGTTTTTCACCTTTGTTTGAGACGTCCCGTTTAACAGCGCAATACTTGCCATTCTGTAGAGAGTTTTGCGGAAAACCCCTCACAACATGCTTTCACAAACGTGGCGCTGCTCTTGGGTTACGTAGAGAAAACGGCCTTTACCAGTCGTCGTTGAAAGTTCACCGACCATCTGCGACAGCTTCATGTTTACAAGGTGATCAAACTGGGTGTCGGAAGTTTTCTGCTTTGAAGCATTTCCTGAACGTCCAAAAGTGAACCAAGCGTCTGTCTCATCAGCATTGCCTTCAGGCAAACAACTTTTTTTTGGAAAGTGTCACTTAAAGTGCTTTACTTTGCCGCTGTCATGTGGGTTTTGAGCAAGTTCTGTTAATGAGCGCCCAAAGAGACCGTAAGAAGCACAAATTTCGGTGTACTTTAGGAACAGCTTGTTAGCGTGTTTCATGAATGCTACAAACTTGATCACTGTACTTGGATAAAATTTAAGCAGTCTGTATATGCCTCGCCTAGATGACTGAAATGCAGCAGCTGATTGCATCCGCAATTTAAAAAAGTAGCCCTGCTCATGCACTTAGTGATGCTCTTCCAAGTCAGGGTCACCGGCTGTCGTCTCATGATGTCATTCTAGAGTGCCGCATGCTTCTAAAGTTGTATTCAACTATAGAGAACGAACTTCAGACAAGGATGGTGAATAAATTACATGGTCAACGTTCGCATGAATCGGATGTGCTGAATCTTTCACATCAACATGTGCATTGCTCCCACTTTGCGGATTTCTCTGCCCATTTTGTGCATGTAGTCCGCTGAGTCTGGCTACAGCCATGTAGTCCACATCGTACCTACAGTCCGAGAGCCTTGCCGACTGCACTGGCCATTGTTTAGCTGTTCGAAGCATTCACTCTGTCTACGTCGACCGAAACAACCTGCTTCTTGTTTTTTTTTACTGGAATGTGTTGATGGTAGGCACTCCAGTGATATCTTGGGACTCGTGGATGATGACTACAGACCGAATTTTAGGCAAATGCCTATTTTTTTCCTTGCGTTCCTATCGTGCCACTTTGATATATGAGCACAAATTAGGGGTTAAGGAGGGTTTTTATAGTGTTTTTATAGTGCCTATAAATGCCTATTTTGGGGGGTTTGTGCCTAAATATCTAAAAGCGCCTATAAATGGCTATTTTCAAAAATGGCGCCCATATGAGCACTATTTAAACTCAAATTTTGCTTTCGAGTACAGTTTGAGACCGTAATTCATGTTACCGGGTAAAATTGACGTTTCGGAACTCTATAGGGTGCCACAACCTAGTTCCCTAGTTCAACAAACTTCCGGTAACAACCGCTAGCAGCAGTGCAATGGGACGCGCCGGCCACTTCATTCCACCGCACTGACATGGCGCGAGCGGTTGGAGCAGGGGGAGGAGGAAGAGATGAAAAAGCGCTATTTCTGCAACCCTAAATCGGAGCACGTCCCAGCGTATACAGTTCAATGAGGATAGGAAAATAATGGTGGCAAGAGGAGATGAGAAAAGAGGAGAGTGGCGTCCGTGGCCGAGGATGTGGCGGGCGGCTTTTACAGCCGGTCTTCCAGTGAAGTGTTTCCAAGGAATTGAAGCACCTACTTGAAGACCTGGCTGTGGTGGGGGGCAGAAAACAGGAGGTCCCTATGTGCAGCAGCAGGCAGATGGAGAACGAATGCCAAACCATGCATGGGATGCCGTCAGGGGAATGTAGAGTGCAGGTAAAAAAATCAGATGTGCACTTGGCTTTTGTTTTGTTTGTAGTTTACTTCTTAAAGGGCGCTTCACCAGCTCACATAAGAAATTTTAGTTAGGCACTGGAAGTTGTTGCGTGCCCAATGAAGAGCTTTGTAAAGCAAGAACTTTTTAATTGGTTCATTATGAGCCACGAAAGCATGATGCTGGTAGGTGAGCTTGAAACCTTTGCCACTCGCAAGCCAAATTTCTTCGCTGCCCTCTTCGGTACCGGAGCAACTCGAATCGGAGCCGTGAGATCACACGACGCAGACGCATCAACACGTCATACGCAAGCAAGGTTACACTGTGTGCTTGATGACATGCCCAAGCCAGGTCGTGCACACAAGCCGTGTTGTATCATGTCGGCGTTCTCTCTAGTGTACTGCCTGTTTCTGTGGGGTGGATCCCTCTGTGCGCTTGGAGAGGTTGGCATGGATGATGTATCCTTACCACGACACAGCGCGTCGCACCGCTGGAACTGCTGTAAGGGACGATGCATCAAAAACACGCCAAGCGTTGTCAGGGCTGGCGCCGGCACGACGCGGCAACGGCGAGAACACGGACGTAAATCAAAGGAGGCAGCTCAGTCTCGCATCACGCGCAGTTCGAAGCAAAAAAATTAATAAAAACGCACACAGATTCCGTTTGTATGTTTCAATATTTCTACAACTTTAATTCTTCTATTAAAGCAACAGATTCCACAAATTACACATGTCGCCTCGAATAATTCTCGCAGTGCCACGTACAATACTCTGACCTACGCAGGACCATTCCTTGTTGTACGTCACCTCCTCCATATTGGTGCGCGCGCCCGTGAGATCAAGGACAAGCGGCGTTTAGTGTGACATTTCACCTCTTTCCGGGGCGCATAGCGTTGCAAATATTGGCGGACGGGATCGTTAGCGCCCAGTGCATGCATTACACTTGCGAGCTCGAAATGCTCAAACCTGGTAAGGGGCCCTTCAAGCAGGGGCGTAGCCAGCAATTTTTTTCAGGGGGGGGAGGGGGGGGGAGCACCTCCTTGATTTCGGGGAGGGCACAACCTTGAAATGGCCATTTTACGCTATGTATGCCATGGCGAAAAAAAAAAGCCCCCCACCTCCCCGAAGGGAATCGTGAGGAAATGCGAATGCATTTCGCGCGCGCTTCACTCCATTTATATATGGTGGTTGTGGTTCGAATAAGGAAAAGGCGCCTAATTTCTGCAGCCCGGTCGGGAACACGGCACAGCGCCTTTTTTTTGCTTTTTCTTGTTTTTTTTAATTTTTTTATTTATTTAAAAAAAATTTTTTTTCATATATAGCTCCGCCGAGCTCCGCCGCAGACCGCTTTTAGTTAACGCGCACGCTGCGAATTTTTATTGTTCAACAACGCACAGGAGAAATCTCCCACCGGCACCACCTTGGAGGTCAAGATTCATTGCCATATATACGGGGTGGCCAGTGAACGGTTCTGCAGCGCGAGCAGTCGGTTTTTTCAACCAAGAAACTCGCTAGCAGACGCTGCCTGTGTCGGCGTCGCGAGGCGAGAGAGGGAGAGGGGGGGGAGCGAGGGAGAGAGAGAGGGGGGGGCGCGCATGCGCAGTGGGAGTGTGGACGCTGCGGGCAGAGATGCCTAGAGAAGAGAGGGGGGAGCGTAGGAGAGGTGAAGAGAGGTGGGACGCGCATGCGCAGTGGGAGTGTGGGCGGCGCGGGCAGGGATGCCTAGAGGAGAGAGGGGGGGGAGCGTAGCAGGGGAGAGAGGAGGGGAGGCGCATGCGCAGTGAGGGTGTGGTTGCCGCGGGGAGGGATGCCTAGGGGAGAGAGAGGGAGAGAGGAGGTTTTTTTTATTTTTATTTTTTTTTTGAAAGGGTTTGCGCATGCGCAGTAAGGGCGGTCACGCCGTACACCACCACCACCGGATTAAGCTTCGCCATAAGATGCTTCACATCTAACACCTTGCCGGCGCGCTCACCTCCTCAACCTATCCTCCTCCTCCTCCTCCGCGGACAACGCCAACGCCGCACAACGCCAACGCCGGATGCCTGACATAGCCCGACTATGAAATGCATTAGCATTTAAAAAATTTCGGAGGGGGGGGGGGGGGCACGTGCCCGGTGTGCCACCCCCTGGCTACGCCACTGCCTTCAAGGTGTTCACAGACAGAGGATAACTTGACCCTGCTCGATTAGACCCGGCCAATTCGAGGCTAAAAGACCCTTCTTGCTTTTTAGCGGTCTGGCTATTGGCTCCTGAGCTGCCCTTCTCAGCCATGCCGAAAAGAAAGAGACCCAGAAGCGTGTTTATTCGACGGCGGGCACTTAACTCACCAATGCTGGACAATAAAAGAAGAGACCCTGTTCTGGAAACCATGGGGGAAAACGGACAATAGCATGGCTATGTTAAACCATTGACGCCTTTGTACTATCATAAACTATAACATTTGTTTGCTTTCCGGTCGTACACAGAGGTAGCACACGTCTTTCTTCGAAAATTTGAGTTTTTGAAAATATTTATTGTGCCTATGTTTACGATTTTGGGGGGCCTAAAACTGTGTTTTGCCTGCCTGTTTTTGGCGCCTAAAACGCGATTTTTCAGTGCCTAAAAATCTGGCCTCTAATGATGACACTCACTTGCGTGTCATTATGGATTTTCACCGTGTCCTTGTTAAATTTGAAAAACTTTGATGAAGCGCGAAACGACACACGGACACGAGAAGGCACATATGGACACCACGCAGCGCTTCCATATGTGCCTTCTCGTGTCCGTGTGTCGTTTCGCGCTTCATCAAAGTTTTTCAAATGATTCACCAACAAGCCCACATTGCAACTCTCGTTCATGTTAAAAGTTGTCTTCAGGTATATCACCTGAAGTCGTCTTGTTGGCATGGTTTTCGTGGCCTTAAAGTATTTTTTGTGAAGTCGTCTAGAGGTCCGTTCCTCTATTGTGTGCAGATTCCAATGTATGCAAAAGAACGTACAAGATTGTGCATTACACCTTCTGCTTCTTTCGCGCATGGCCTACAGGACACAATAGAGAGCATCTCCCGAGATGTTTTTGCCTTCTCGGCTTCAAGGGCCGGCATCTTGAAGTTGACAGGATGAAGATAGATATTCGCGAATTCGTTCATGAGGCGTTTTAACTCTAGTGGTGACCATCTCAGTGTTGCAATATTTGCACGCTATACTATGGGTGCCCTCACTGTCTTTCACTGTGATCTGGAGACCATCATACTTTTTACACCAGTCCTCCAGGGTCTTTCGTTTTCTTCTCGTCTTTAATGCTGAATTTTTTTGTCCTGCGTACTGAGGCCCAGTTAGAGATGGATGTCCGATAGCTTTTCAATGACCCGATGAGCACGCACAGACAGCAGAAAGGCAGAGCCGGTATCTGGTGATGGGTATTCCTTTCGCAACTAACTGTCGAGCCGTGCTGTGTTGAGCCAACCACTTTTTTTATCTCTGTCAAAGAAAAAGCACACAGAACGCACTCTTTACTGAGGTGGCACTCACTTTCCGCTAACATTGCAAGCACCCCGCCACGGTGGTGTAGTGGCTGTGGTGCTCGACTGCTCGTCCTGTTCTCATGCCCCGCTACCCTACAATCCCCTGACTATCCTAACCTCCCACCTCACCCCTGGCGAGTGTGGTTGGCGTAGGTGGCCTTCGCTAACCAGCTGGCCATGATCCTCCAGGTGGAGCAATATCTATAGGTCTTTGACCTCTGATAAAGTTGTTTCTTTCTCTCTCTCACCTGAAGGTCGCGGGATCGAATCCCGGCCACGGTAGCCGCGTTTTCGATGGAGGCGAAAATGCTTGAGACACGTGCACTTAGATTTAGGTGCACGCTAAACCCGCGGTGATCGAAATTTCCGGAGCCCTCCACTACGGCATCCCTCACAATCATATTGTGGGTTTTGGGACATTAAACCCCAGATAATAATAATAATAATAATAATAATAATAATAATAATAATAATAATAATATTATTATTATTATTATTATTATTATTATTATTATTATTACAATTATTAACATTGCAAGCATTACTCGCTGCCGGTAGCCACCATACATGCCTACTTTAATCTTTTCGTGCCGCACCCATAGGGCTTCGATGGCACACTGCCGATGGTTTGAATTGCCGCTTTCGAGAGATTCCGCGCCATTCACTGACACACTGAGCCATACATCGTGAAGGAGAAAAACTGTAGTTTTCTTCTTTAGGTAGTTTCTTTCTTTCCCACTTGGCCTTGATTTTCGAACGTGCTCCGAAGTTGCGTGATCATTTAAGTGGAAAGCAGAAATGGCCACCGCTACATCTGGCGGTGGCCAGTGTGTCCGTGAGGGAGCATTGTGTCCAAGGGAGCACAGCTACGAACCTACACTCGCTTTTTCTCAGCGTGTTGCCAAAGTAGCCTTCATGTTTGCTCATGGAATCTTTATAGAATTGAAAAAATTTGCAATTAGCTGTACATTTGGTAATGTGTCCGACCTGCACCTTATAGCACATAGGCTATACCCTTACGAAAATGCCAGATATGGCCCATATATCTTTCATATAAGGTCATATATGATCAAATAAGGGCACATATAAAGTCAGATATGGCCATATATGGATTTATATGCCGTTATAAAAAGGTTTATAAAAGGCTATATACTCCCATATATGGGTGTAATTATATGTATATAAGGGTACTTAAGGATATATACTGCCATATATGAGAGTACTTATATATAAATAAGGACACTTACAAGGCTATATACTCCCATATATAAGTATACTTATATATATATATATAAGGGCACTTATAAGGCTATATACTCCCATATATAAGTATACTTATATATATATAAGGGCACTTATAAGGCTATATACTCCCATGTATGGGTGTACTTATATCTATACACAGGCTTTTATAATGCTATATACTGTCATATATGAATGCAAATCGGCTATGAATGTAATGTCCGACAATCATCAAAATTAAGGGAAGTGAAGCATTTGCTCGCTGCCTTCATAATTACTTGTGCTTTGGTGGGAGACACCTTGAGATGACTAGAAAACAATTATGTCAATAAAAAAAAGCGGCAGATCCCACAGATTGTGGGAATGGATGTAATGCGAAGCAGCCTGCAAAGGAGCAAATCATGCTGTACATAACATGCGCGTCATGATTTACACTTTAGGACCTGTAATTTATGTTCGTCGTACAGTCACATCGCGCAATACCAATTCTGGTGTATAGCTAGCTAGTTGAATGCAAGTGCACCATGAGCGTGCATTGTAAATCACATTGTTCATGACATGCATGTCATGCTTTTCATGTTACCACCTGCCACTTATGTTTGTCATACAGTCACGTCATGCAATACCAATTTTGGTGTATATCAAGCCAGTGAAACAGCTGCGAGCGTACCATGAGCATGGCATGCAAGTCATGTTGCACATGACATGTCACGATTCCCATGTTACTGGTTGTCATTTATGTTCATCATACAGTCACGTCACGTAATACCGAACTTGGCGTATATCAAGCTAGCGAAACAGCCGCAAGCGTGCCATGAGCGTGTCATGCAAGTCATGTTGCACATGATGTACTTGCATGCTACTTTTGTATTTTTACTCCTCCTGCCTGGGCCCTCATAAGTCTGCAGTGTATTCTAAATAAATAAGTAAATATATGTATTAGAAGGCAGCCACTCCATCTAGAGAAATATTTCAATTCTAAAATCTTTCTCATGAGCATAGGTCGGCACTTTAAGGGAGTACTCACTCAAACTCACTCACCACAATTTTTTCAGCCTTCGCACTCACTCACGTTCACACTCATGTCCACTCACACTCATGAGTACTCACTCACATTCACACTGACCTCCACTCACACTCATGAGTACTCACTCACGTTCACACTCACGTCCACTCACACTCATGAGTACTCACTCATACTCAACTCACCACGTTCAAATGAGTGTGAGTGAGTGTGAGTTGAGTGCACTCATGAGTGAGTGTGCCGAGCTCCATAGGTCGGCACTTTAAGGGAGTACTCACTCAAACTCACTCACCACAATTTTTTCAGCCTTCGCACTCACTCACGTTCACACTCACGTCCACTCACACTCATGAGTACTCGCTCACGTTCACACTCACGACCACTCACACTCATGAGTTCTCACTCACGTTCACACTCACGTCCACTCACACGCATGAGTACTCACTCATACTCAACTCACCACGTTCAAATGAGTGTGAGTGAGTGTGAGTTGAGTGCACTCATGAGTGAGTGTGCCGAGCTATGCTCATGAGTACTACAGCCAAAATGTTGGTATAATCTAGCTTTGGAAGCAGCCACCTTCCGTGTACATTTTATATCGACTGGACTATCACTTTAATTATGTTTAGATAAAATGCTTCTTACTGAATGTAAATAAATGCAAACTAGCGATAAACATGCAAAAGCAACTCGTTATTAATACTTAAGGGCCATATATATCAGCTGTAGGTAGCAATGCATGTATGGGAAACATTTATAAGGCACATCAGAAAATTCCTTGAGTGCACAAGTATATCATTGAAATATGCAGAATACAAGAGAAGCGTCATAGTAGTATGGCGCAAATGTGGAGCACAATGAGATTCATTATGTAGCATTGTATTTGAAATTCTTTATCTACAAACTGACCTATATTAAGGTGTTTCTCGGTCTGTACATCAAGCTTACTTGTGCTGACGTAACATGAAATACATTCAAGCAGCAGTTTTTGTCTCACTTTCTGGCTGTTGCTAAATACAAAATCTCAGTAGAGGATTATGGCTCAGCAGAACAAGTCATAGTATGTCAGGTAAACAACAATGAAAGGAATACAGGAGAAACACCAGTAAACAAAATAAATGTATACATTGAAATAGCTATTAATGCATGGCTAATAGCAAGAACAGCACAAATATAAGACATCACGTGGATTACCAATTATTTGAGGTGTATGTAGTGGTCACTGCACAGGAAAAACTGTTTTATTGAAAGTCAGCTGCACGATATGATGATTTCTTAATATCTAACATGATTGATTTTGCAGAGCAGTTCAATTTGCATGAAAAATTTTGCAGAAGTTCTGCAGGAATTTCCTACGTATCAAACATATATAAGTGAGAGTTTCATACTCTGCGCACTTGGAAGGTTTACAGTTCAAGTAACTTGCACTTCAGGTCAAAGGTTCAGCCCGCCATGCGCTTGGAAAATTCAGAGTTAGAGTTCCAGTCGCAGCTATCAAGGGTTCAGTAGAACAGAAGTATAGCATGTAGAGAGGGTTTAGAGTCCTAACACTCTTGGTACAATAAGTTGTGTGTTGTACTACAGAGGTCAAGGGTTTGTTACCCAGCATGCTTGAAAAGCTCAGTTTGTGTCCTTCAGATGCCAAGCGTTTAATACCCAACACACTGGAAGGTTATCTGCATACTTTAGGTCAAAGGTTCGATATCCTACATGCTGAGGTGGTCAAGGGTTCAATTCCTCACATGCTTGGAAGCAGGGTTAAAGTCAAGGGAGGCCTGGGTGGGCCTGGCCTGGGGCTTGGCCCCCCTTCAGCTGCACTACTCAGCTACACAACTGCAGCGCAATGACACCCATTCGACAAACACTGGAGTTATTTTTTTAAGTAGTAGTGCCTTGTGCGGTAATAGTGCTTGTTGTAGCTCTTCAATTTTCTTAATAATGAGTTACCCGCGATTGTTGGGTTGGCGTGACGCGACCAAAAGAAGAAAACGGGCATCTTTGGGTGCTTCCCTCGCAGTGTGGTGCGATGTCCAATCATTCTAGCGTCCACCAGCTAATATGAACAATTGTATAGGCCTCTTCAAGTTTGAGTTATATATATATATATATATATATATATATATATATATATATATATATATATATATATATATATATATATATATATATATATATATATATATATATATATATATAAACTCTCTATGAGAGCCCCCCCCTCCAGTGAAGGGAGACGTTAAGCCCTGCTTAGAAGACTACAGACACTGCGTCCCTGTACACTTCAAATGTCGAGCGTTCAATACCCTATGCAGCTGGAAACTTTGTGGTTCTAGTCGCTACATACTTTGGAGTTGCAGAGTTCCATACCCTGCACCTTTGTAAGGTTTGGGGTAGGAGTTGCTGTAAACATTGATGGTCAAGGGTTAAGTGCCCTACATGCTCAGGAAGATGAAGTTTCGGGCCCTGACACATCTGTTCAGTCAAGGGTTAGATTTATACCGCTAAGTGTCTCCCATGCTGTTCAAACCACTAGTGGTCAGTAACAGACTTGTGCTTGTGTCATCATCTGGAAGCTTACTGTGGAGGCAAACCAGTGGAACTTTGGTGGATTCTGTGCATGCTAAGATAAAATGAGAGCTCAGCTCTACATACCGAGTTGCTTGGTTATCAGTTTTCATGCATGACATCAAGCAGCCAATGTACAAATAGGCATCAGTATGAAACAAACTTACCTCTACATTTTTCAAGTTCATGGGTCTTTATGTAAGTGATTATTGCCTTTTAAAACTACGAAGTTATATAAATTTAGACAGAGAGAAAGAGAAAAAAGATAATGAAAAAGCACTAGGTTAACCAGGCCATCCCAATCAGCTTTCTCGCACTATGGGAGGAGTAAATTGTCAGAAAAAGGACAAGAAAATTATGAATGAGATTATGAGTGATGTGCATGCGTAATAGCAGAGTTCATCGCTTTACTGTCACATACTGGACAATATATGCTGCAACTTGTGGTCAGCTGTACAAGAACCTCTCAATGCAATTTTGAATTCTTCATCTTGCACCAAATGACTATGCTTTATGTGTTGAAAATTTCATACTAGCACCAAGTTCTCTGCATAATTTACGTAAATTCATCTGGGAACCCTTTGCGTTACTTAAGAAGATATAGAACTAATATCACATTCCTATACAGTAAGTCACCAGACCTGTTATCCTTGATCAAGCTACTGCCATTTCTTGCAATAAACGATGGTCATGCAGATATATTTTAATCATGCAGATGTTATATAAATACAGTGATTTTCTGAAGAATTTGTGTTGTTTATTTTCAGTCTCTTGACATTGTGCCCCTCATATTGTGTCTGGTTTTTCCACTTGTAGCCGTCCTTATAATATCTTCAACTATATTGCAGTGAAAAAGGAAACCCTTTCAAGCAAACAGCAGTATACCGCATGGAATGGGTTATAGTTGGTGTGGATTTGTACTTTTTTTAGTGTGCAGGCTTGGATGACAACAGCGTATCAAAAATATTTTTAAAAATGACGACGAAAGGAAAAAGTTTAGTTTTATCCGAGAGTCAAGCTCACATGAAACAACACTAGCTAGCCGTCCGCGTTGCGCATTAGCCGGCTACGCCAACCGTGCGTTTTATATATATATATATATATATATATATATATATATATATATATATATATATATATATATATATTGGACACCCGCCCGTGCGCTTAGCTGCGCGAAGGCTTTATTTTTTTCTTTTCCTTTTTTTGCGACATGCGATCGTACCTATTATTGCGAGCATATAATTTGCGGTCGTATCTCGTCTACAGTTGCTCTGTTTTCTCGTCTTTCGCAGTCGCTTGTAGTTCGAGCATGAAACCATGAATTTTCGTGTGTCACTGCCCAGGTACCTGCTCTTTTCAAAGCTGACGTTGCTGTTAAGATTTATAGCAGGCTCACCTCGACACAAGCTTTAGCAGTTGAAGCTTAATTGTTACCCAATGCTCTCTTGTGATTTGGTTGACCATCGTGCGAAATCAGTGCTACGCAGTCAACATCCCGGCGTATCGCTACAGATCCGAGACGCATTAGTTGCGATCTCAATCAATCACTAATTCCGCGCTGAACATAGGCTAATTACCTGACAAAGATTTCTACCGTACAGGTGGTGTAAACCCTGGAACTCTAATCTACAGGCTAACGTCGTACGCAGTGGCGACACCACCAGATCACAAGGGCTTGTTAATTCATTTTGCTTCGACGCAACGTACGAAATACTACTGCTCGAAAGAGAACATGCTGTCTTATGGAAAAACCCCACTGCTTTTTAGTCGACCTGTGAATAATAAAAAACGCACTGTACGTATAAGTAATCTAGAGCATTGCTGCGGTGGATGGAAAAGTAAGTCTCACTGTCCCCGCGCTCGAAGCCTGTCGTCTGCTAGAAAAAAAAAGGCAAACAAAACCGAAAAGCAAATCCGCTGAGGTACTAATTGGCTTGCATCGCGTAAATTGCTCTTCAAGATAAGCTATTATTGCCGTTTTAAAGTACCTTTTTTGAATAATCTGCGTGTTTTTTCTGTAATTCCACTCGCTCACGCTTATTATTTTTTTTTCCAACATCAATTCTGCGAGCCATAGCCATCCACAGCCAAAGTCGAATGTTATTTATTATTTGTTCTGCGTCAGCGTCTTGTGTGAGCTCGTTACGTCTTCAAGAACATTAATTTCGCATGAGAAAGCGCCGTGACTCGTTTCTGCGATGTGCAAAGATCGTGCGCAATTCGTGCGCTTGTTAGAGTGCCGTTCACGTGCAAGTCGTTCAAGGGATCAATGGAATGCACTGTACTACGGGCGCTCGAAGGACACCGCAGCTGGTGGCTGACGCCCGTGGCTACTTTCTGCATGGCGACATAAAAGGTAAGTGGCAACAAGTTATTATGCAAAGTACACAACTAAGCGGAAGGCTGTGTTATCGCACACGGGCGAGGCGTTGTAGAGACGTAGCCTTTTGAACCTTTGCGAGTGACCGACCTTGTCATTGTCCACGCTACCGATTCGCTGTGACTACGTTCATACGAGCAGAGAGCCATGGCGCATCGGTACGGTTTTGCGGAAGCAAATTTGTAACAACTGAGATAACATGCATGTGTGCGATTTTTCTGATGTGCATCGTCGGGAGCAGGACGCAGGCGTCACCCGCATTGCATCGTTAAAGGAGTACTGACACGAAATTTTTCACTTATCGTTTTATTGCGTCAAATGATAGACCAGGTCCCCAAGAGCCTAGAAAATGCACCGGCAAGCGTGAGTGCGCCCTGAAAAATTAATTACGGCATGTTTTTAAAAGCTAGTTTCGGGTCCTTCTGTACCCTGACGTCACGGCAATGGGACGGGTAGCGCCACCAGGCGGTAGTATGTGAATGCGCACGCTTTCGTGACGTATCCTCGTGCGCGCGTAGCTCCATCGTCTGCTGCGCGCCGCACATGTGGCAACTGTCGCGCCGTCAACGATGGACGAATATTTGTCAACAGACGCCGACGGCAGCAACGACTTCGGCAGAGAGGAAGATGCCGAGCTTGCCGACCCCGCGAATCATTTCGCATTCGACCCGCTTGCAAGTACGTCAGAGACGAGTCGTCTGAGAGTGATAGCGCAATGCAGACGGCTTGCGCATCGGGAATGTCGAACGGTAAGAATTCGCTGTTTTTTGCTTGATCTTGCGCGTGCATCTTCCGGGTGTTCTACGGAAGTCAATAGCGTTCGTGTGGATTTCGTAATGTTATTTTTCACGCCCATTCACGCCCTTGAGATAGCGTACTACCCTTGATGGAAGATCGACCAGGCGTCATTGAGGCACCGGAAATCCACAGGTATTACTGCTGCGGTTGATCTAACAGCTAACAGCTAACTGTTGCTGTTGAAGCTGAAGTACGCCGAATCGCAAGCTGTCTCTGGTATGCAACATGCATGCCTTCGGTATACTTCCTGCAAAAGTGTGGTGGTCGCAAGTACGACGCGTCATCCACTCACTCAAAACGTGCATAGGCGCATGTTACTTGCTAATATTGCTATGTCCATATTCCATATCGCGTGTCCAACTAAATAAAGGGAAATGAAAAAAATACATGTATAAGTGGCGTTGGACACCTCCGGTCGTCAGGCAGCGCAAATTATGCACGATCTCGAAATCACAATATGTGAAATAAAATCTGCAAGCTTAGAATAGCTGCTGCTTACATTGTTA
Source organism: Rhipicephalus appendiculatus (assembly GCA_030522465.1). NCBI lineage: Eukaryota > Metazoa > Arthropoda > Arachnida > Ixodida > Ixodidae > Rhipicephalus > Rhipicephalus appendiculatus. Next base: position 232,263 of record JALIZH010010232.1, on the reverse strand, counting down.
GATAGTTCTTCACAAATCAGATTACTTGATCTCGCCTTTCACGTTCTTTGTGATTGACTTATGTACTTCATTGTTCTTTTTTTCCCCTCTATAAGTCATAGTTCTCGGTAGTGCCTTTGGCCCATTGGGTTGATTAAGTAAACGATAAATAAAATGAAGTGTTTCTGCATATCTGTACTTGCTAAAAAGGAATCTGCATGCTACATAACAATGACGTTTTATTTCGTAATTTTGTCTGCTCGAAACGGCCCCTTGTCAGTAGATGGTTCTGGAATATGACTCTGTGCACACATTTGATTCAGCTGCAGGATATGTCTACCTTTACTCTTGCCACTGCATTTTTATATCGTATTGCATTCATATTTCAGGCGACATCGTCCCTTTGTAAGATGGGTCTGGCATCGCCTTGGCAAACGAAAGCGAGTGGTCCTGCCCAGCTGCGTCGTCTCTGCAGTGCGTCAAAATTTCCCTCCACAAGACTACTGCGGCTTTAAGTATACGAACGTCATGGAGATGCAGTTCAATAAAAGAAAACATGTTCAACTTGATTTATTTCTTTAGGCATAACAGCCTGTATCACTGACCTTTCTTCTGGTCGTATGCAAAACAGATGCTATATGACCAGCACTACAGAAGGAAGTCAACCCTTAGGCTAACACACATGAAATTCAAGAAAGAGGCTGTAGTTGCTAAAGTAAGAATAACAAAACAGAAAGAGCTGCTAAGTCTGCACACATGGCAGTAAATACATTCTCCAGATTTCTGAGTCTTGACCTCATGGACTAGGTACGAAGTGAACAGGAACCTGAAAGACGGCGTTAGCCTGACATATGCTTAGCTACACATTGATGAACTCATACATTACCAGAATTGCATGTTCACCATGTCTCAACAAAACACCTGAAGTACACGGTGTAGCTATGCACGGAAACAACACTGATTTCGATAACACGTGTTAAAATAATGAGTCAAGGGCCACGGTTGGTTACGTGACAATAACAAAACAGAAAGAGCTGCTTAGTCTGCACACATGGCAGTAAATACATCCTCCAAATTTCTGAAAGGTAGTCATCTTGAGCTCATGGACTGGGTAAAGAAGTAAACAGGTACCTGAAAGACGGCATTAGTCTGACATGCTTAGCTGCACAATGTCCTCCCTGATGAGCTCGTACATTACCAGAATTGCATGTTCACCATGTCTCAACAACTGAAGCACATGGCATAGCTATGCACAAAAACAACACTGATTTCGATAACACGTGTGAAAGTAGTGAGGCAAAGACCACGGTTGGTAACATGACAATAACAAAACAGAAAAAGCTACTTAGTTTGCACACATGGCAGTAAATACGTCCTCCAAATTTCTGAAAGGTGGTTGTCTTGACCTCATGGACTAGGTAAGATGTGAACAGGAACCTGAAAGGCGGCATTAGCCTGACACATGCTTAGCTACCCAATGATGAACTCGTACATTGCCAGAATTACATGTTCACCATATCTCAACTCAACAACTGAAGTACACGGTGTACCTATGCACGAAAACAACACTGATTTCGATAACGTGTGAAAGCAATGAGGCAATGGCCACGGTTGGTAACGTGACAATAACAAAACAGAAAGGTGCTAAGTCTGCACACATGGCAGTAATTACGTGCTCCAAATTTCTGAGTCTTGACCTCATGGACTAGGTAAGAAGTAGACAGGAACCCGAAAGACGGCATTAGTGTGACATGCTTAGCTGCACAATGCCCTGCCTGATGAGCTCGTACATTACCAGAATTGCATGTTCACCATATCTCAACCCAACAACTGAAGTACACGGTGTAGCTATGCACGAAAACAACACTGATTTCGATAACGTGTGAAAGCAATGAGGCAATGGCCACGGTTGGTAACGGGACAATAACAAAACAGAAAGGTGCTAAGTCTGCACACATGGCAGTAATTACGTGCTCCAAATTTCTGAGTCTTGACCTCATGGACTAGGTAAGAAGTAGACAGGAACCCGAAAGACGGCATTAATGTGACATGCTTAGCTGCACAATGCCCTGCCTGATGAGCTCGTACATTACCAGAATTGCATGTTCACCATATCTCAACCCAACAACTGAAGTACACGGTGTAGCTATGCACGAAAACAACACTGATTTCGATAACGTGTGAAAGCAATGAGGCAATGGCCACGGTTGGTAACGTGACAATAACAAAACAGAAAGAGGTGCTAAGTCTGCACACATGGCAGTAATTACGTTCTCCAAATTTCTGAGTCTTGACCTCATGGACTAGGTAAGAAGTAGACAGGAACCCGAAAGACGGCATTAGTGTGACATGCTTAGCTGCACAATGTCCTGCCTGATGAGCTCGTACATTACCAGAATTGCATGTTCACCATGTCTCAACCCAACAACTGAATCAGAACGGCGAGTTGGGCGAGTTCTCGTCAAAAAACCGAAATAGGTGTGTAAAGATACATGTACTATAAAGCACAAAAAGCAGTTCATGCCTTGTTCAATGGGAGTAGTGTATGCCATTACACTGTTATGTGGTAAGAAATACTTTGGGCAGATGGGGCGGTGCATTAACATGCGTCTTAGGGAGCAAAACGCCGCTGTCAAGAATACCGCTAGCACGAACCTGGCTGCGCATTGTAAAACGTGCCATTGTGAGCCTATGTTTCATGAAACACAGATAGTGTACAGAAGTACTAACCAAGTCTTTCGCGAGATTGTGGAAGCATACCACACGCATGTTAACCAGAGCACGTGCGTCAACCAAACGTCGGTTGCTCTGCATGATAAAGAAGTGCAATTCTTGAACAATGTAATCAGGTGACGCCCTGTCACGACATGAACACTCCACGTGATTAATTTTTTTTATTTATTTACCGCGTGTGTGAAGAAATAAAACCAGTTGTCAGTCAGCACCTGTGTGTGTACATTTCTTTTGTCCTCAGTCCGGGTCGCGCTGCCCACAGCAAAATTATGTCCAACAACTGAAGTACACGGTGTAGCTATCCACGAAAACAACACTGATTTTGATAACACGTGTGAAAGTAATGAGGCAAAGGCATAGGTCAACAAAATTTGTGGAGCTCACTCAGACTCACCTATGAAATATATCTTGCTCTTAGGGCTCACTCGAACTCAGACTCACCAAAATTTTCCTGAGCCGGACTCACTCGGACTCACACTCACGAAAGCTTTTTTTCAACTGGACTCAAACTCACCAAAATATTACTGACCTGGACTCACTCAGACTCACGGCTCGATGTGAGTCTGAGTGAGTTGACTCATCAGTCCAATAGCCTAGAATTCGCTTTTTCGACCATGGTGTCAATGCTCTTTAACGCCAATATCTCACGTAATCGGTGCTTTTCTTGGTGCCTTTTGATATAGAACCGTCGAATAGAAGTTATGAGTGCTCGCAAACAAGTAAGCTGATTTTTCTTGAAATATATGACAACGTAAGATATACTTATCAAAAACTTCCCTGGAACAGTTGGCGTGGGGGGGGGGGGGGGGGAGTAGGGATGGGAGGTCCAGGCACCTCCCTACATAATTCCTTCCTCTGATCAATAAATATTGAAATGGTGTGTGAACGACACTGCTTTGGAATACGTGTGAGTAGACGTGAGTATAAGCGTGAATCCAGGTAAGGCTGATAGTAATGCTGGAGATGAGTAGGTAGGACCATAGGTCGGCAAAAAAGAAAACTGGAACTCACTCAGACTCAAGAAATATGTCCTGTGCTTCGGACTCACACACAAAAATTTGCTTCAACCCGACTCACTCGGACTCAAACTCACCAAAACATAACTCACCCAGACTCAGACTCATGGCACGGTCTGAGTTTGAGTGAGTCCGAGTGAGTCGACTCATGAGTGAGTTTGCCGACCTATGGGCAAAGGCCACAGTTGGTAACGTGACAATAACATAACAGAAATAGCTGCTAAGCCTGCACACATGGCAGTAAATACGTTCTCCAAATTTCTGAGTCTTGACCTCATGGACTAGGTAAGAAGTAAACAGGAACCTGAAAGACGGCATTAGCCTGACATATGCTTAGCTACACAATGATGAACTCGTACATTACCAGAATTGCATGTTCACCATGTCTCAACCCAACAACTGAAGTACACGGCGTACCTATGCACGAAAAAACACTGATTTCGATAACAAGTGTGAAAGTAATGAGGCAATGGCCACGGTTGGTAACGTGACAATAACAAAACAGAAAAAGCTGCTAAGTCTGCACACATGGCAGTAAATACGTTCTCCAAATTTATGAGTCTTGACCTCATGGACTAGGTAAGAAGTAAACAGGAACCTGAAAGACGGCATTAGCCTGACATATGCTTAGCTGCACAATGATGAACTCGTACATTATCAGAATTGCATGTTCACCATGTCTAAACTCAACAACTGAAGTACACGGCGTAGCTATGCACGAAAACAACACTGATTCCGATAACACGTGTGAAGATTTCAATAACACGAGTAACCTCCACTGGAGCACGCAACTCGGGATCGCCTGCACGCTTTAAGTTGCTGCCGCTGCAGACTCTTTTTCTATATCCTTGAAAGGCAACGTGATGCGCGGTTGCGGCAGTGGGGCACAACGCTGGGATTCTTCGTCGCAGATTCTTCGTCGATTCGTAGATTCTTCGGCGCAGATTCTTCGTCGACAATCCGAAGCCGGTCAGCAACTGCATGCTGCGCGTGTACGCGTCCGGAGTGAAGTGGAGCGAACAGAGTAAACTCCGCTTGGTTGGCGTCCAGTCTCCGCCTCGGCCGCGGCGCACGAAGTCGACCCACGCTTGTCTCAGCGCCGGATCGGACGGGAATCGGTGGACGTTTCACTGGCACAAGACTTCACAGCATTCACAGGGCAAAATATCGGTGCCATGACGACAAATTCAAAGTCAGACGACTCCCTTGCCCTCTGATAAGCGTATATTTTGTATTCGCGTGCACGCACTCTATTCCAGACTCCGCTTACTCGCTTCACAAGTACACTGCATGACAGTGACCGCACGACCGCACGGCGCGAGCAGATGATCGAGAAGGCGACGCGCAAGCTGCCATTTTTTGTGTTTTGGTGCTTGACGTCATCACAACTAGCCAGAATGCTGCGTGAAGTCACCAGAGGATTAGTGCTGTAGCCTGACGTCAGGTTAGTGTTGATGTCAGTACGGATGCCGCGAGAAAATTGACTTTAATATCAAAATAAAATATCTTATCAGCATTTGCTGAGCTTGATACTTGCTCAGAGCTATCTATGCATACAGGAGATTTGTATGAAAGAGCAAGCTCGCCTTCGAAAAAACGTGTCAGTACTCCTTTAAGAAAGCAAAGCTGCAACACCATTTACTGTGCAGCCTTGTGCTCGCGTTCGTGTGCGATGCGATTCGCAAGTTGGCTCAGTATAGCTTGCCTACCATCGAAGCGATATAATAAGCTGAAACTAATGGTGCAGTGTTGACTATGCGCTTAGACACTGACTTCAGCTAGGTTTGCTTGCACAGCAAGACTAGATTTCAGTGTGAACCAGCTCATCAGCAAAGAAGTATTGTCTCAACATCATGTTTGCACTGTACAAGTGATCATGTCTTGCTTACCCTGGCACATAAGGAATTGGAGCACTTTACTTCTGTCAGACACTGGCAAGCTGGGAGGCTGTGAATAAATGGTGCTCCACAGTTTTCATGAATGCAGGAGCCTAACTGTTCATTGACAAGTTCTTTTGGTTTTTCTCCTGCTAATGAGGCCGCCCACAATCAGGCTCGAGCTTTCGCCTCCTGAACCCACGGCCCAACCCAGATGGGCATGGGGAATGAGTTAGAGGAACTTAGATGGTCCACACACGATCGCATGGCGGCGTATCACGAAATTACGCAACATTATAGATTGACAAGACGAATCTCTAACTAAACGGCAGGCGCTCGTGTGGAGGCAACTCCAGACTGCCTCCTTTTCCTCACCAATTCTGTTCTCTCACATCTATCCCACTACATTGACCCCTCAGTAACCTGCGCCGAGCACCTCAGGCCGACCTCTTCCACATACTTTGGGGCTGTCCGAGTATATGTGTGCATCGTAGCCCGCAGGGCTTGCTAAGTACTACGATGCAGCAGGGGGAGGCCACACTGCTCATCTCCAACCCTGACAAGCAGGTCTGGGTCACGAAGCGGGTAGAGGCAGCCGCTATGAAGCTGGGGCTCCTGGCCGACTAACCGTCGTCGCCTCCCGCAATTGAGGAAATTCCTTGGTTTAATAAACCAAAATAATAAAAGTTCTCCTCCTCTAAATTTAAAAAGTCGGGTGTTCAGGTTTTCTGTGAACAACTGTAACAGTTCAAGAGGTAGGCAACTACTGGCCTTTTGCAATGTTTGGATGAACAACATTATATTCAGATAGATATGAGGCAATGTGTACTCTTTCTGTAAACATTGAAAGAAAGTGCTCCATTTTTCCTATTTACCAATACATTCAAGAAACGTAGCTTGCAGTTTGTCTCGATCTCCACCGTGAACTGAAAGAAATCTGCTTGATAGCTTAGATGTACTTGGAAGCTTCCAAAGCAGAGGGATTAATCACACAAACACAATTTTTTACATAGCACACAAAAATTCTTGGTTTCAGGCTGAAAGAAGTGATGGCGTAGTGCGGAAGAGAGACAGTGTCGAGTAGGATCAGGTAGAACACGACTAAGACGAAGAGCCGAGAGAGCGCATGACAGTGACTGACACCTCTGAAATCAGGCAGTTAGTTTTTGTCAATAAACCCCCCTTATAATTTGGTGGAAGTGCTGGGTAGTCTTCGAAGCTGGATCTACGAAGTCGCACCTTACCTCCAGTGTCACAATGCCTGAAGAACCCTCCACCCAAGGTACCTTCGAGATTCCCGCCACTGCATGTCGCGGCGTGTTTCCGCTGCGTTACCCATCTTCAGCGGCACTGACGACCAAGACATTGAGGAGTTGCTGGCTATTTACCACAAGGTGAGTGCACTGAACAAGTGCGATTATGCGGCTAAGCTGACCTATGTAAGCTTTTACTTGGCCGGCATCACTAGTCACTGGTTGTGGAATCACGAATACCGATATTACCAGCTGGGATTCGTTCAACACAGCCTTTTCGCAAGTCTTCGACCACACCGCTGTATGAAAGCTCCGTGCAGAATAATGACTTCGTGAGTGTGCTCAACAGCCAGGAGAGACCTTCACCAGCTACATTGAAGACGTTGACTTGTGGAAGCGTGTGAACCCATCGATGCTCGAAGCAGACAAGATTAAAGAGATACTCAAGGGAATAGCCGATGACGCATTTCAAATGATGTTAGCCAAGGACCCACTAACTGTAGCCGAACTGGTCAGCTTGTGCCAGAGTCTGACGAATTGCGCAAGCAACGTGCCCTTACCTGACACTCTCTGGAACAGCGTGACTCGATTGTGGCCTTGACTCTCGGAGACCAGATTGACATGTTGGTTCACATAAAGCAGTTCTTGCGTGAGCAGGTCGCTCGGCAGCTCTCCATTTTATCGAGCACGCTCGAACCAGCACAGATGCATCATCTGGCCACAGCCATAAGGCACATTATCCAAGAAGAGGTAACTGATGCATTACCTTTCACTCGTTCACCACCTCTGGAGGCTGCACCCTTGACATACGTGCAGGTAGTCGCAGCCAGAGCACCTCGTAAGCCAACTTATGCTCCCTCTCCGCTGCCTGTTCGGTTATGACTGGTTCTGTTTGGCCGCCCATTCGCTACTTTTCCTAATCCGTGGCGCACCGCAGACAACTGCCCTGTCTGTTATTCTTGCAGTTAAGCAGGACATGTGCACTGTTTCTGCCACTGCCGCCACCTTCCCGCACCACACAGATACCATGCAAAGATTGTCACACGACTCTCGGCGCTTTAGTGGCGCAGCATGGCAACAAGGATCTTCACCAGACCTGAATGATTTTCCAGCCATTGCATTATCTGATTCGCAAAGGTCCCCAATACAAAGGGCCCCATTGGTGTGCCTTGTAATTGCACACGGTCCCATTGGCGTGTCTTGAACTTGCATTTAGATGGCCTTTTCAAAACACATGTAGATGTTGCCCACTGAAGAGCCTCTTCAAGTCGACAACATCAATTTGAGACCCTTCTTGTAGTGCTGGATCAGCGTTGAGAGCAGCAGCGCGCACTTCAGTGGTGATGTCGATGGGAATAGAAGTAACCAGAACTGCTGACGTTGTTGACATGAAAGTCCACAACTCGCCTCTGACGATTTAGGGGCTGCAATGTCGTGCCCTCACTTATTTCATCCCAACCACCAAACATTTCAGGCGAAACTTTCTGTGTTACGTACATGATTGTTTTTGTCTGCTTAAGTGCGCTGCTTTGGAAGCTTTCACACCCATTCAACCCTTTGCCTAGTCTTTCTTGGCCAAAAACAATGCAAAATTACCGCTTTTTTTTGGCTGACTGATTCTATGCGCATGTAACTCCACTATTACACATGGTGAAAGCGCAAAAGACGAAAGCAGAAGAGGCTTGACACACACGAGCGCTGACTTACAACAGTATTTTTATTTGGAAGCAAGCAACCACATTATAGTGAAAAGCCTGTGACACATCACGTGTGCACAGTCTGCACAAAATTCATATCTCGATGCAAGAAACATAGCTCTTTCCTAGAAAGAGTGAGCAATTGACTGTTTGAAAACACATGCGTCACCTAATATATCAATTAATCCCGCCTCAATGATATCGTGGGTTAACTGATTTTCACTTCGGCTCCAACTGAACGCTCATTGTAAACTGGATCACACGTTGTCATGACAGTGCAAGACCTACAGTATGCATCTAAACACCCCCCCTTCCCTAATCTCAGACGCATTATAACGATGCTCCTGTAGTCTATCATTAAGGCATCGCCCACTTTGACCAACAATTGCTACCACACGTCAAAAGCAGATTGTAACGATGTTGCTTGAACCGTGGATCCCTGGCAGCCTAGCCGAGGGCAGAGCAAGAACCGTTGGGCAAATAAAGTTTATTCAACTCAACTCAAACTGTACCTTTTGCATGCATAGTGAATGAAAGATGCATAAAACCAGCAGCATCGTTATAACGTGTCCAAGATGAGAGGGGGTTTTTTTACCGTATATACCCAATTCCAATGCGCGCCTTTTCTGGGGGGAAAATAGGCCTTAAAACCACATGTGCGTTAGATTCAGGTACAAACCGAAACAGCCCTATAGCTGCTGGTCATCATCACCATTATATGGTGGTAACGCTAGTACCGCTCATTTGTTGCTGGAAACGATGGTAGCACGTTTGCTTGTCGCTTTCTGTGTTGCTGGAACCATTTTCAATCAGTCCCGTGCTGTCACTGTGCATTGTGCGATCTGTCAGCCATCTTGTGCAAGAATGAATGCAGCAGCCACGAAGACGCGTCGAGTCAGCCACGGGAATAGCTTTAAACATAAAGTTATTCTTTATGCGGAAGAAAGCAGCAACAGGAGTGCAGCCCGTAATTTTGCCGTGCCGGAGACCTGCATTTGCGACTGGCGAACGCTTAAAATGTTGGGTGATTTCCAAACCGTGAAGATAAGCTGGCGAACAAACAAAATGTGCGAACATTTTTTTCATTTGACGAAAGCGCATGCACGTTAGTGGCCGGGTTTAAAGTTTACCACTTTCCCTTTTTTTTCCGTCAAGGAGAACGGGTGCGCGTTAGAATCGGGGTTTGCCGTATTTTTCTTTTTTGGGTCATGTGAATCGCGTTCGCGTTGGAATTGGGGACGTGTTGGAATTCGATAAATACAGTAGATGCACGCTGTAGTTCTTGCACTGTCATGACCACGTGTGATGATCCAGTTTGCAATAAGTGTTCATTTGTGAGCCGAAGTGAAAATCAGTTAAGCTGTGCGATCATTGAGGTGAAATTAAGTGACATATTAGGCAATGCATGTGTTTCCAAACAGTCAGTTGCTCTGTCTAGAAAAGAGCTACATTTCTTGCGTCGTGATGTGTCGCGGGCTTTTCGCTATTTAAGTGGTTGCTTGCTTCCAAATAAAATACTTTGGTGAGTCAGTGCTTGTGTGTGTCAAGCCTCTTCTCTGTCTTCATCTTATGCGCTTTCACTCAGTGTTATGCAAACCAACATGCCCAAACAGCTACCTTAGTCCGCTATCACGGCAGCATTTCGAAAAATTCTTGCGGCAGCGTGTTCACTGTAGACTCGTACACAACTGCAACATCACAACTAAATATTGACCCCTGGGTGGTTTAGACGACCTTTAAGTGTACAGGAAGAGAGCAAATACTGCATAATATGCGAGTACTGCTGTTTTCAGGGAGTGCTGTGCATAAAGACTTAAGAATCTGTTACGATGACAACTTTCAGGGTTGATGGGCTGAGTTTTCATAGTGCCATAACTGCCAGCAATTCACCATAATAGCGACAACAAGTCAAGAGCTCTCAGTGAGAATACCACCTAAAAATCTCGGAACATACGAATGCCAGCCTTGTCTTCTTTTTGTGAGGCATCTGTATCTATGACATTTCTTACATTTACTTCCTCTTAATGATTTTGATGTATTGAAATGTAAATATATAGCATGGTTTGAGTTGTCATCACAAATAATTTCAAGATTTCCTCTACATTGCCAGTAGCAGGATCCCCACAAATGCATACATCTAATAGGTCAACAAGTGTCTGCACCAAAGCACACATGTGTTGTAAGGAACCACGGCCAGTTATTCTGAAAAAATAACACAGGTTGAGAGACGAAAATAATTCTTAGTTTTATAGGAGATTCATTCTTTTTTAGAAATGTTTGTGCAGTTAATATCTGAAATTTCACCAAAGAGAAGGCAATCTTGCTTGTAAGTATAGGACATTGTTGACGATGCATTTTGAAAACCCAAGGCATAACTGTAGAGCCTCTCTTTCCAGAAGTACAAGAGGGTGTAATTTGTTAGCCGGAGCACCCTAATATAAGACACATCTGGATTCTAAAACTGGGCATGCATACAGTTCATATATCGTAACAAGTGTGTCTCTTCGCATCCTCAATCGACTGTTGCCAAAAGTGCACAGTACACCAACCGCCCGTATTCCTTTCTTGGTTATATATTCAATATGTTTACACCAAAAAATCTAGTCATCCTAAATCACTCATAGATATTTTACCAAAGGCACTTGGGGTATATGTAGAATTTACCCCAAGTGCACTTCACTGGGTTATAAAATGAGGAAACTATGACTGCACTCTGCATTGATAGTCTGGTGCTTCCTTCCTTCTTTTGTGTAGCACAACAAATTACACCATTTGATTGTAGTCATGGATTCGACGAACTATCGTCTGGCGAGGAGTGAACATTGCAGAAAAAACTGAGCTCTCGCCAAAATCAGGGGCATTATCAATTTATTTATTCAACATTTCAAAACCCGTTAAGGTTTCTTGTTCATGATGGATCGTATGTACAAATAGCCGTCCATATGCACTGGTAAGATTGTGCGGGCACCTTGCCTGCTTCTTTAACATGTTGCCACGTGTCCCGTTTAGTGTATTATTTGTAGATTGAATGTATAGCGATTTCAGCAGTAGTCAAGACAATGATTTCTCCGTGGCGACGATTCTTGTTGACGTCTAGTCATATATGTGGCCTGTGTCAACGGTGTGTTTGGCCAACGCATTTGAGGCAACATGTCCTTTGGCAACATTGTTCAACTGCTTTCTAGGACGCTGATCAAAATTCCCGGATTCATCAGTGTATGAAGCTTCACAGTGTAAAGACACCAAACGGTGTGTTGACACTGTTTGGTAACAAAATCAAATGACAATTTGCTTACCAAACGGTGTTGTGACACCATTGAGTAAGCAAATTGTCCCTAAAGCAGAGAAACGTTTGCTATAAGCTTGCAGTTTGGAAACCACAGCCACCATGAAAAACAGAGAAAATGACTTGTTTTTCAGACTTCCAGGATATTGTGCTTCATGCGAAAATGCCAAGCTGCCAAGACTTGCAAAGAAAGATGTTCAAGTCAAGAGGCCAAATTCTCATTTCTTCTCACTAGAAATGCTTCACCAGCCCCCAGTACTTCAACCGGTGTTGTTAGCCTGTCATCTTATGGCTGGATCCATGTGAGATCGCAGTGCTCAGCAAAGTACTCAATTTCAGCATGGCATTCGGTGATAACACCAAGGTAATTATTTGCACAGGGAGCAGGCAATGCTTCAAGTAGAGCCTCATCTACGAGACGAAGCCCGCACCCTTGCCATGGGGATTCTTTCAAATTTCTCGACAAGCAAGTCGCCGGGGTTGACACCGCAGGAAAGTCAAGCCGTGAGAAGACTCCAGCAGAATGAGTATCCTGCCAGCCGACAAAGGAAATGCCACAAACATTTAGGCTGAGATAAGTACAAATCCAAGATGTTGAACCTCCTCCAGGATGCACGAAGCTGAGCCAGGACCCTACCAGGAAAGTACTTTGAAAATTGCTGGCCGACATCTTCAAGTTCATCCCTCCAGACAAAAACAAACTACTAGTGCAATAAACATACACTCGCCAAGGTAAAAATAAAAACAAGCATTGATGTTTCGGGCCCCGTATGGGTCCCTTGATCACAATGAAGATGTTAGCATGGGCATGCGGCTATTTATCCGGTTAAATAGCCGCATGCCCATGCTAACATCTTCATTGTGATCAAGGGACCCGTACGGGGGCCCGAAACGTCAATGCTTGTTTTTATTTTTACCTTGGCGAGTGTATGTTTATTGCACTAGTATGATTCCTCACCAGACAATTGTTCGTCAAACGCTTGATTAAAGAAACTACTACCAGCTTCTGTGCCATAATGGTATGGCTCCCACTGTGTATGGTTTACCCAAATTACACAAACCAGATGTGCCACTCAGCCATATCATTGGATTTCACATGCTCGCCCCTTCACAACCTTTTCAAGTACTTGCTTGGCATTTTTTGTCCTCTGGTTGGAAAAATGTCCACGCCCATGCGAGACACGACACACCTTGTCGCACTTCGAAAGGCGTATTTAATTCATGGCTGGGAAGACGACAATGGCTGCATTGCGTTCCTGGATGTTCTCATGGAACGCACACCTACCAGCCTCAACACTTCTGTGTACAGGAAGCCCGCACACACGGGCAGATGCCTTTACTTCGACTCGGAGCATCCCACGGGCCAGAAACGTTTGGTAGCAGCATCTTTATCAATAGGGTCTTGTATTTGTGGTTCGGGAGAAGAAGCTTAGACAAAAGAATTTAAAAAAATAAGAAAGGATCTCGAGGCTTACGGGTGCCCCGGTCAACTTCTCCGAAAGCTAGTATGCTGTTAAGCTGAGCACTGTAACAAAGAAACCCCGGAAAAATAAAGAGTAAAACTGATGGCCATTCCGTACACACCTGGAGCAAACAAAGAGACGGCGAAAATTTTCAAAAATTGTGATGTTCAAATTGCTCATGTACCTTCAAATAAGTTCAAAAAATGTCTTGTTCATGCTAAAGATGTTTTGGATTGCAAGTGTTTCTCACGGGCTGTTTGCAGTATTCCCAGCGGAGACTGAAGCTTCATAAATTAGGGAATCCGGGAATTTTGATAGGCACCTTAGACAGCACTGAAATGACATTGCCAAAGGACATGTTGTCTCAAACGCATTGGCCGAACAAGCTGTCGACACAGGCCGCACAATGAATTTTCGCCGCTGAAAAATGATCTTTGCTCCAACTACTAGAATCGCTATATATTCATTCTACTAATCGTACTCTAAACTACACACGTGGCAACATGCCAGAAGAGTAAGCATGATGCTTGTGCAATGTAACCACTACATAAGGACGGCTTTTTGTACATTCACTCCACCGTGAAAAAGAAACCTATACATGTTTCAAGACGTCGATAAAATTGTTTTTTTTTGCCCGATTTTGGTCGGTGCTCAGCTTTTTTTCTCCTCCATTTTATTACACATCTAGTGCCCTTTTGTGGTATGGTCAGTTAGGAGGCAACAGAGAAGCGATCATTCACGGACGTTTGTTGATTATTATGATTGGTACGGTACCCCGTGAAACTTCAGCATTTTTAATCTATGTAAGCACGTGTCAGTTTTGTGGGAGATACGAGCCTTTCTTCACGGTATAAAAATATCATCTCTCGTAGCGGCAACTTGAAGCGTCTATTGTGCTACAGATATTGCTCACTGCATTTTTTTTTCTAGATGTTTAGCTATCATCATATATCAGTGTTACTGTATTTCTTTGTAAGCTGTTTATTGTATTTACGCACGTAATGATTGCAATGCAGAATTTTCGTCACAAAAATTTTCTTTTTTTTCATCCTGTGTAATGATCACACTGAACTTTCTGTCATGTGATGGCAGCTCAGTGCCATGCGTAGCCAGAAATGTTTTTCGGGAAGGGGGGGGGGGGTGCACCACTTAGATTTCGGGTGGGACACCTCCTTGAAATGTTCATTTTGCACTCTCTGTGCCATGGCGAAAAAATATTGAAGGAGGGGGGGGCGGCACGTGCCCGGTGTGCCACCCCCTGTCTACGCCACTGGTGCCATGTGTCCATTTGTTTGCATGGCTACCACCACACAAAGCAGTGCAGTGGCATGTTGCTTTTTGTTGTTGTGCTGTGAACCCGATGTGCAACTCGCGCGTCTCTCGTTAAAGGCTACTGGGTATGTGCTCGAGCACTGCGCTGTCCCACATTGTTTTTCTAACAGCAACATTAGGCTCACTGTACCTCAGAATAGTAAGACAGTGTGGCTGTACCAAAATGTGTGGGAACAAGCACTGGTGCATTGTCAGTGCTCTTGCCTGCAAAACTTTTCGGTTGCTGCACATAGTGCATTAATCAACGATGTATTTCTTTTCTTTGTTGTCACTACATTGCCGATGTAAAGTGGCATTGCACAACACAATTTTTTTTGTTTTGGCATGATCACTAGCTCATCTGGGCCTTGCGATTACTGCCTCCTCTGTACTGCGCATGATCAATTAAAAGTTACTCTTGGCTCTAACTTTAACGTTTCAGAATGAGTGCCGATTTGCTGCGGTTTACTGTTACGAATATATCCAAGAAAGAAATAACGGATCAGTGCAGTTTTCAAAGCAGGCCTAAAGGCGAGTACACAACTGGTAGCATCAGTTGTCACGAGAGTGTCGGCACATGAATTGGCATAGAAACAGCTAATCAGATATGCAGGCAAGCTAGACGGTTACATTGAACTATGACAAGCTTCTAATAAGTGAAGAGGTGGCGAACGGATGCAGTGATTACGTGGGCATGCCGAACGAAAAAGTTGTGACAAGACAGTCAGTGCTATCTGTTGTATAAGCCATGAAATAACGAAAGCAACTGCTGCTTCCCCGAGGATCATCCAGTATTTAAAAGAGCACTACTAACTTCCGAGACCGTTGTTCCATGCATCGATGCACGTGCAGCCTCATCAAAGTAAAGCAAGGGCCATGACTAGGGCACCTATGCGGTATAACGCGATACGAATAGGGCACACGTGCTCGTAGAAAAGCTATTCTGTGAAAAAATCAGAAATAAATCACCGCTTTTTCTTCAGTTATTTGAGCAAAAACTTCATTTATCGGGTTTGGTGGCCAACGTAGTTCATTAATTCGGGTTAATAACAACACTGAACCTTATAAATGCCCGCCAGAAAATAAGAATTTCTTTGCTAAATTGGAAAATTCGTATAATCAAGTTTCATTCTATAGAGCTTTAAGTGTATTTCTTATAAAATATAAGGCCAATATCAAAACTCACCACGACTGGTGTGCAGGAAACACAACTGCTCTGTTACAATAGATGGGAACTACTTGTGAAAAGGAAATGGCAAAATTTGAATTAAGGCACATTGAACCAGAATATCTTGGAGGAAAATGCCAAGTTATCTGAGACATACAGCTATGCAGGTTATTTCTTGTGTGCAGTGCATAGTGTTTATGTTTCTTTGTGAAACTATAATTAGCTGCAAAAAAAACTATTTCGCCTCTTTGCAAGGAGAAGCACCACAGGCTCCCCTTGAATTTAGTGCTGTAAAAAGAAAGAAAAGGTGGATACAGCAGTTTTCTTGTGAACAACGTGAAAGAAACAGATAAGCACCGAACATTACACAAATGTAAGGTGATCTGCTGGTTCAAGTGCGATTACTCGTTACTTTCCATGGCATGACGCTGCCACAACTTGCCCATTTTGTCACTTCCTTGTCATTGTAAGCTCTGGCGTGACATAACAAAGCGGCTACGTTTTCTGCGCACCAAGTGTAGTCGGTTTTGGCATTAATCTCAAAATTTGATGGTGACTATCTCAAACTATGTGCAACTCTTGTCATTTCTAAAAATGGGTGTGCCATCAATTTATACGATGGCCTTCAGGGCAATTATTAAAAAGCTAATTAGCAAGCCTTTTTAATTCATCACATCAATGTCACTTTATGTGGAGGAAAGTATCTCTTCCTTGACTTCAGTGGCGTAGCCAAGGGGGGGGGTTGGGGGGGGTTCAAACCCCCCCCAAAATTTTTCAATTTTGCTTGCGTATATATACACATACACATACAAACGCACAGACGAACATACATAAAGCATGGTTGAACCCCCCCCCCCCCCCGAAAAAAAATTTCTGGTAAGCCCCTGCTTGACTTATATTTCGTGTGCAAAAGCAACAGCAGCGTGACAGTAATAGCATTTTTATAAAAAATCTGTATTGCTGAAACACCTGTGTAAAAGCCAACATGTTTACAAGCAAATATATACATTGAAGATGTTAAAAAGGGCTGCTTCCCTTTTCCTTGAAGTTTTGTGATCCTCCATTCACATGCCATGTTTTTTTTTTATATAATGCATTTCATGTAAAGCGAAGTGTACATGTGCCTTTTATACGAATGTAGGTCATGTTCAGCCTGATTGGTTGGTTATCGTAAATGGTAGCCATTGTTAGCATTCCGACCTTTACTTTGATTCTTCGCCCAAAAATTTTATCTCGCGTAATGATGGCACCCTCAAGACTGGGTCAGTTTTCCCACAAAAAACTAAATCATTACGTCAGTCGTATGGTAGAGTTAAAACTTGATCTATTGAAGCTCGATTTTATGAAGTTTCTGATCTAACAAAAAAATTTTGAATCCCCAGCAAACACTCGCAGGGCTCAGTGTTATCATCAACCCAAATTAATGAAATAACTTGGCCATCAAACCCGATTTATTGAAATTTTTCCAGAAATAACTGAGTAAAGAAGCGGTGGCTTCCTTCCGATTGTGCTGACAAGTTTTTGTCCGAGCGTGCGCTCGCCATTGCGTTAAAACGTTTGGCCACCCTACCCACAGCTTTGTTGCTCTAGTATGACAAGGCTGCACGCTGTACCCATGCATGGAGTAATGGACTCTGCTGTCGGCAGCACTCTTACGTAGCAGATGGTGCTATGTTTAGCAGCGATTGGTCCCCTAATTTCATGGCACTAGTAGTCTCCTTGCAACTTTCTGGCTCGGTCTATTCACACAATCACTTTTCACATGTGCAGAAATATATTGGTGTTGGTGGGAAGAACGACTGCGTGGCAGCTTTTTGTTGTCGCTATATTACAATTTGAGATATCAAGGAGCCAAAAAATCGCTTCTCGATTTTACGAACTACCCGATTTAAAGGGGTCGTGAAAAGAAAATGAGGCTGCCTGGTTGCAGTTTTCCCTCCTTCAATAAGGATTAGACATGCCGTTTCCGAAATATTTCACTGCAATATCTAGTCTATAATTAATTATGCCCGTTTCAAATCGCAGTTTTCTCGGGCTACCAGAAAACTACCGGCCACCATAGCCACTAACGTGTCACGTCAGTGTGGCGTCATTAAGAGAAGTTATAAACAGAGCATTAGCTTTTATTTGCTCTAAAATAATGGATTTGTAGAAACCTAGGAAAGAAAAGAACAGCACATCAATTTTTGCGCTGTGAGTTGTATACTGTGCAAGTATGGCAAGTGATCTGCTTGGTTCCGCTTTGAAGTACATCCTGGCTCTGTCACGTGTTGCCTTCGCTTGCTCGGTGCAGTGTCCCATTATTTTTTTTCTTACTGATTGTGTTCGGTTGTGTTTTACAGCGCGTTTTGGGTAGCTTAGTCTTCGCTATGCCTACCGTGTGTGTCGTCATACAGTGCCGCACTACTTATCAAAGTGGAAACAATGTTCGTGACGTCGTTACGGCACTGCAATCAAAGCGGTTGAAATGCTGCAAACCTCAGTCAACTATGGCACAGCAAACATCGCTGCATGGCCATGTTTTGTCGACGACAGAGACTTTTCATTGGCCGACTTAAAGTGATGTCAGCTGTACAGTTGAGGCGAATGTGAGCTGGGAAATCAGTATTGTGCTTTTATAGCTATTAAATGAACCCGGACCACGAAATGAGTCGAGGTGTAGTATTGAATGGACGGCCAGGATTCTGAATACACACGCAGTTGAGAATTTTCGGGAAACATTTCACGACCCCTTTAACTAATTTAATTCAAGTGTCGTCAACACTTCATTAGATTGAGTTTCGACTGTAATCACTCCATTCTTCTATACCTGTTACATTCGTATGAAATTTAGCAAAAGTTAGTTTGCCTAAAATATTTTTCCTCGTTCTTGTTTCAATTGGGCAAATTTAACTACCACTATAGGGAACAGTAAGGCACAACGACATCACGTGGCTAAGTAGGCTGATAGATGACTGTCCAGTGTAGCATGCAGCAACTGATTTATTCTCTCGAAGGGTTTAGCATCACACAGGACTGCAACCAAGTGGAGCTGAAAAGATGATGGCTCCACAAGATATGACACGACCCTTTCCTTTTAGAGAAAATACCCAGTCAAAAATTCCCACAAGGCGTCGTTTTGGAGTTTGAAGGTCCCACAAGGATTTTTATGTGTCCAACCAAATATCATGTTGGCCACTTTTAAAAGCAAGAATATTCTTGTGTGCCCCACAAGACTTTTGTGGGTCCGGCCAACAAATGTCTTCTGCCCAACAAGACTTTTTGAGGGGCCGCCTCTAAGCCAACAAATGTCTTCAGTGCCCCACAAGACGTTTTGTGGGGCCGCCTTTAAGGCAACAAATTTCTTCAGTGCCCCACAAGACTTTTTGAAGGCCCGCCTCTAAGCCAGCCAACAAATTTCGGATCTTCAGTGCCGCACACCACTTTTTGTGGGAAGGTTTCGAATTGCACCACGACCCTCCAACAAGGAAATGATTATTAAATACGCCACGGCGACTGCCCCCCCCCCCCCCCTTCCCCCCCCATACCCTAGGAACTCGAGGCGCAAATCATCCTAAGACAAGGCTTTTATTCCACCATCGAAAGTACGGATCGTCACCGTCAAGAATTCGGGCTATGCAAGGGGCCCGGGTGCCGCGGGCAGGTACTCCGTGCGGCCCGCAGGGGGGTCGCGGTAAAACCCGGCCAGAGAACACCCGGCTCTGCTCCCTCGGTGTTCAATAAAGTTATTTATCTATCTATTTACCATGACCGCGATGCGATTGATGTGCACGTGCCTGTGTTTGCGTAGCTGAGTAATTTTTCGCGTGTCAAAAAACGTTTACGCGACCACAGACGGTATGACACGTACGCGACCAACGAAACTAAACCCACTGGAATCGAGTGGTCGCGCGCAGTATTCATCGGGTGCAATATGTAAAATTGGTATTTGTAGCACCTTTTTCGAAGGGAAAAGAAGCGCACCAACGGCCGGGTGCACATGCAGATAGCTCTACGCGGTGTACGATGCGTATACATGTGTTGAGAAGGGTTAACACCGAAATCAACAGCAGCTCAACCCGTCGCTTGTATTTATAATTCTCGTGCTCACAAAGAGTTTCAACATTCACTCACATGAAGACAGACCATCAGATCCTTTCCGAGTGCTGAAAATTTTTGAACAACACCGATCCGTACGTTCGGCGGCGCGGCTCGATATGGGTGATATCGCGATCCGCAAAGGCTACCGTACGAACTCGGCACTTGCCAGGGCCTCGTGATACGAAATGCGTGGATCTGTACTAAATGCTAAGCAGGCACAATGAGTTCGTGGACCAATCTATGCCGCAAGCGGTGGCTTTTATTCACATGGTTGCGCAGCGGCGTGGTCACCGTTTAGGTAAAATAAACAACCGCGAAATGCTTGACGACAGTGTGCAATATTCGACTCAAACGTGCGCTTATATTCCCACCATGCGCTTCACTAAGATTTTGTTCAGCACTCATCTGGTCCCAGCAATATTTCATGTCTTCATGTGTTGTTTTTGTGAGGTATATGCCAACCATATGCAACACATATCTCTGTCCTGCACTGCAAGACAAAAACTTTTTCAGTATTATTGTAGTGAACCAGTCAATTCAGTAACATAATTCAGCTTCTCCATAATTTATGCTGTAAATCTGTTACATGTAGCAAATATCATTTTATTGAGCAGCCAATTTCTTAATGAAAGATTGAAGAAACTATCAAGAGTATATGTATATAGAGCCCGATTCTCAGGCCATTGCATTATCTGTCCTTGTGGCTCTGTTTGGCTAAAAACTGCACTATTTAGAGACAATAAAGAACCCCTTATGTGAGAAATCGAACGCATAATGATTGCATGCACAGATGTGTGGCTCAGTACTGTGTGAACTGTTGATTGATTTGAAATGGCACCTTCATAATCACCCTCTGATACATTGCTGGTGTCTGTTATGATTTTACTAAATAATATTAAATGAGTGCCGTGTGTAATCTCTTCCACCAGTGTTGTTTTATATTCTCTACAGTGTATAACTTACCATGAAGGTAGAATACATATCTTTTTGGTAGAAAGGTAATTCATGGGTGTTTTTAAGAATTGCTGTGCATACTACATTACCTGAGGATGCACCAACGAAACAGTGCAGTTTTGAGAATAATGTTGTCGCAGTGAATGTAAGCTTGGCTGCACTGGAACAGGCACATCTAAATTTTCACAACCGTCTCTATATTGCTCTTGCAGATTATCTGCTCGGACAGAATCGTCCAGAAAATACACTAAATGCGGTCTCGGGAATCAGCACAGCTCAGAAAGAGTGAAAGAAAGTAGTTAACAAAGAGAGAGAAAAGCAACTGCCTTCTTACCTGGTGCTACTTTTAGACAGCTAATGAACACAGACATTGGCAAGGATTAGCAGCTCGTTCAAGTGCACCACCATGTGCGTCTGTTTCAGCTTGTTTATCTGTTGCTATTTCAGGAAAGTATATGCCAAATAACCATTGTAAGGTGCTGTGCAAACAGTCTAAACGAACAGTTCCAACAGTGAAATAAACCCACAAATGCAGGCAAACAGCTGCCATGCCTATCAATGAGCTGTGCTTCACACTAACTTTAACATTAATTGCACACCAAGTGCACGTAGATTACGATAATTTTCACAATAAAGCACGGCAGCATTGTTTCAGTAGTCACTAATTATAGTAAAGGAAATGCCTGCAATACAAGCGCGGCTAGCCTGTGACGTGGACCACAGTCTGCAGTTCCAACTGTTTGCATGCATTTTACAATAGCTTTAACACTAAAGTACCCCATCATTGTTTCACTAGTCATCCGCTAAACAAAATGGGAGTAGCAAGAACACCAAAGTAGAGTGGCATTGTTTCACAGACCATCTGCATGCTATGTTAAGTAGTGTGTGCTCTGCACACAAGGCTTAATAAAATGTTTTTCAGATGAGTTACAGTGCATTTGTAATGAGCTGCATTACTTGCCTAAACTAGGTAAATGTAACCAGAAAGATTGAAAGAAGGTATAGTTAACAAGGAGAGAGAAAGGCAACTGCCTTCTTAAGTGGTGCTACTTTTACTCAGCTACTCAACAAAGTTGTTGGCAGGAATTAGCAGCTAGGTCAACTGCACCACCGTGCGCTTTTGTTTCAGCATGGGGCTTCCTTTCGAGTTTTCTTTGCTGTATCTTGCCTTGTGAAAATATGTGTCTTTTGTACATTGACATATTCTGTAAAATAATCCATGTTCTGAAGCTACCGTGATTGCATTCACATTTTCCTTTTACACACTTGCTGTCAGGAATGTAAAAGAGTGCAAATTTCTTTTTATTTCATTATGCCCAAGGCACTCTGTTACAGGGTATTACACTGGGAAACATACAACATATTCAAGTAACATAGACAAAGCAACAAGAAAGCAACCATGTGCTACACACACATCAAGTAAAGCATTTCAAGAAACAACATAAGCTGCTTGATGTCACATAAGCTGAACAAGTGTTTAAAATAACAGTGCACAGTTAGCAGTGAGGAGATGAGACACATGCAAATAGGTTTTTAAAATTCATTTCAGTCGTGTTTTGTTGCAATGTCCGAAGGTAGGTTATTCTACTCAGCCTCCGTCACGATACATGGTATCAATCCCTTAATCTACAGATGATAAACGGTCATAAGCTTGTGTTCAGTGGAGCAGGCATATATGTCATTCACAGAAAATCCAAGTTGAGGATCATGGGAACACTTCTCAATGATGGCAAAGTGGACCAAAACACAATGACCAGCAATACAAACACAGGCAGGGCATCTCTCTAGAACGGCAGGAGTTTCTCCATCAACGACATGGAGTGTGCAGGAAGCAACAGGTTCGACCACTTTATGCAGGCGGTGTCAAAGATTTGCACTTATTACAGAAATGTGCACTCTGGTGTCGTTAAGGGTAGAATTAGTGTCCCCATCAACATCCTCTCACTGGCTTTATTACATTGTCAACGCCGAGAAAGAACTTGTGGAAAAAGTCGGCAATGCAGCGTCACCTCTGAGTGACTGCACTTATCAGTTTTCAGGATAGGCAGGCACAGGGTTGAATGGGAATGACAGCTGGAAAGTCACTCTTCACGTCTGATCTTCATTGTACTGCTTGGAATGATTTCATGAAATTACAAGACGCAAACCACCAAAAAAAGACAGGCGAAACAAGAGAGCATGCTTCGACGCGTGCTCGTCAGTCAGCATGTCGGGGAACTGCTGTGAGCTGCAGTTGCGTTGGTGGAAGCACAGAAAAACCGCAATGAGTGTGTCGTTTCATTACACGTACAGTACACGCCAACACGACCACAAGCTATCGAAGTGGAGTAGTGTACAGATAAATATTATCACTAACAAGTAACACGCAGGTGTCGTTAACAGTGATTTTTAGTTCGTCCTTAAACTTCTTTGCACACGCATTATACCGGGTTATTGTCGCCATAACCGTGAGAGGCCAGATAGGTGGGGCCATCTGTAGGAGCAAAGAAGAACCTGGCAAGCACAGAATGGTTATTGTAGAAACTTAAGGTATTCTATTTCTCTTGCGCGTTACTTAACGACCTCTCTACCCCCCACACACATAAGTAACTTAGTGTCACGGGACTCATCCCCTGACCCGACCCTAGTATACAACTTATCGAATCCCACATGGGTTAACCTGCAAGCTAACCCAGGTAGCGATCACGTTATCTGTACCACTACAATCAGTATAAGCAGCCCCGCGCCCAGACACTTTAAAATAGTAGACTGGGACTTCTTTAGGCAAATACGCAAACGAGACACCAACCATTACTCTTCCCTCGCTGAACACTTTACAAGATTACAGCGGGACGTAGTACAAGCTACCAAAAATATCTCTACAACACGCAACATCGACCACATGTACAGCCACCTCGCACATCTCCTGGAGGCTCACAAAAGTCTTCAAGAAAGATGGAGAACACAAAAGCTCAATCGTAGGCTATGAAAACGAATTTCATTGCTCAACCAACAAATAGAAAAGTAGTCAGGTACTAGTACGCCAACAGTGGAATGAGGTGTGTAATTCACTCGACATATGCATGAGAAAAGGTCTAAAATGGGACCTTCTCAAGCACCTGCTAGGTGCTTAGCGCACCAAGTCAGAGCAACGACTAAGCCTGTTACACAAAGCCTGTTACACAAGCCTGTTACACAAGCCTGTTACACAAAGCACGAGGGCAGCAACTTACAGATGTGCAGATTTTAGATGCTACAGCAGCCCGGTATCTATGCACAGAACCTAGCTCGCATGAAGAATTACCACCTTACGCGGGGGCCGCACACGACCCATTTGAAGAGGCTATAACCAGCGCTGAAATACGCGCGGTCATAGCAGAGCTCAACACTAAGTCAACTCCGGGTCCTGACGGAGTCCCCAACAAGCTCCGCAACCTGGCTGACAATTACATCACCAGCCACCCACATGAATGAGGTTTGGGAGAAAGGGAGCGTGCCGCCAGAATGGAGGGCCGCGACCGTCATTCTCATTCCCAAACCGAACGAACCCCTGGAGCTCGACTCTCTACGACCCATCTCCCTCACGTCCTGTGTGGGTAAGGTCATGGAGCATGTCATTCTCCGCCGAGTCACAAAACATGCAGAGCAAAAGCACCTCTTCCCATTCAATCAAGTCGGGTTCAGGCCGGCTATGGCCACACAGGGCGTACTCCTCATGCTGCAGGAGACGCTACTTAGAGTAAGGAGCAATGACCTCAAAGCAATTCTAGCTCTCGCTTTAGCGAAAGCTTTCGATACCATAAACCATGCTCATATACTACACTAGATTCAGGAGGCAGGCTTAGGCCGCTGCTTCTACGAATACATCCGCTTTTTTCCCGAGAGCCAGAACGGCTACACTTTAAAGTTGGAGACCTCAACTCACACACCTACAACCTAGGCCCGTGCGGCACCCCGCAAGGGTCGGTGCTCTCACTGTTTCTTTTCAATTTAGCCCTCAAACAACTTTCGCAAAAGCTGAAACACATCGACGGCATAGAACACGCGTTCTACGCCGACGATATTACTATTTGGCGCACTGGAGACAGCGACGGACAAATCAAAGCAAGCCTTCAGGAAGCACTAAATACAGTACAAAACTTTTTAAAGCTCTTGGGCCTCAAACTCTCAGCATCTAAGTCCGAGTTGCTGCTTCTGGCTCCAGAACACGGCCGCAACAACGGCGAACCAACAATACACCTCCCCACAACGGACGGCTCGGATATCCCGATAGTGTCGTCGGTTCAAATTCTGGCCGTTACCCTGCAGGAGATTGGCAAAAACAACTTAACAATCACACATCGCACCAAAAAAGCTGAGGTAGTCATTCACCTCACCCGATGCGTCGCTAACAGACACGCGGGACTCGCAGAAGAGAGCTTACTACGCATCTTTCACGCGTTCTTAATGTGCCACGTTCACTATGTGGCCTGCGCTCATCCGTTGAGCAAATGTGATGAAACTAAAATAGACAACCTCATCTGAAAATGCACGAAACGAGTACTTGGTCTACCCATGACGACAAGCACGCAGAACCTGCTAGCCCTTGGGGTACATAACACATTCAAAGAAATCACAGAAGCACAAAGAATGTCCCAGCTCATACGCCTGTCCTCGACAGCTGCGGGCCGGGAACTCCTCTCACACATAAGTCTTCCTATCCCAACTCAAGTCAACGATCTAACACCATTACCGCAACACCTTCGCGCTAAAATCACAGTACTACACTTCTCCAGGAACATGCACCCGGTGCATAATTAGACTCGAAGAAGGGCACGCGCTCAAGCCTTACTAAAGGTAGCCACCCTACACGCAACAGACGTGGCTTTTGTAGACGCTGCTAAATACGTAGACAAACCCTACTTTGCGGCTGCGGTGGTCGCCCCCCAACGAGACAGCCCTCAGTGCTCTTACCAAACAAACAAAGAACGCCTGCGAGGCCGAACAAGTGGCCATTGCCCTTGCTCTAGCCCTCCCTCATTGTGACGCAATATTTACGGACTCCGAACCCACGGCACTAGCATACCGCCGCGGTACACTATGCCAGGCGGCCTTACACATTCTAGCATCCGCTTAAATAAACGTAGACAAGCACATCCACTGGTTTCCAGGGCATGAAGGCCTCAACGTTCAACCAGGGGTCCCCAATGGCAATAAGCTGGCCCATAATATCGCGCGAGATCATACGCGCCGCACGGGACACGGGCCGGCTCACCGGCCAGGGACCCCAACTTGCACCTGGAGCCACTCCTCTCCTATCACGAGATTTGCTCGCACTATAAGTTATCTAGAAAGGAATTCCCCTCACCTCACTCAACACTAAGTAAATCACAAAAAATAACGCTTAGACTGCTGCAAACGCAGTTACCGCAGCCCCTGTATCTGCAGCAAATACCTCCCAGATATAAGGCCAGAATTCCCTAAATGTCAACATCCAAAGTGCGACTTAAATCACATGCTGTGGCAGTGTCCCACGCTAAGCGCTTGCTTCGGGTTTCCTGCCACTGAAGACGACTGGATCAACCACCTCAGTAGCCCCGACAGGGCCCTTCAACACCAGGCCGTCCAAAGGCCCAAAAGGTGGCTGGCGAGCTATGACTCCCAGTCCCCACATGGGCGAAGCCACCGGTCCGGCTCCCATAAGGGATGCCCAGGCCCCTTCAGGACCTTTAATAAAGTTAATTCGTTCTCTCTCTCTATTTCTCCGCTGGTGTGCATTCGCTATACCGATATTCCATAGGCGCCTTTACGTATACCAGAATGCTATGTACACCAAAACTCCCCAATATAGCTAATTGAGACACACAAACGAGCAAGCCCCAAGTGTGCGTTCCCAGGCACCTCCTCGTTGCTGCTTGGAACGGCGTCAATTTTTGTATCGCTGCTCTGCAAAGGGTCAATCGCATCAAAAATGATTCTCGAAGTTGCGAATCGTGGCGATTCCAACCTCCAGACTGTCTTATTCAACACTAGTCAACACTTTTGAAAGCGACGACGGCAATGCTGGTGACAAGGGATGACTGAATGTGTGCGACCAGCAGACGAAATGTTAGCAGAGCAGCTGAGCCTCACGTCACTCTTTCTGTGGAGAAGTGGTCAGCTGGGGCGCGATCTGGAGGTGACCGCAAGGATGTGCTGCCAGTGCTAAAAATGACGGGCTTGCTGGCCATTTTGAATCGTGCTAGATACCGGTGATATAAATCAATAAAACAGATAGTACCTCAGTTGCATTTTGGGTCACAAATCGCTACTAGGGGGGTCGATAACTACTCGTGGATGCAAAAATGTTGACATGCATAAATTTGATGTCAGTGCTCCTTGAAGGTCATGGGACCAAATTCAGACACGGCAGCCACATTTTGATGAACGCGAAATTCTAGAGGCCCGTGTACTTAGATTTAGGTGCACGTTAATGAACCCAAAGTGGCCTGAATTCCCAGAGACCTCCAGTGTGGCGTCTCTCATGATAATATTGTGGTTTTGCGACGTAAAACCCCCAACAATTATTATTATTCATTGAAAGTGGATGGGCTTATAGTACAGTGTAACAAGCAGGCACAAAGATTAACACAAGAGGACGTCTTGGAAAAACACATGACACTATTTGAAGAAAAACTTGGAGAAAGTCTTAGACTTCAAGGTAAGCTCAGCATAGAAGAAAATCCAGAGCCAATATATATGTAAGAGCACAATCTGTTCCTTATGCCTTACGAACCCAATAGTTCGTAAACAGAAGGAATAATCCCATCTGTAAGGAGTTAGCAAGACCTGTAGTGATAGTAATGAAGGCAAACAACAAAGTTAGGCTATGTGGTAATTATGAGACAGTGCTGAACCTGCATTGAAGGCAGAGGAATACCCATTATCTAAGCTGATGACCTCTTTGACAAGATTGCCTGAGGAGCGAAATTCTCAAAATTGGATTGGGAGCATGCCTACTACCAAATATCACTGGACAAAGAGTCAAAACCTCTCAACGATTCAAACACATCAAGGGCTCCACCAAGTGAACAGGCTTACGTTTAGAGTTACGTCAGCATCAGCAATATTCCAATAAGTCATCGAGGAAATACTAGTCTAAACACCCGGAACTCGTCCACTTTAAAAGCCCCCCAAACCACCTTGAGGTCAAAATTTAGTTGTGTTGCAATTGTGCGTAAGTCTACAACGAACACGTAGCTATGAGAATTTCTCGAAATTGTGCAGTGATAGCGGAGTGAGATGCATGTGATGATAAAAAAAGAGGCCCTCGTTCGTTTCGCTCTTGCCTTTGCTACGCTTCATTCGTCAGTTCGTTTCTCCTCCTGGCCAAGTGCTCCTCCTCACTGTGCAAGAAAGGGCGGCGAGCACGCATACCAGCAAGCAGACGAACAGGTACTTTTGCTTGATGAGATGAACAGACAACAATGTTGATGCCACGGTGAACTCTGAGCATTACCGAAAGGCCCAGAGCGGAGAAGGAATTGTTTCCGAGAAGCTGTGGAGTGCTCGCGACTCGTAGCGCTGCCACTTTTGGCAGTGTTGATCGTGACAGCATTCTGAACTCAATGCATACATTTACTTCAAATGTTAAAAAATTATCATTGGTAGTTTAAAGGCCCTTAAAGATGGCGTAGGTGTCACTGCAATAGATCATCAGGAGCGCTTGTATGATCTGGTTGCTGCAACACACTTTTTATGACCTCCTGAACAAGGAAGAGGGGTAGAAGTGGATCAAAGCCCGTCAGTGAGCATACAAAGTGAAGCGTCACAGTCAAGAAACAATGGATTCAGGCTGATTTTGCAGGACCATTTCATGGTAGAACATTCTTGCTTTTGATCAATGCATGCTCGAAATGGTCGGAAGTCATTTAGGCATCACTGACAACACCAGCAGCAGCAATCAAGGTGCTTCGCACACAGTATGCAAGGTACAGATTTCCGGAACGAGTTGTAACCAATAACGGCAGTGACTTCACTTCTGGCTAATTTCGTGATTACATGCAAAGAAACAGAGTTGAAAAAACCTTTTCACCACCAAATCATGAAACTGCAAACTGGGCAGCTGAAAACTTAGTAGCCACATTTAAGACATCCATCAATTCAAGCCTGAGACCAGTAACGACTATCAACGACACTTGTTGAATTTCTGGTCACCTACAGAACAACATCTCGTGTAACTACAGGCAACACTTCAGCTAACCTTACGACTGGAGAATTTCGAACAAGAATCAGCCTGCTACAACTCTCAGTGCAAGATGTGCCTTTCTTTTGGTGTCAGACTTCATCATCAGCCTGACTACGCCCACTGCAGGACAAAGGCCTCTCCCATGTTCCACCAATCAACCCCGTCCTGTGCTTGCTGCTGCCATGTTATACCCGCAAACTTCCTAATCTAATCTGCCCACCTAACTTTCTGTCTCCCCCCTCAAGCATTCTTTCTCTTGGAATCCAGTAAGTAAACCTTAATGACCAGCGGTTATGTTGCCCTCGCGCTACGTGGCCTGCCCATGTCCATTTCTTTCTGAAGAATTACAGGCCGATCGGCTTAGTTTCCTTCGTCTACAAGCTATTTACAAAGACAATAGCTAAGAGAATTAAGGTGTCTGACTTACAGTTGTGTAAATATGGTAATTACATCACAATCACACTATTTTCACAATCAACTAGTCTAGTTTTTTTCCACCTTGTTAGGTAATTCACACAAGTACGACTGCTTACACACTGTAAAGAAAACACACTGCAAATCTACATCTCCAGAACAATACAGGAAATTATTAACAGAAGGAGGTGGAAGCTGGCACTCCAGTACATGCGGAACATCAAATGAACTAAGTTTGGTGAGAAGCTGCTGGCAATGGAAGTACATAGTGCCTGTTGTGACATATATCCCTAAAACCAAACAGTAGCGTCCGTCAGACATTTTCACGTAACAAGAGCAAGTCTTGCTTGGTGCACTGTACTCCGAGCTGTGAATGATCATGGTGCCAAGTTGCGCTCTCAAATACTTCGACACTTGAGGGATGTAACCAAGTTGGGAACAAAAAAGCCCTTTCACAATCTCAGGCATACCAACACATGCCTGTGCCAGTCCAAGGGCACATCTTTGAGAGCATTTCCTATAATTACTTTCCAAGTCTTTCTTGGCAGACAGCATATTAGGCGAAAGCTCTATCTGCATAGAGACAGTCCGGCAGGCTTGATGCATCATGCACCGTTCAGCGATTTGAACTGGCACATACTTAGCTGCAGATACAAGCTGCAGAGCCCTGCCAATTCCATCTTCGAAAGGGAATGTTGACGTGCTCCATAAGGGGCCAAACATTCGGGTCGCTTTTGCAAGATGCAATAATTGGTGTATGTTGAATGTCATGGCATTTTGTCCATAGAGCTTGGTCATTTGCTGAACAAATGATGACAGAAACTTTTCGGCAGAACAAATTTCAGCTTCTAAAACCACATCCTCTAGCAACACAAACACAGCCTTTACAAGAAGCGTAAAATGTGTATGATAAACACGTGGCAGTAGGTCAGCAACACAAGGCAGACTGTAAAATAAAAGCCAACAACGCCACTCTGCAGCCTTCCAAAATGCACGATCAGATAAGGGTCGCCCAGACCTTGAAAAGATGATGGGTGGCTTTATCAAGCGCAACCTTGAATCTATCAGCTTCAAATGTCTCCCGATATAACAAGAAGAATTGGTAGCTGATAGCCACATTTCCGTGACCTGCTTTGTGACGCCTTCCAACACGCAATGCATATAGTCTGGAGGAAGCCCCCCACACAAGGTCAAAACCTTGCAGTTTGGCAAGAGTTGATGGCCCCTTGACGCCAAAAACTGCTTCCTTCCGGCGAACTGCTTGCACCATGGCTTTTAGCACACCACTGTGTGTCCTGTCAGCCACTTGGTTGGAGAATGGATACTTCAGGGTACCTGCGAGCAAACGTTTTCCCTCTTTATCAAGACAATTCTTGTACTAATAAACTCTTGCTAGCACATGAAATTGTGCTTCTTCCACAATGACTTCCCTGAGAACAAGGAAAGTTGATCTCAAAGATGATGGTTTTTACATACTGCAATAACTGGTTTCAGCAGTTAAAAAGAAGTCATGGTAACTGCATGTTTATATGACACATTAATCTGTCATTATCCAGTTTTTTTGTTTTCTTTTTTTTTGGCTGCCGGCATTCTGTACTTAATAATGATTTTATCATGCAAGTGAAAGAATTGCTAGCACATTTTAGTCATGATGCTCTTGTTCATTGCGCTGCAGAACGAGAAGAGCATGAAGATCTATATTATGTGGTTTGAACTATTTCGGACTACATAACGCAGTAGTAGCCCTGTACTTTTGCCCCTAAAAAGTGGCTTAGAAGTAATAAGTTTAAAAGTACTGACAACCAATTTCTGTGGTACCTGCTTCCTAGAGTGCAACAGAAAGCTTACCAGGCAGAGCGTCAAATCATGTAATGGTAACACAAAAAATGCAGTGAAACATTTATCAGGGCTTTTCAATCTGCAGTGCCGAAGAAGTCGTACATACAACCCATGCTGCAAACAGTGGTAGGTGAGTACAATAGAACCTACACGGCAGCACCAGAAGGAAGCTAATAAGTAAGGCCCCATAATGCTATGTTTATCAAGCCTGTGTGGCTGCAGTCTGTGTTCATGTGTTGTGGTTCATTGCATGTGCACCACAGCTCGACACAGGTTTTCAGTCACACTAGTTGCCGCAAAATCAGTGCCACTTCTCAGTGTCAGCTTCTTTTACAGAATGACAGCTGATAGAACAGCAATCTTAGTGCCTTATTCATGCAGGAACAAGGCTTTTTCACCGGGCAGCTCAATGTACCGGATTTTGTGACTTTCAAATGCAATTTAAAAATACAAATTCAATTCAAATCACAAATATAACACTCACTTTTTGCATTTCCACCAGGATCTAACTGCACTTTCTGGCCAGCTGTGAGCCCCTTAAACTTGGAATATTTACTTTCAAATACACAGGGAGATCCCAGGTTTTTTTTTTGTATGTTTGTATTGGCCCCTCAACTCTCACAAACTAAAAATAGCTGCACAGTTATTTAATAAGCTTTTATAGTGATATTTCACTTCCAATTTTCAAATTTGCTTTCCAGAATAAATATAAAGTTCATATATTTCGTAAATCCATTAGTAATTACGAGAGAGATTACATTATGTGCCACCAGATATCTTGCGTTAGTGCACAAATGATTTCTTACTCTCTGCCCTACTGCTTTTATAAACAACCTTAATGGTTACTGTACCAGAGATGACATAAAAAACAAGTGGTGATGATACCACAACAGCGTTCCTGTACTGACCCACAATGGTGTCACAATTTTTGACGTCTGAAACTTAGAAGACTGTAGGCTTGGGCATGTTGGTACAACATGATTATAACTACAAATCAGCACAAATGACAGGAGGGGACAGAAGAGAGGACACAGAGCGCTGAACGTCCAACTTGGAGGCTAGAAGTTCAGCGCTCTGTGTCCTCTCTTCTGTCCCCTCCTGTTGGTTGCACTGATTTGCATTCATAATTTTGGCATCTCGTAATGACAATTAAATTTTTTTTACCAGTAAATATGGGCTATATTGTGTTCTCAAAAGCCATACTTGACGCAGCGAACTCTAAGACAATGCAGCTGCAAAAGAAAAACAGTATTGTAATACTAGTGACATCACACTGACATATCTTTGTGGTTTCACTAAAATTCCAAAAATAAAAATATGACCTCTATTTCCTTTTTTTTAAATAATGAATGTACCCTCAATAATTGAAAAACATAGTTCTCAAAGAACAATTAGTCAATTTAACCTGGTTTAGTGTTTCTGTAGGGCCTGTTTAGGATCGCACACTCAAAAACAGAACACACCTTGTTGCTTGGCCATACATATGTGGTTTTACTATTGTGAAAAATCAGTAGACTTAAGCGACTGCTGAAACTAGTTTTAGTTTTTGTTGTAACCTGATATTATCAGCCTGAAATCTTTGTGTCGTGATGTCACCTCACGTGGTTTCCCTTCTCGAGTCCCCGCTATAAAGAGGCAAGGCTCATACAATAAAGCGTTCAGTATCACGGCGATCTGCATACTGTCGTCGTCACCCGTGGTCACTGCCTGTAACTAAGGTAGGACCACCGGCACATGTTCTTTAAACTTATGTCGGTGGTCTAGCAAGAAGTTGTATCACAAAATTTTATTAAATGTGATAGCCTTCATTTAGAATATCTTGAGAAATGCAAGCATATCATAAATAAAATATTTTCAACATAACATTAATGCAATGAAAATAAAGGTGACTCAAATTTATAAGCATATAAAATGTGTCATACAAATACAATCGAACACTTACCATCAATCACTTGGCCTTGCTGCAAGCACCAGCTACATCCAAAGTATCCATTGAACTGTTTGCAGTTTAGGATAGCTGCCCTTGCTGGGGAGTCCACACAACACGCAACCGCATGTACCGCCGATCTTATGGTTTGTCCGGCATGCAACCACACCAGTGTTCTGATAGTGTTTATTTCCGAGACAAACTGTGCCATGAACACATCCATGGGTGGGTGTGCTTTTGCAAACCATAGCCCTGTGATCAACACATTCTGCCACCGAGTCAAAACAGGCAGTTCATTGACTACCACTTGAATGGGCCAGATTGTGTTTTTGCTGGAGTCGAACACGGGTGCCCCATCGCAGTTGAACGACAATGTGAGATCGCTCCACACCATTTTCATTTGCTTCCTTATGCTGCGGTACAGACTTCCATCTGTTATGTCGGTAAAAACACCGGGCACCTGGGATCCGGATGACAATTTTAGCAAATTATCATGAAGAGCTCCACCAACTTGTTTTAGAAGCTCAAGTAACTGCTGCTTTAAGTTGAACATTAAAAAAAAACTCCCTGAGCTCATTAAGTCTTGAAGCCTTTTTTCTGCATGACATGTGGCACAAATCACACTAGACTTGGTTTTGGCATCACAGGATAAGCCGAGGTACTCATGGCAGTTTTGGCAATATAAGTGCACCCTTAAGGCTTCTTTTCTGCTTCCCCATAGCTTTCTCAGGGAGTAGGTAGTAGAGGGCACAACTTTTACCCCAAAGAGAGCATTGATAAGAGTCAGAAGTCCTTGAACTTGGGCCCATGTGAGGCCTGCACTGACTATATACGTAAGTACAAGCACGAAAGCTTCTGCTTTGGTTGTTGACTGATGGGGGAGGGTCTCCTGGCCCAATTTTCCAAAGAACTTTATGAAATCATCATCTTCCATATCTTCACTGCCACTTCCATCTGCATCATGCGGCTGTGCATTGCTTTCATCACCACTGTCGATTCCATTTGATTCTTCAACAGGATCACTATTATCGCTCAACTCGGCGGCAAAACTACCTTCATTATCATTGGAGCTTGGCGTATCTTCACCACAAAAGGCATCTTGCTCACTAGCAGCTTGGCTCATATCCTCTGTATCTTCCTCTTCCACACACATGCCAACTGCAGATAAATCTTCCCCAGAACATACTTCTGAAGCGCTACAGCTAGCTTGGCTTGAATCATCAGCACTGTGGTCTCGAGCATTCACAACAGAAGTGCCATCGGTGGAAAGGCTGAGCGGGTTGGCTGGTGTGCTCTGAAATAACATGGAGAAAATAAAGGCCGATTATCTTCATGCACTGTTTACAAAAGAACATCAAGGAGTGCTGACAGACTATACTCCATCTCACCACTACCGTTCAGCGCTGTCAAAGCCATTGAGTGTAAGCAAGCCATATGCTTGCGCACGAAAACAAAGTTCCATATATAGTTTACTTGCATTTGCAAGGTTGAGACATCTGCCCATGTTTAGCACCTGCTGCTGCAAGCCACTAGCCGTGCGACTGCAGTCAACTGGCTTGCCGGCACAACATCCGTATTTTGGCGCGGCGAGGATACACACACCGCCTATGGAGACGGCGCATAGATGTTTGATCAGGTGCAAAGTGCAGCTTTGTAACATGCCGATGCGCTATAATCATAGGCGTGCGCAGGGTTCCCCTTCAGGGGGGGGCAGGGGGGGGCGAAGTTTCATCGCAGCGCCCCCCCCCCCCTCCCTATTAAGTCAATGTATGGGGCAGAATTTGCGCCCCCCCTCCCTTAGGTGACTAGGGGGGCGGCCGCCCCCTCTGCCCCCCCTCGTGCGCACGCCTATGGCTATAATTAAGCTACTTGCAAACCGCATGTGACTTCGATTTCACCTAATAAGATCATAAGCTACTAATGCATACGTACCTTGGTAGCAGCGGCAGCGTGCGTGGTTCTTTTCGACACATATTTCCGAGTTTGCCTCGGAACCTGGGCGCTCGATCCAGGCTGCAGGTACTGCCGGTAACGTTTCGACGGCGTTTGCGACATTGCGATCACCACTTCACTAAATTCACCTCAAAACCGCTTAGCGTAGCTAGCATGAGAGAAAACAGAAGAGGCGCGTCCTTATTACTACACATGGAGGGAAAAAACAGTGCACACGGCTGCGCTTGAATGGGAATGAAGTATGAAGTGTATGAAGTGGGCTCAGTGAAATGGATAAATGAATGAGTTGGAGCACAGAACACCGGTTGGAGTGTTGATGGGTTGGTTGGAGCCTGGTGGCGTGCTGATCAAACAGCGAGGTTTACAACACGTCGTGGTGTACAAAATTTGTTGAGCGAAACGCAATTTTGTCTCGTACTGAGCTCTCCCTGTCACTGTTTCATCGTGTAGAACTTCTTTAGCGATACAGAGCACCTCTACATTATTGGATGCTGACGAAACGGGAATATTTGTTGTGGTTTCTGCGCTGTCTCGACAACGGTGGAGAACTCGACACATAACTCATAAATTTTTCACCGTTTTGATGCGATGAAGCAAACTTTCATTTTACGGCGTCTCTCCTGATGAATTAAGCTTTTGTCCCTTTTTACATTGCTACACTTCATTTCATTCTGTGTTGTTCATTGCAATTGGGCGTGTCCCGCGTGGTACAAAAGAGTATCAATATTTTCCTGAAGATAAACCACACGTGCAATAAAGCCAGTTCTACAACCCAGTCGGATGTCGCCGTTTGGACATCTGTGGGTCTCATTTTGCGGCAGAACTATTTACTGTCTTGTTTATTTTTATTTTATTTTTTTTAGTTTCTAAAAGTACTACTTTTTCGCAGACTCGAGGTACTATGGTACTATCAGGCCGAGCAATGAGCTCCGCTGAAAAAAGACGCGTTAAAACCTCGTCACACGAATCATAGATAGGAGGCTATGCACGAATGGAGTTGAATATGAGTTGTTTGTACACGTGCTTGCTTTCATACCTTGTGCAAGCGTTCTTGTCTAAGAAACGTGCGTAAAGAGTTGGTACGTACCCAAACAGTACATTCAGACTGATGTGAAAGGGCAGCGCCAAAAACGAATACAATGAACGCGGGTATGACAGGACGTGGCCTATATCTAATGTCACATTCTTCTCGTCCTTAATTGGTATTCGTTTCTGACGCTGCCCTTTCACATCAGTATATGAACCCAAACCAACTCGCCCACCTCATAGCATTACAACGTGATCGCTAAAAGAAAGTATGCGTTCATGCTGTTTTTCTTTGTAGTTTTTCTGTTCTATGGAGGACCCTCGTCGTTGCAACAATGAACAACTAACCACCTTCTGTGGATATGTTGAGGTTTTTTGTAGTGCGTGGAATTGTGCACCCTATAGTTACTCTGTATACGCTCATTGTATTTCCGTATTTCTTATTGAAAACTGGCAGATCATGTAGCAAAGGAAGGTATAGGAGACGTAAATGGTGCTGTTTAAAGTGTGTTGTAATTTTGACATATACTTGAAGACAGTAAAAAAAGTGGACCAAAGGACAACTTGCAGCAGGTTTGGTCCCTACTGGTGGCAAGTTGTCCCACTTTATTTCCTTCATATCTATGTCACAGTTCACTACAGGGCACTTTTTAAAGTGCATTGTAGTTTTCAGTAAGATTGTGTCAAGTAAAGAAACGAGTCCTCAAGTTTCCCTTCATTAATTAAACCCAAACAGCGTTTGGGTTTAATTAATGGGTTTGGGTTTAATCAAAAACCCATATTGGGGACGCTATTTCTCGAATTTATCGGGAACCCCAAAGCCTGCCCCAAGCCTGCCCCAAAAGATTTGCGTCAAACAAACATGACGGCACCCACTGAAGCGACGGCTCCAGGCAAAGACTAGAGTGACCTAGGGTAGAGGGAGTCTACAAAGCGCCGCAGACCCTACTTGAAAACTCGTAGCTCCTGCTTGACCCAAAAAGAGTACACGCAAACGGCTTTGGAGCCCCTATTCGAAAACTCCCTAATGAAAGTGCAGGAAAGGCTTGCAAGCACAGCTACGCAATCCATGGACGTGGCGAACGTCGTCGTCTCCTTCTCCATGCCCTTTTCCTTACTTGTGCCTACACTGTGTCCGTTCCTACCGTTCAGTGCCTTTGTACGTTATAGAGAAAAAAATAAATATCTTGTGGTGAGGTGTACGATTAGGAAGCAGGAAGGTGGCGAATGCCACCAAGCCATCACACCCAGCGTCCACGTGTAGGAATAAGTTTTTCGGTTTCGTTTTCCAGATCAGCGACCACCACAAGTCGCATCCGTAGTCGTATGTGTCCGTTCACCCGTTGTCTTGCACGCGTTCCGGCTGCACTCCTATGTTTGTGACTGTGTAGACACGCTTTGAGTGACACAATGCTCGTGTTTGTGCAATACGAAATCGACTCGACTACAGAGGTCGTCGAACACGCCACTGTTGAGGGCTTCCACCCTACAAACGTGGCAGACTTCGATGGAACCCATCTATACGACGTATGGTGGACTGGCAATGACGATGTGGACGGCGGCTATTACAAAGCAAAGATCCTCCACATGACAGGTCAGTGGTTGCTCAAATCCTGCGGTGTTTAGTAATTCTAAGTGGCAAAAAATGTGACGGATTTATGGGAAGATATGGGGACAGCAGCAGTGCATATTTTCTGAATAGTGGCATTGTGATGACACGTTTTGTCACGATCAGGGCCGACGCGGATCGGATTCTTTTTTTTTATCGCTATCAACAGTGGTCAAAATCACACTGTTCAATCTAATCCGTATCGAATTCGGCGCAAAAGTCAGCCTAATTGCGATCGTCTAGATCCCGATCGGGCCTGATCGCGATTAAAAGTGACCGCGCTTGTCGTTCTGGTGAAGTGCAAACACGTCAAAATATAACGGCGTAGTTGAGCGTAATCCGGCAGTCAGTTCAATATGGTAGACGCACTTGCTATTTAACTTTGGTATAGCATCGCGCCTGCCGTTATACGATTGTTTCTTGTGTGCGCGGTGTTTGTTAGTAATGTGATTCAGATTTTCTCATGGGCTAATTTACTCGTTCAAATTGAATCACCGACAACTTATGCACTTGTGTATAATTCCTGGATGTCATCAGTAATGAAAACAATGTAAACCTAAGCACGTGGGTTATATTCGTGTTGTAAATGTTTCCACGAAAAGCAGCCATAATCAAGACTACTATGGTTGCTCATGAGCTTTACAACATCTCTCTTATGTCTCTGTGGATGAATATTGTTGCCTTCTTGTGCCTTCTATATCAATTCTTATGGTCTGTGCAGAAACTCGGGAAGAAATGGATTTGTTCCTCAGCAAGAGGCCTAGAAAAGCAGTGAGCTTGGTTGAAGGAAAAGGAAAAAAAGAGGACAAAATCAAAGGTATAGTTACGAAATTCATTCTGTTAATCTTGGACATCGTATACATGGCTTGCACCTGCGTAATTTGACATCACGGCTCGGAGTGAGTCAGCCATATTGGTGAACAGCGGTTAGACCTTGTTCGGCGTGCCAGGCCGCACTGGCGAGTTTCTTCCTCCACTATGAGAGCTAACAGTCTGTTAGTTCTCATTAATATTGTGTATAACCAAGAAAAATGAGCCCTTAAAAATTTCCCTTCTTTCCTTCCTCCACTATGGTTATATGCACAGTTGTAGGTTGCTCTAATCGTAGCGACAGCTGCGGAAGAAAGAAGCAGCCCACTAGTACGAGCCTCTTTCGAATACCAAAGGTGATTGGAGGCCAGTGCGAGTGTACCAAAATACTCAGCGCCAACCGTCGGAGGACCTGGCTGGCGCACGCAAGGCGTGCAAATTTTGACAAAGAAAACCCCAATGTTCGTGTGTGTGAAGCACACTTCGTAGTAGGCAAGCAAAAAAGAGACAAGATATGAAGAAAATAATTAATGCGGATGCTCTTGTGTTCGTAGGAAAGCCGTCCATGTTGTTCGACGAGACGAACCCATACTAGGCGCCGTCTCTATAACTCAGCTACAACTTCAAGCATGCAGGCAGTGCGTGACATGAGCGTGCAGAAAACGACGTCACAAAAAGTGGCAAGCAGAGGACGAACGTTGCCGAGCACAGGCCAGTGCGTGATAATGAAGCTGAATGTGGCTCGCTCTCGATGACTGTCCACATGCAGTGACTAAACCCTCAGTACTACGCTCACACACACAAGTCCATACATCTCTCAATGTTTATAAGAAAACGGACAGCAAAGGGGATGTGCGATCTAAAAATGCGCTGCCACATAAGTATATCGCTGCACTAGCATGAGAACTAAGTGCAGATATGAGTATTTGTTAATTTAGCATCGTTCGTGCATTGCTATAGGAGGGTTGCAAGTGACGTCATCCACTTGGGTCACTAGCGGCGTCCGCCGCCATCACGGTGGTCTGGGGTGGTGCAGATGCTCTCTGGTGGTGTGGTTAATCGGTTTTGTCGAAACGGTGAGCGGCGACGAAAGGCTGTGTGCGTGACAGTGTGCATGACACGGGTAGAATTCGGTTGAGCCTACGCGGAAACCACCAAGATGGATGCGCTGCCGTTCCGACACTGGCGCCATCTCGAGGGCCCCACCCCCGCGCAACCCTCCTATTAGATTATTTAGGGCTGGCTAATGGTTCAATTTGATGAACCATTGAATTTACCTCTGCACGCACAATCAAATTTATGGTCGTGAAGCTCTTTTGTGCACAGGGTCTTTACCCAGCCGCTTGTAAAGTAGTTGTGCGATTCCATTGACTTGTACACCTATATTTCACCCAGAGTAACAAGGTTAGTGCTGAAAACCCAGTAGTTCACTATATTGCTATGCGAAACTTCTGAGAAGGCAGAGATGTTCAAAGTAGTGTCCATTCCAGCTTGAAGCGTGTAGGGATCCACTACAAACTAGTCAGTTGTTGGGCTAGATGGTTCAACATGTTGAGTAGGGGCGCGCTGAATTGGTTGGGGAAGAAACAACACGGACAGAAAAGATGCTCTTTTCTGTCTGTGTTCTTTCTTCTCAAATTCCACACTCCCCTACGCAAACTAGGGATCCACTCTGTCGCACAACCACACCTTTTCCCCATGGCAAGAACACGCTTGTTTTATCAATTCTGAATAGTATGCCGCATTTAATGGCTGCCTTGTGCCAACCAGCAGCATGGTGCGCAAGAAACTGCTCGCGATAAAGTGACCGTGGCAACGCGACTCCGTCAGCTCCGTCGTACTGAACACTGTATAGTCGTACAGCTCATACGTACGGCTTGTCTGTGTGGCTCTTCACCAATATGGCCGCCGCAGTAGGACCGAAGCAATGGTGACGTCACATTCAAGCCATGTATAGAGAACCAGGGCTGGCCAGGAGGCACGGTGGCAATTTGAGTATGCAATTGAAACATGCCTTTGCTGTGGATTAAGGAAGCCACATAGAATTTTAAAATGATGACAGAAGCATAGCTGCTATTGGGAAGCATGTTTGAGTTCCAAAAGGCTTTCTTCTTTATGTGATGTATTACTAAGATGTAATTTTTATGGTGTTTATGCACCACTCCAGCATTTACTTTTTTTGTGTGTGTGTGATTGCAACTGCAGGCTGCCCCATCAACAAAGATTCTACGCCTGGAGGCTCAATCCAAACGAGAAGAAGAGCTTGTAAATCAAATAGAAGAAGCTAACAGGGATTTGCAGAGCTGTGGTGATGCCTGTGAGATGCGTGGGGAAAGTGAAAAATTGAAGCTGGAGAACGAAAAACTGAAAAGGCAGCTGCAGCTTCAGGAGTCAGAGTTTGTTGCGAAACTGGAGAAGTCACGGGAAGACCTGGAACAAGCTCTTCGCCTGAATGCAAGACTTCAAGAAGCACTTGCCTCGAAAGTCTTTGCGAGTGGTGAGTGACTTCCACATGTCCAAGGTTATGTTCTGCATGGCAGACACAGCTAGTTCGCGCAGTTGTCTCGAGGTCACTTCACATGTCAGGAAAATAGTATGAACTAATGCTGATGAGTACTAGCAGGCACACAGCAGCAGAATTTTCCCCCCTATTGAGTGAATCAGATGCTCAACTATTTCATCAAGACTGTTGTGGACAGTGTGCACCCAGGAACTTTCAGAGGCCTTATGGTGCAACCTTTCAAGATGAGAACCCATACACTACTGATTGCCAGGTTGGGGGGCCCTCTGCGTCATTAAAAAGACTGTCCTGTTTGTGGCAGCACAAGAATTGAGCCCAGCATCTCCTGGATTGGAGGTGGATATTACTATTTACCACTACTGCCACTGCATATTTTAGTGTTGCCCATTTGATAATTCTTCAGCCTTATGAATCAGCTAACCTAGCAAGAAATTTTATTAAACAGGAAGATAAGCAAGAAATTATTCTGAGAGGACTGTTCCGCTGTGGAATTCTCAAAGCAACATAAATGTCTTCAGATGCTCAAAGCTTAGTT
Organism: Rhipicephalus appendiculatus; assembly: GCA_030522465.1. NCBI lineage: Eukaryota > Metazoa > Arthropoda > Arachnida > Ixodida > Ixodidae > Rhipicephalus > Rhipicephalus appendiculatus. The sequence goes on along the minus strand of JALIZH010010232.1, from coordinate 190,627 downwards.
AAGAAAAGTGATTGATTCTACAAAGTGGTGAATATAAAATACAATGAATGTAGGCACAGTGTCCTGGGCATATTTGTTTAGAAATGTACAAGTTATTTTTACAATGTCATGGTTGACAGTACTACAGAGCAATATGTTGAGCGAGTTGGTTTCTAGCTTCCGTATTTATAGCGCAGGACGACACCACAGAGAAGAAGCCACACAAGAAAGCAGCGCTCCTTGTGTCTTGTGTGCCTTCTTCTCTGTGGTGTTGCATTGCGCTGTAAATGTGGAAGTTGACAGTACTGTAATTATCATTTCAGAGAGCAGGATTATTTATGCCAGATCTTTAGACGTGGTGGTGGGGGCTGAAGCTCCTGTACCTTCCCACTCATTGGCAGGAATGGGAGCAAAAGGTAAGCTAAATATGTGGTTCAGTTTTGAGTTCTTTTGTTTTCAATTTACTTTGTTGTTGAGGATTGATCACTTCAACAAGATATAACATTCACCTTGGCAGGTTAGGGGCTGCACTGTTGTGCTACAAAGCTCATGGTCACAGTTGATATTCCTGGCCATGGCAGCTGCATTTGAATAGGGGTGAAAGTCTGACATCTTGAAGCATTTAGATTATGGTAAAGTACTAATGAATTGAAACGAGACATCAAAACTTTTAATGCAATGACTGGTACACGACATTTCTCGAGATAACCGTGTCATGTCACAACGAATCTAGCCAGAGTGGTAATATTGGCTATTATGTGTTCTAGTTAAAGTTGTGCCGATATAACACAACTGAACACAGTGCAAACGAAAGTTGCTGTTTTGGTTAGCCCTGAAATTCTGCCCACTCACCATAAATCTGTCTTTCAAGTTCCACTAAAAGGTATCGGCGCTTCACGCTGCATGCCTCTAAAATACTAGAAAAGGTATACCAGGCAAACCACTGCTTCAAAAGCAACTTTGATCGTTTTATGTGCTATGATACCAATAACTGTGCGGCTGTTTTGTTTCGGTAGCCTTTTCTGCGCACACAGCAGTTTCCATTAATTTGACAGAAAATAGACAATGCTGTGCATGCAGTGCAACTATACTGTATCAGCGTGCTTTTGGGCCAAGTTTGTACTTTTGTCAGTGATGTGGGAGCGTATGTATGTTGACATTAGGCACCATGTGCCCATATGTGTGAGTGATTCTGAGGTAGCCAGAATTTGTGCTCTGAAAGCATACCGAAGTGTATGCTTTGAATTTTTCTTTGCTTTTTCCCCCCCCCCACTATAATGCCATGTGGCGCTGTGGGTATGGCATAAATAAATAAATAAATAAATAAATAAATAAATAAATAAATGCTAAATTAAGTTAATTTTGCAAAATCCTACTTGCTTTAAAGCATAGCAGTATACCTACACTCGCATGCAGCATTTGAGACCCACTTCTCACCGTTACCTGTGTTTGCCCATTTCGACTTCACATTACGTTCTCGACAAATCGGTGCACACCAATTATACCCTTACAAAACTGGTTATGCCGGGGATACCCATCATTTTTATGACTGTGCCCACTGCAAGGCAAAGGCCTCTCCCATATTTCTCCAACTGACCCAGTCCTGTGCAAGTTGCAGCCACTTTGTCAGCACAATCCTCTCTGCCCATATAACTTTCAGCCGCCCCTCACCATGCATGTTTTTCTTGGAATTTAATTCTTTACCCTTAGGGACCATTACCTCTTGAATGTCATACTAATCTGAGAAAATCTTAGTCTGCTGCTGCTGTAAGTCAATTAACTGTTCAGAAAGACTGGTATGAATGTTTGTTTTATTGACTCGAGATGTTTGTTTAAAGTTCAGTGAAAATGCTGGGTACATGACCGACAGACCAATATGTTTATGTAATTTTGTATTCAGGATCCAACGCAGCCACTGCATCCCATACTGCATCTGGATTGCTTGTGCCTCGGCAGCACAGTAAGGTTTTTTTGTTACATTTAGTATCATCTGTAATTTAACATATGTGACTGGTACAAATTTGATTACTTAATTCATATTTACTATTCATGATGAGATGCTCTATACAATTTTTACTTTATTAGCAGGCATGCAAAGTTGAGTATAGGTTGTATATGCAATGTTTGCTACGTTGTATGCTTCATCAGATGCATGATTCACAGAAAATGCAGTTTTAATGTAACATGAAAGCTGCTTGCATTCAGTTACTTCAGAATAAGCATGAGTTCACTGTCATGAGCTGGTGACACTCATCGGAGTCGGTGCTGCAAAAGTCGGTTACCTTCCACTGTGCTCAACTTCGCAGTATTTGCTGAGCTAGATAGTGTTCTGGAAAATAAGTTAAGCCACGAATATGAATTTCAATAAGAGTACATTCATAGTAGGCCATAAAAATGATTACAGCGTGCCAGTGTGCGGTCTGTGTTCCACTATTTAGCCACTGTCCCATTTCAGATTCTGGCAAGGTCTTCCTGATGCCAGTTCGGCCACTTCACTGCCATCTGGTAAGAGAATATTTCATAGATAAGGTTGTATTTTTTCAGGCATGTTTGTCAGCTTCGTTAAAACAATTAAGTTAAGAGGGAAACACTATGTTCACACTAGACTACCTCTAAACTTTTTTTTGTTTCGTTTTGTTTATGCAGCATGCTGCTATTTCTGGGTGCATGTTGTTTGACCTTTTTCAGGGAATATTCTTCAGCTTATGCATGCTGACACAAGCGATCCCCAATTTTTTACGCATTGTTTTCAGTGCCTAGAACTTCTGTGGCTTCACGCAGCACCACAGAAGTGCCTATGCCAGGGCAAATTGGTGAGTTTTCCTTACATACTTGCCTATTTCTTCTGAACACATATAAAGATTGTCACTCTTGCTGTCCGAAAATTTGGTTTGTGCTCACTTGGCCTCACCATTATACTCAACTACATTACCTGTAACACTGTGCGGAGCATTTCTTTGCATATGTTTAGTGCTCACAGTCATTTGTACGGCATGCTGTAGCCTTCGTACAAGTACAGAAATACCTCGTTTACTCAAAGTAGCAAGAACCAGAAAAAGTTTTGAGAAATAGATTTTCGAGGTAAGCAAAGTAGAGTGAAGCAAGACCGAAAGACGAGCTAGTTGGTACATGTATATCTTAAGAACCATCGAGCCCTTGTTGTTCCCTCTCTTTTAGTCCCTGTTTCAGTTTGCGCTCGAAGGTTCTTAAGACAAAGTAGAGTGTCTATGCTGGCTCTTCATAAAGGTTTTAAAGAAGAAATAGAGACATACCAGAGCTCTTAACCAGCTGCTGTTTGCAGCACGGCTTTTTCATGTAGTGCAGAAACAACGACTAAGGCTGGCCTGCTTTGCAGTAACGTGGCCGTTTAAAGTTCAGTGAAAATACTGGGTGCATGACAGACAGATCAATATGTTTCTATAATTTTGTATTCAGGATCCAGCGCAGCCACCGCATCCCATACTGCATCTGGGTTGATTGTGCCCCGGCAGCACAGTAAGGTTTTTTTTTTGTTGCATTTACTATCATCTGTAATTTAACATATGTGACTGGTACTAGTTTGATTAGTTAATTTAGATGTACTATTCGTGAAGAGACGCTGTATACATTTTTTACTTTATCAGCAGGCATGCAAAGTTTAGTATAGGTTTTATATGCAATGTTTTCTATGTTGTATGCTTCATCAGATGCATGACTCACAGAAAATGCAGTTTTAATGTAACATGAAAGCTGCTTGCATTCATGAGAACTAACAGACAATAATGCCATGGAAAGTATAGGGGATTTTATTAGTAGTAAATGTATTGTAAATGTGAAGAAAGAAAAAGTGGACGAAAAGAGAACTTGCCGTGGGCAGGGACCGAACCTGCAACCTCCGAATAACGCTTCCGATGCTCTACCAACTGAGCTACCACGGCGACGAGACCCCTGTCAACTTTATGGAGTATATATGTGCATTTAAATGTGGGAGCCCCAGTCAGTGCCACTAGCCATGACAGGGAGTGTGGAACACTCTTTTTGCCTTTTTTTGGCGTCACGTAGCACGTGATCTTATTCCGAGCTGGCACCTGACCATTAATCCCTCGCATACTACCTGAAAGTATCAAGTCTGCCAGAACGAGACCCTCACTATGAATGAAGGAAAGTGGAAATTTTAAGGGCTTATTTTTTTCTTGTTAGACACAGTATTAATGAGAACTAACAGGCAATAATGCCAAGGAAAGTATAGGGGATGTTATTAGTAGTAAATGTAATGTAATGTCCTTAAACATGAGTTCACTGTCATGAGCTGGTGACACTCATCGGAGTCGGTGCTGCAAAAGTCAGTTACCTTCCACTGTGCTCAACTTCGCAGTATTTGCTGAGCTAGATAGTGTTCTGGAAAATAAGTTAAGCCACGAATATGAATTTCAATAAGAGTACATTCATAGTAGGCCATAAAAATGATTACAGCGTGGCAGTGTGCGGTCTGTGTTCCACTATTTAGCCACTGTCCCATTTCAGATTCTGGCAAAGGTCTTCCTGATGCCAGTTCAGCCACTTCACTGCCATCTGGTAAGAGAATATTTCATAGATAAGGTTGTATTTTTTCAGGCATGTTTGTCAGCTTCGTTAAAACAATTAAGTTAAGAGGGAAACACTATGTTCACACTAGACTACCTCCAAACTTTTTTTTTTGTTTCGTTTTGTTTATGCAGCATGCTGCTATTTCTGGGTGCATGTTGTTTGACCTTTTTCAGGGAATATTCTTCAGCTTATGCATGCTGACACAAGCGATCCCCAATTTTTTACGCATTGTTTTCGGTGCCTAGAACTTCTGTGGCTTCACGCAGCACCACAGAAGTGCCTATGCCAGGGCAAATTGGTGAGTTTTCCTTACATACTTGCCTATTTCTTCTGAACACATATAAAGATTGTCACTCTTGCTGTCCAAAAAATTTGGTTTGTGCTCACTTGGCCTCACCATTATACTCAACTACATTACCTGTAACACTGTGCGGAGCACTTCTTTGCATATGTTTAGTGCTCAGTCATTTGTACGGCATGCTGTAGCCTTCGTACAAGTACAGAAATACCTCGTGTACTCAAAGTAGCAAGAACCAGAAAAAGTTTTGAGACGAATGGATTTTCAAGGTAAGCAAAGTAGAGCGTCTACAGTGGCTCTTCGTAAAGGTTTTAAAGAAGAAATACTAGAGACATACCAGAACTCTCAACTAGCTGCTCTTTGCGGCATGGCTTTTTCGTTCACTTAGACCGAGCAAGGTGTCCTCGGCAAGATGGCAAGTTGGGCCAGTTGGTTTACGTTCATATTTGAAGACTTTGTCGAAGCACACCGAGACACACACAAGTAGAAGCAGACGGGACAGCTTCCAGTTGTGTGTGTCTCGGTGCACTTCGACAAAGTCTTCAAATATGAAGGTGTCCTCGAGTTGTTTCATACATTGCATGTACCGACTCGTCCCGCTGCATCAGTAAACGGAGCATGTTTCTTGTTTTTGGCTGATGTCAACATTCCTTCAGTAGTTGCATAGACACTTGCTCTTTAACCGGGAGCTCGCTTTGACACCATGTTTTTTTTCACTTGACGAAATGATCAAACTTGGTGATGTTGCTCGTGAGACCAGTGTGGCCGACCTCACAGTCCAAAGCATCTGCCTCCTCTAACAATGTTGTGGTGACTGGAAGGCTGCTCTATAAACAATGCAGTCCCTTGAGGAGTGCTGCTTCAATGTATCGAAACTTTGAGCCTTGAATCCACTTCTTTGATTAGTGATACCTTTCTTTGCAGCGTCAGTGACTTGCTTTGCTTTGGCCGTGTTATTCTCGCCACACCACGCAGCCAATGAAAAAATCTGTGCCATGTGTGTTGAATAACAAAAAATAAACAGAGTAAATTGCACCACTCATGCCATTTTGCAGGGCCTGCCTCGGAATGTTTATTGAATCACATGATGCGTCACAGAGTTCCTTGACAGAGCTATGCCACTAGGTTTCGACTTCGTATTCGGAGACAGCGTCCACTCTCTCTTAGGCACGGCAGCTTTGCTTGAACATTGTGAAATAGTCTTGCGCCAATGTTTTTGTTCCACTCTCAGTCAAGATTTCGATATATCCTGATAATACTTTGAGATAAAGGGCCATAAATACATAGTATGTTTGAGAAATGATTCCAGCTGGCCACTGGAAGCCAGGCAAGCGGAAAACACAACTTGGTAGTTTTCAATATTGAATGTCATGACACAAAATGAGCTATACAGTCTGGCAAAATCCAACTTTGGGCTATAAATTCTCTGAAAAAAAATGATTTGCAAAAATGTGTTAGTTCTGTGGGAACCTTGATGGGGCATTTATGGAGTCTGGAATATCTATCAAGTAAGAAAAATATGGCGGCAACTGTAGCAACATTGTCTCTGTGTGTCATTCCCAGACCCTCGTTTGGTCTTGCATGAGCATTTGATAATGCTTAACGGAGCACTTTTGGAATAGTTATTGCGATATATACCACCCAGTTAAATAGAACTAATCAGTTGAAGTGGTAGAAAATTACCAAAATTTCTTCATTGCAGTATCTCAAGATCTAATGCTGAGCAGCCCTGCACCAGTGGAGCCAGATGAATTTGGTATGAAATGTTTTTCTACGTAATGTTTGTGGAAGTTTAGTGTACTGATGTTCATGTATAACCATTGCTTCCTGAACTGTGGCTTTTCCAATTATTTCTAGCATTTGTCCACTGTTGGTTTCTTGCATATTGTAGTAAAAGGTAATGATCACAAAGTCATCTTTACGAGATACAATTGGGTCAGTTTAATTACAGTGTATACTGCAGCCCTGCTAGTTAAATAGAACTAATAAATTATTTGGATTGGTAGAAATTTTAAAACATTCCTCATTGCAGCATCTCAAGATCTACTGATGTGCAGTAGCCCCATACCAGCGGAACCAGATGAGTTTGGTATGAAAAGTCTTAGCATGCTGTTTTTATGCACTTTTTATGGAACCTGAGTAAATGGGTATTATTGTAAATGTAACTTCTTTTACAGTGGATAGTGTTATAATTATTTTTGACCTATGCCTGGTGGCAACTGTCTGTGGCAGCACAGCCAAAGCCACGTGGGCAGAGCTTCTGCACATATGTTACTATGCCAAGCAGTCCGTTTGCGGGTGATTGAAATTTTGATTTTCCATGCACTCCCAACGTGTGCACTTTCATACAAGCGTCCATGACTAACAATGTTATTTTTGAAATAGTGTTATGAAAGTTAGGTTTAGGTTTAATTGAAAGCTTTGACAAGCCTTGATATGGTTATGGACACAGCACTGATGGAATAATTACCTGGAATCATTTTGCTGAGCTCTTCTGCAAAGCACATTATATGTAACGCTTATCTGCCAGCAGATCAAATCTGCATGCTAAGCGAGCATCTTATGGTCATATTTAAATTTTTTGTCGGAAATCTGTAGAATATTCTCTATAGTGAAGGAATGTAGGAAGCAGCTTTATTGAAGCAGTCGGTTGTATTTTTGAAAGAAGGGCACGGCCAAGCAGGAACTGCACAATTGTTACGCTAAAGGAACAAACCACTGCTTAAATTTTGGTGCATACAAGTCTGGCACCATCGTTTTCATACTTTTGGAGTTGCAGTAACGTTCTGGAGATGTTCTCTTGGTCTTTTGTTCTTTGGTCTCAAGTTTTTTTTGTGAGGTAACGCGAAGGCATCGACATTCAGGGAAAATATTGGCCACGACTGGTCGGGAGCAGGCGTTTCACGATTGTCACTCCAAGAGGGTGAATCGTGCTCCTTACCTGCCGTGTTCAAGAGCACTGTATTTGCTCAGTGAAAGGCTCACTGTCAATCGCATAATAGACACGACCTCAAAACTATGAGCTGTTAATTTAATCATCGTAAATTGCTCTCATCGCTGTCATAGCAAAGTGCTGAAAACACCTCCCGCTGTAGGCGCCAATGGCCACGGTGTTACAGTACAGTCGAGCGCGATTTGAAGGTTATCGCGCGAGCATCGACCAAGAACTGCAGCAGCGCCACTTCTCAGAATACTCTTTCGAGGAGAGGGTTGTATCACGCAAGCTTCACTCACTCTTTTTGCTGTTCCTTAAGCTGCGATCACTCCCGTCTGGGGAAGCTGTTTAAACGAAGCAGTGCCAAGCACTGGCTTTAACATCTTTCCCAACAATTTTGTAATCGCCCGCGGAGATAAGAGCCCACGAAGGATACACTTCATTGCAACGAATGGAAGGCTCAAAATAGAGAGAAAGGGCGTAGAGTTCATCGTATGGGCGATTCTAATAGCATGGAACAGCCAACGAGGGAGAGAAGAATGTGCAATCTTGATTTTGACTTTTCCGAAACGTGCCGCTAGGTCCCTGGGAGGTTAGGCTGGTCGACGCTCGCGCAGTAACCTTCATATCGCGCGCGACCTTACATGATCGTCAGTGTGATTGTGTCTGAAATAGTGTACTCTCGCTACAATGGACCATGATAATCCGGCAAAATGGGTCCGTTTTAACCGAAGTCCGTAATATCCAAACTCCGCAAGGGGGGGTGGGGGGCGTCACCGTGTGACGATCGTCAGTAGTATGGGGCACGCTAGTTCTGCTGATACATCCTGAACGTATTCGACAGCATGGTTGCGAAAGACTTCAGTCACCAGCAGCGGTTATTAACCAACTTGCACCGCAAGTTCTAAATAATGAGCGATTGCCGTTACGGTAGGTGCAGGGCCAGCAAAGCTTAGCCCGATAATAAATGCGTTTCCAGCAGGCTTTTTAAGCCACTTCTGTTGATCGGCTTGGAATAAATTCTTCCTTATTTGTGCGGACGGGAAGGTATACTTAAGTGGGAACGCCTATTGACCACTGGGAGCTGTTGCTCCCGCGCAGCCTCCACGGCTCGCTGGACAATCCAAAGTTGATCTGAGAGTTCGGAACTGAACAGCACCGAGGCACCTCTGACAATAATATACTAATTTAACAGTGGAACGCACCTGCTTGGTGCACGAGAATGTCTTACTTTCAAAACTTTGGTCCCGATGCCTAACAACGTTACTGCAATGATTGACAAAAGTCTAACGCAAACCACAAACAAAAGCTTTTTATTTACACTTAGCTCGAAAATAAATTTCTGATATGAGATTGGCGGGCACCTTTGGGCGATGATGCAATCACTTGACACCGCGGCACCACACTTCAGTCAGCTGCAACAACCATTCGCATAATCGCTGGCGTAACCAACGCACTCTCAGACTGGCTTGGCTGATAGCTTGGCTGGGCTGAAAGCCACCAATGTTGCCAGCGCAATTTAAAATTATCGCGGCTTTAGTGCGTAGAGAGCGGCGTGGTCAAGTCTGTTGTCAGCCCGCGTCAATGCAGCAAAACTACGCGTTATGCGCCCATTTTCGACAAAAAATGTCGCCGATTTCGTCCACTGTAGCCGATCATCCGTTGTATCGCGATTCGTTAAAAGCGAACTTCACTTCATTGGTTTAATACACAGACAAATCTTAGGCTGAATAATGGTCTGTTGTAACCGAAGGTCTGTTGTACGCGGGTCCATTATAACGAGCGTAGACTGTAGTAGACAACCGAAATACTGACCATGTAAAAACGCAATATATGAAATGAGCCATTATTTTTACAAAGTTTTTCAATCCCACTTTTGCTTTTAAAAAGCTGGTCTTGCTGAAGACTGGCAGGTTGCCGGTGTCAATTTCACGGTAGCTATAGCATTAAGAGACCCACTTGCGGTGGTAGTATCACTTGCACTGAACTTCTTTCCTGGTGATTGTATGTGGGTAACAAGATATTCCACTATGCACTGCGGTCTTCGTTTGTTTCTGTTCGATGAATACGGATTGTCTCACAAACAAGCGCTCATGCTTGCATACTAGCTTCGTTGTGCAGCTGCTTAAACCGAGCTAACCGAGCGACGCCTTTGTTTTTTACCGGGGCAGGGAAAAGTGAAATCAATGCCAGAAAACCAGAAACAAAACAAAAAATCTTCACGGGATAAGCTTTGTTGCTTACAATACAAATGATCTTAAACATAATACCCATTTCTTTTTTTATGTTTTCTTTTTTGCTGCGTTGTCTACAAAAGCTTTCATTCGCAGCCTACATGTAGAAGTGTTGTAAAAAAGTGTGTGCTTTGGTTCCGTAGCCATGGTTTTGCTGCCACAGAAAATTACCACTAGATGTAGTGTACATTTCTTCCATCGTAATAGTAATAAAAAGTGATGACATCTTCATGTTTGTGAGATGCAGTTGGGCCGGGATATATCGTGCTCAGGGATTTTCAGTTTATTATCGTGTACAATGCAAACATACCATTGGAAATATCATGCAATAGTGTATGAGCATTAAATTTTTTTTATCAAACTCTCATGGTGGGAACACTGGATATGGTGAATGAAGCCTGTCACCACAGCGCTTTTCACATGATCTCATGGAGCTGGCAGAGTAGTGAAAGAGCAATTGCAGTTGCAAAAAACAATCATGGACCAGATTTTTTTAAAAATGTGAATGGCAGCAGTAAAAAAAAAAGTGAATGGCGGAAAGGTTTTGCTCCTTCCACATTGCTAGGAACAAGTTCCTAATTGCATTCACCGTATGGCAGGGGTGTATGTACTGCAGGAAAAAAGTGTTTTTCTTCTGCTGTTCACTTAAATTTGGTTGTGCACTGTCAGAATGTCAGAAACAACTTGGAAAAAAAAGTCTGGTCGATCTTAAGGGATTGACGTGGCCTTCTGGGCTGATGCTAGGTCTTTCCTTGGCATAGACTAAGTGGAGTCAAACCACAGCCTGTCACAGACCATGCAAGAACGTCCAAACTCCAGGGCCAGAACTGACGTGCAAAGCTAGCTGTGGAACCCCCCGGTATAGGCGCAGGCCTTTCGTTGCTCATACTCGGCTCGTGCGGCGGCTGCTTGAACTGTCTCTGTCGGAGGGCGCGGCTGATAAGCAATGGTGCATGATAAGTAAGGCGCCAAGGGTTTTCGGCGGACCCTTCACGCTTACCTCGAGCTTTAAGGGCTTCACTTTTAAAATATACACAAGCCAAGTAGGGTGTTACTGCAACAACTGCTTAGCCAGTGTGGGAGCAAACGCCGCTGCTGCAGCAGAGTAGACACACTATAGTAGCCCTGCAGTTTCCATTGGTGTTATGCGTGAGGTAGCATGGCTGTTTGTGCAGTCTATGAGGGTGTGTAGGCTGTTCTCCCTGCTCATTTGCATGGCGGCAATAGGCTCTTGATTTATTTGGCCTGATTTAATAGTGCCTCGTCTGTTTGACAGGGCAGACCTAGGAGGTCAGCCAAAATGACGTGGTGTGATATTAATGATGAAGGCACCAGCTGACCACCAAGGTTTGAGCAGTTGTTTTTTGGCACTAAGGCGTAAGACTGGGCTTGTTGGTACATTGTCAAAATTGGATAAAAAAACCTTCGGGAAACGCAGGACACAGTGAGAATACGACGGGACAGGCTGGCACTTACAACTGAACAAGAATGTACTTGAAAGGCTTACTTATACCCGCCAGCAACCACCTTGGGCATGCATTGCTTTAAACGAAATGTCAACTGGCAATCATGGTGTTTAGAAAGCTCATCTCTTTGCCAGACATAGGCACTGATGCATTACTGATGCAGTTTTTTCCCTGTTTCTTTATATAGAAAGTTTCCAAAATTTCTCTGTGGGCCTTAGTCTTTCCCTGCCCTAAAATGCTAGCGTTGTGAAAAACAGATGTGCACCCGCACTGCCTGCAATGCCTCGACAAATGAGATGAGCACCGTCACTCATGGGAAGGGAGGCCTTGTAATTCCTGAGGCGATCATTAATACAATATCCAGTTTGGCCGATGTATGCTTTGCCACATGATAAATGGATGTGATAAATCACATGTATAGTGCAAGGTACAAATTTCAAAACATGATTTGTACCACATGTAGCCCTTCTCTGTAGAGACCGCTCAACTTTAGCGTGTCCGAGAGCACCAAACGCGTGCGTCTTTATTTGCCACCTTCTTGATATTATGCTATAGCTTATACACATATGGTATGACAACAAAACTATCTTTGTCATCCGAAGATGCAGAGGCAGTAGCTTCGTGGGCCCTGCACGACCTTTTCTGCCCTTTGAGCAACTTCTCTTCTACCACTCGCTTCACATGGTCTGGAAACCGAGCAGACTTCACTCTACTTCTTGTTGCTCTACACTCGCCTGAATCGTGTGAAAGCCACTCTTTTGCAACGCATTCTTAAAACAAAGCATCGCTATGCCCCTTTTTGTTAGTTTCGAGTGGCATGAACTGTATGGAAGGACATCTTTCTTAGCGCAATGTGTAAGTCCAGCACACATGCATGTCGACACGGAACAATAGTTCTAAGTCTAAAAGCCTAATGGCATCACTCTGTGGTAATTCATAAGTAAAACGAAGGGACGCAGCACAAACACTAAAACATTTAAGAATATCTGTGGCCACAGATTCCAGACTAATGTGAGAGGACAAATTTACAAGCGCCAATAAAATCATTTACATACCTAAAAACCTTGACCGCATGGTCATCGTCTAAACTGTTGTGTAACATGCTGTGTGCAGCAAGTGTGCTTGTTCCTTTGTGTATACAGCTGAATCCATTTATAAGAGACACTAGAGTGCCTACATAAAAATAGGGCTTGGTCGGAAAATGAGAATGTCATGCCCGGCTTATAAGAGACACATCATAAAAGGGACAAGACATGCTCCCCTGTACATGTCTCTTATAAAGAGGTTCAACTGTAATTGCAGTGCATTAAAGATATAAGGTCAAATTCTTATCCATAATAAATGGTTTGTATGCTAGGAGAAGCCTGGACTCCGCTGCAAAGCAATGAAGGCCTGCAGACTGTGATTGGCAGTTCACGAGACGATGGAAAGGTACTTGCATGGCATGGCATGGCATTTGTTCATATGAAACAGCGTTATCGACCAAGAAAAACTGAATATCTTGTCTGAGTTGTGTAGACTGCAGTTTAGGAGTATGCTTCAAACTTTTGAAGCATTGCATTTCTGCACCCTATGCAGGCTGCTCACTGGTGCTGATCTGTAACCTGGTTTTTCAGTTTGTATGATTTGCTAGTTGGTATACGCTGCCAAGGAAATACACTATCATTAGAGGGAAAGCGACTCTTTTGAACTATCTGCAAGCTTCAAGATTCTTACGCTATGCATTGACCATTGAAAGTTCCATTGAAAAATTGGATCCAAAGCCTGTCTACCAGTAAATGCATAAATGAATATGTGTCTGTAATTGTAGCTTTTTTCGACATCTTTTTACATATGGCTGGTGCCTTCGGCAGTGCAGCAGCAGTGGTAGTGATGTATGAGTGTAACAAAACAGCCTTTGTGTGTATTTAGATGAAACATTCAGGGTATGTCCGCACCAGTGGCATAGCCAGAAATTTTGTTTGGGGGGTGGGGGGGTGGCTTGCATGTCAACATCTGCTTTTGTATATATATCAGTATTCATACTTTCTTAGTTTCAGGATGACACTATTAAATAAAGCACAATGTCTCTTAGAAATAGTGATCTAATGAAAGGCATTGTTGTTTTCTCTGTTATACGATAGACTCGTTAAAAGTAACCTGAAGGGACCAGGAAAATATGTTCCATTTAACAGGAGTTCCGTTTACCGAGAGAGAAACAGAGTTGCAGAATCCAAGTACGAAATCAATAATATTAGTGACAGTTGTCCTGTTTAAGCAGCAGTTCCATTTAAAGGGCTCCTGAAACACTTTTCCAAGTAGCCATGGAATGGATTCACTAAAGGAGCTTATTGCCCCACGAATTCACCTCTGCAAAAATTTTTAGAATCCGTCCAGTACGAGTGGAGTGACAAAGATTTGTTGCACGCTGCAATTGCATTATCTCTTCTCTTGTCGCGACGAAAGCGCTGGAAGCTAAGCAGGGAGGGATGACACGGGGGGAAAAAATACGTCACGCACGCCACGTGACCTTGGGCACTTTTTCTCTATTTTTCTTCGAATACGCGGCTTCTCAGTGCGATAGCGCGCGTGCACGCATAGACAAGTCGCGGCCTCCCGTGGTGGCCCCTGTAACGACCGAACGCGCCATGCTCAAATCAGCGAATGGCTGATACAATGGCAGTGACGAGTGATTTTTGAGCTTGTAGCGTCATTTGTCGAGAGAAGAGAAAGGAATTTTTAGCTCACTTAGAGAATTTATTGTCAGTTCCAGGCCGCGTGCTGCGCTATAATATTTGGCTTGCGTGTACTCGGGTGCCTCGACAACCGATCGGCAGCGTTTTCTGACCATGCTCAAAAAGTGTTGCAGGGCCCCTTTCAGAGATTTCCATCTACTGAGAGTTTTCCGTGCTTCTGATCGTTGGGAGCATCACTTTGATGAAATGTGACAGATTACCAAATAGTTCTAGTGCAGTTTCAGTTTGGCATTCGTTCAAAATAGAGTTTCATTATTCGTATCATGCAGACGGAGGTCAGTCACATATCAAGAGGTGCGATGACACCCTATTTTCGACCATTATCCGTGTTATCTGGGTTAATCCTTGTGCATTCGCAAATATGCTGGCAAAATTTTACCGCATTTGGATGAGCACTGAAATTATAATTCAATATTTTTAGAAACACGCGAGTGGCCTGAGGGTCAGGCAACACTGTCGTACTCGCAAGCCTGTGATGTAACAAGAAGCTAGCTGTGCGAGCGTCTGCAATCTGGCGAATTATATTGTTCCGTAGTCAGTTGCACATCAAATTGAGATAACTTGGCTTTCTTCAGTTAGACATTGAAATTGAATGATTTGCAGCAGCTGATCTTTGTTAAAAGACGAAGGCTTCGCTCCTGCGAGCACATGTCACATGCGCCATGGCAAAATGTTGGTCGCTGGCAATGGGTGGGGTTTACAGCCATGTGATTTCTGGGGCCTATTTTGCACTGCAATATTCTTTTACGGCCCATTTTGCCTATCTGTGTAGGCACAATAGACCCTCCACTTCTAGTTTTTGCTGTAAACCATGAAGTGTAGGGTGACCATGTCATGGCCCCTTTAATAATGGAGGCTCAGGCTCACCAGTAAGGTGTGAGCTATTAGTTTTTAAAATGAGGTTCAATGAGCTTGATTTTTTTTTACGTTTGTGTGAGGAACTGAAGCTAATCGCAGAAGCTGCAAACTTGGTGAGGCGCTGTGTGTACTGGCGCAACTTCTTTCTGCAAAGAGCCCTTCAGAACAACAAAGGGGGTTTAGTGCAAAGCACTTTTCTTGTGTCGGGGGTAGTGGCAGCCTTGTCAATGTGGCTTTGCCTCTCGCACAACAAAAAAAAAGGTTAGGGTGTGTTCCAAAAGACGACTTCACATATGTCAACCCACCGGCTACACTGGAGACATTACAGAAGCTTCGAGGGCAGAGTCGTGAGGGAAAGAGTGTGCTCCCTCCCTCTTTCCCTTCCTTATCCACAGGGATATGCACCCCACTTGTTGACGTACATAGCAGGCCCAATTACCAGCTGCATTTTGTTCTAGCAAATATTGTGAACTGCTGGAACAAACCATACATGAACACATTTCCAAATTTCGTCTGAAAAATATGACTAAATTATTTTCTTTGCCTTTCTTAATGAACAGTTATTTCGGCATCTTCCTATAGCATACCACATCTTCCCCTTCCCATCCTGGCAAATGGGGAACTTAAGTGTCACAGATGGTCACCCAACAAGTCAGTGCTAAGTCGTCGACGGTGAATGACAAGGTTGTATGTAGGTTGTTAAAGTCCCATAAACCTTCCACCCCACCCACCCCTGGCTGCGCCCGTGGTCCACACCACTCAAATGAGTATTGCAATGTTTCAGGAAGCTGTGTGTATCAGTTCCAGAGTTACGGAGGTCTAACAATGTGATTTATGTGCATTCCCAAGGAAAAGCCTGGAGAAATACCAGTGATACTTATCCCAAGTTGTAACAGAACTATTTTAGTGAATCGTCCTTAAAAAAAATTAATGCAACTTGAAATGTCATGAACTTTAGCCAGCTGTTGCCACCTGATGGCCACTGGCTGAACCAGGCAAGTGTGTATGGCTACATGCATTGTCTTCTGTCTTGGTGCAAATATGACGTCTAATTCAGGCTTTAATGTTGCAGATCTATGCAGGCAATGATAAATGGGTCGAAAAGGAGGCCTGGGGGACTCTTTTTCGTGCAAGCACGGACTCCCTGTTTTGTAGAATGGCCACAATGGTGTACTGGACGCCAGACGAACTAAAGGGCCGTAGTGTGACCGGGAAATTGTCGAATAAGTCCCGGTCATTAGGACAGACTGAGGCGAAGCCTCCACTAACTCCCTGACAAGGTGGCTTCTTTGAAAGGTATGTAACACAGTAAATATGTATGTTATACAGTCGTGTGCATTAAAGCTATAGTTATAGCATTTTTGAACTTGTTTATTCCTTTCACTTTAACCATGGACTGCCACTGGTTCTTGAATGGTTCATTACACTGTAGTAATTTATGCCGATTACACAAGCTTTCATCTGGCATATTATGTATACCAGTGGTATGCCTAGTAGACGATGCTGTGGACTGAGTTGCCAGGAGATTAGTGCAGGCTGGGGCGTTGTATTGCCCATCTCAATTTTCATGCTGTTGTAAACAGGCTCATTTGTTACTGAGTTGCTTCTGCTGAAGGTAATGCTCACATAGCTGAGGAAAATGCTGTATCGAATCAGCGAGTCTTGGTTCAGAAAAATGGGCTTTGCAAACCCATCCTTGTCGAGATTCCTTGGAGTAGTGTGGTCAAAGTTGTGGTTTGCCGTAGTTTGTCAGTGATTTTATACTGATCACTCAGTGGGCACTGCTGGAGTGGCAACGTGTCTTGATTAAGAACCTTTGTTGAGTGGAAGACATGTTGGACTCGCCTGCAGCTGAGGGCAGCTGCTTCACAAAGTTGTCGCCCCGTTCAGTTTTGAATGAAGCCAGCGCAGTCTTGGGGCAACTGGCCCTGCTTTGAGTATTTGATTTTTGATTTTCTTACTTGCTTTCTGTTTACAGCTCTGTTCAGGATATTCATGGGGGGACGCACCCGAAGAAGAGCAGAAAAAGCGCCTGAAAGACGTGAGGAAACATCTCGCTCAGAAGCTTGGAGACTTGCGGCGCAAGTAAACGCGTGCTTCTGGCAGGCAGCGGTGGGAATACATTCTTTATTTTTGATATTCTGTTTTAATCAGTGCAGGTGGTTGGAGAATGCTGTCTTATTTTTTTTTAAATATCGTAACTTATGACAGCACATTATAGGGAAGAAGTAATTATGTTGCAGTCTGTCGAGGGCCAGAGATTCTGGTTGTTTTAACAAGCTAGCGTTAAAGAGCTTGTCTCCCGGATATTCCCTCCCGTGTTGGTGTCATCGTATGTGAGTGAAAACTCAGCGTTGTCCATGAGCGAAATTTCTATAAGCTGCAAATACATAAATAATAAAATATTTGGCTCAACTAAGGAATTGAACAAAGGTTTTCTGCACTGCCAGTAGGTGTTCTATAGCACATTCACGTCATTCCTTGGAGCTGCTCTTGAAGAAAACCCCTTATAAATGTGAGGAGTCTCCTTAACGCATGTGTATGTTGCATGGAATAAGCATACAATCGCACCAGGCGTCAAGCCATGCGAATCGTACTATGAGTGAGGGGGCATTGGCAACATATTTCAGGGAGGGGTTCTTTTCAGTACAAAGCATTTTTGAGATATCGAAGTGTTCAGGGTTTCATTAATGCTTCACTGTAGTAAATCAAGCTTTTAACATGCATGCCTCTGCAGAAGTTTCTTTTGCCATATTTCTATGTCGTTGTGTGAACACATATTCATTTTAGTCCACATTTTATGTATTTAATCTGCAATATTTCATGAAAGATTCCCGCATTCAACGAAAATTAAATTTTGCTAAATATTTTCTTTTTGTCGTTCATTGACAAGCCTAATATGCAATGGTGTTAATTTAACACATCAGTGCTAATGCAGTGTTCATTCATTCTGTAGTCACCCTTTAGTTATTCAGTAATTAGCGTATACATATATATCATGTTTAGCAATTTCATAAGCGCTTCCTTTGTATTCTAATGATATGTTTTGGCTCTTGCATACAGCTGGCTTTGGCAAAGAAATGGAAGCACCATCAAACCACACATCACCAGATCAAATGCACCGTGGCTCCTACGGCACGGCTGCTTCAGCTGCCACTTTACAGTAAAATAAAAATAATTTGACAAATTTCTGGAAATGTATATTTTACTAAGCACTTCGGCAAAACACACTGAGTTGTGTAGGTTGCCGAATTAGGCTTAAACCATGGCCTCCAACAAGCCAAAAAAAACAACAAGCCAATAAAACAACAAGCCAATGAAACAAAAAGCCAAAAAAAACAAAATGCCGACAAACCAGGCCAACAAACCAAAAGCACACAAGCCAACAAACAACAAAACAACAAACCAATAGGCCCATTTTCCGCATAGCCAACAGCTATTGGATTTTTTGACTGGGTAATGCGAATGAAAAAAAGAATGTACATGTCTGCCTTTGGGACATGCAGACGTGATGTTCTCAAACATATGGTCCGAGCACCTACTTGTGTAACGCACTCAAATGTAACATAAACCCAATTTTAAGCTGGTAAAAAATTCAGCATATGCCTCCTATTTTTTAAATCATAAAAGAATGCACAATGCAGAATTTACATTTACAATTTGACATTCCCTGACACGTAATATTTATTTTCGCCATCCTCACACATGAGCAGCATGCTTTTTAAATAAGTCTGCAGCTATCATAAACAGATTGTTGCACATGCCATGACTACACCAATGCATTGTTTGATGCATACAATATTCAGAATACGAGGGACACGTCTTATGATCTGTTGTGGCAAAATTTTATGTCTGAAGCTTTTTAAAGGAGCTTTCCCATTAAAGCAGCACATTACTGTCGCCACTCTCTATCATAGGTCGGCACTTTAAGGGAGTACTCACTCAAACTCACTCACCACAATTTTTTCAGCCTTCGCACTCACTCACGTTCACACTCATGTCCACTCACACTCATGAGTACTCACTCACATTCACACTGACCTCCACTCACACTCATGAGTACTCACTCACGTTCACATTACTGTCGCCACTCTCTATCATAGGTCGGCACTTTAAGGGAGTACTCACTCAAACTCACTCACCACAATTTTTTCAGCCTTCGCACTCACTCACGTTCACACTCACGTCCACTCACACTCATGAGTACTCACTCATACTTAACTCACCACGTTCAAATGAGTGTGAGTGAGTGTGAGTTGAGTGCACTCATGAGTGAGTGTGCCGAGCTCCATAGGTCGGCATTTTAAGGGAGTACTCTCTCAAACTCACTCACCACAATTTTTTCAGCCTTCGCACTCACTCACGTTCACACTCACGTCCACTCACACCCATGAGTACTCACTCACGTTCACACTCACCTCCACTCACACTCATGAGTACTCACTCACGTTCACACTCACGTCCACTCACACTCATGAGTACTCACTCATACTCAACTCACCACGTTCAAATGAGTGTGAGTGAGCGTGAGTTGAGTGCACTCATGAGTGAGTGTGCCGAACTATGCTCTCTATACATTACATATGAACTGTTTAGTGACCACTTTGTTGATTGCGTTACTGTTGTTACGAGTGCTACAAACACAGTTTTGGTGGAGGAATCTATTGTAATGCACGCGGAATTTTCGTACCTGCCTATAGCTCAGTAACTATGCTACTCATGTCATTTACATTCTGGTTAAATATTGGTGCTTGAAATGTGATAAGCGTATTATATCTGTTAGGGCTCTAACCGCTTTTTGCATGTTGCACAGCCGCCTAATAACTGTTCCGTTGTCAGTTGATTTCACTATTTGTGTCCTGCATGAAAATTTTGGCTCACATAAAATTGGCTTTTGGTTTATTTCAGATGGTTCGAGTTCACGTGAAGCGTGAAACTGATCCTTCCAAGGCAAAGCGGTTGGGAGCATGGCGGACAAGCTGAAAGTTATCAGAAGGCCGAAAGAATAAATCGATGGTTCATCTGCATGTAGAACCATTGTCAAGTGTTATCATGTACTGTTTTATCACGTACTGTTTTTTGCAGGTGTGTAATATATTTAAACAGTCCGAGTCTATCTCAGCAACTCACGTGGTTCATTAGCGTTTTGATTAACTTCTTTATATGATGTCTCTGAAGCTAAGGCAGTATGCATGTAACGAATTAGAATTATATCATGAACATAACTTCATGTGGTTGCATAAACCAGTTGCATAAATCAATATGATCTTTCCTGGAATGACACGTTCTGTGCGAGAATCACACACTAGTTTTCTCTGGCAATAAGCACGGTGGCTGCGTAAAGCGTCTAATACAAGTAGTGTTAGGAACCATTCCAGGTGGCTGACGCCAACAGACTCAATAAGTACAGTGAAACATGGCCTATTTGATGGCAGCACTGTTCCTCAAATGTACACCATATAGGAGCTCTAGGTCCCTATCTTTAGATGTTTAAAACTGCCCAGATATGGCCATATATGACATTATATAAAGATCACATGTGTGGGCATATAAAAGTTCCCCAGATATGGCCATATAAAGTCATATATGGGTATATTAAAAATTGGGCAGATATGGCCATATAAAGCCATATATGGGCATATTAAAATTGGGCAGATATGGCCATATAAAGCCATATATGGGTATATTAAAAATTGGGCAGATATGGCCATATAAAGCCATATATGTCATATATGTCCATATCTGCCCAATTTTTAATATAACCATACATGGATTTTTTTTATATAAGTCCAGATATGGGATTTTTGTAAGGGTATGCACGGTGTCCCAACTTTCACTCAGCACGTTTAAAAAAAGAGGAACGGCGTTACGCGAAGCAGACATAGTGCACATTGTTCCCAGTATACTGTACTAGCCGCTACTAATTTTTTCGTTATTGATAATTAATTAATATTAATAATTAAATTCTTGACTCCAAAAGTACTCACCTAATTATCAAAATATCAATGAGGCAGATGTGCTTGTGTTGAAATGACATCTTTCTTTGCTACTTTCAACAACGTACTAATTACGTGCTCATTTTTTCCTATTAATAAAGAAAGCCCGCGAAATATGAAATATGACACGTGACTACACTTCTGCGCGCATCAGGACGCAGCGCCCTCAAACAGGCTCACTGAGAGGTAGCGAGTATCAACGAAAAAAAAATGCAGGAAGAAAAAGAATATGAATGGCGCTATCTGCCACTTCCCGTCCGAAGAAACGCGCCACTTTGATCTTACACAGTCAGCCTGTAATCACAACAGTGCGCCGGCGGCGTCACCAATGAGAACAGTTGACTGTGAGATAAGAATAACGATAGTGAAGTAGAATTGAGCGGAAGGAATCCCTGCAAAACTGCGACGTATGTTGTTGGCACCCGGACCTGCACCTTTGCCAATGTGCGAAACGCTGTCTGTGGAAACGAAAAAGAGGCAAAGCGATTGCTTGCTGTAAACTTATTCGAGAGCACTGCTTTCTTTTGCGGGTGGGAGCGCAGTCACGTGTTATTTTTCATATTTTGTGGGCTTTATTTATAAACAGGAAAAAATGACCACGCAATTAGTACGTTGTTGAAAGTAGCAGACAGATGCCATTTGAACACGCCCACATCTGCCTCTTTGACATGTTGATAATTATGTGAGTACTTTTGGAGTTACGATTATAATTATGACTAATTAATTAATTCTCATTAACGAAAAAGTTAGTTTCAGCTACTACAGCATATTGGGAACAATATGCATCAGGTCTGCTTCACGTGTAACGCTGTTCATTTTTTTAAATCGTGCTGCGTGATAGCTGGGACACCCGGTATAAGCACCCCAGTGATGCTTTTTAATGAGAACAAAGGGCCCGTAGTGGTCCTGAATCATCAATTTTATCTACTTATAAAAAATTTGAGGCAAGTTCTTTTATGTTTACCAGGTACCTTTCTCATCTGACGAGTTTTCGTCAGAGGTTTGACTGTGTAGTGAAGAGTACATCACAATTATCCGCAACAGGCTCTCTCCACTTACAAGGTTGTCTTTCACATATGAGCATTGGATGCTTGCACTTGTGCACCATGTCCGGCACGCTAAAATATTCATAGAGTAAAAGCGCGTTAATTCGAGCTCTAAGGGGACAATAAAATTCTTCAAATTAAGCGGAGTTCGGATTAGCGGGCGGGCGCAAGAATGAGCGGACATCGCACAACACTGTGCGGGCAGAACCCAAAGAAGCTACCTCTGGACTCATTATCACGAATTAGGCGATACCACACGTCTGTGGCATGTGATTTCGTGCATTTAGTTCAGGAAGATCTGAGAGCGAACAGAATTGATTGATCAGTGTACGTCAGAAACAAGCAGCGACATGCATGTGAGCACTGGGCCTTAATGTCGAAATATATAACGCTGTTTATGCTCCAAGACACGTTAATTTAGCAGCAAACGACATTGGGCCAGTTGGTGTTGCATAACGAAATAAAAAAAGAACAGCGCTTAAATGACGAGGACAGAGAAAAAACGATAGACAATGCGCTGACAGCGCATTGTCTTACATTTATTTAGATGGAAGGGTTAATGTAATCAAAATGAAAAGTAATCGGCAAGTTGCATTTGTTTGCACTTCTGTCGCCACTCGATGAGCATCGTTTGCAGCCTGCCCAAGAGCTCCACCGCAGCATCCGAATTCTTATGGTTTAAAAAGCAGCGCAAAAAGACGGTACCCAAGATGAAGGAGGACACAGGACAAGCGCTGAACTAGCAACGGTCATCTTTATTAAAAGAAAGCGAATAAATACAAACAGTTTTGCTGCGTGCGCACCCTCATAGCTGCAGAAATTGTCACGTGTTTTCAAGTAGGCTGAAATAGGTCTTGAGCGTCTCGCCCCGTCGATTGAAAAAGCAAAAGAGGACACACTCAGCATTTTCTTTAGCGCGAAAACGCATTAAGTCGACATTCCTTTCCGCTCCATTGTCTCTGAGCGCCATTCCTGGCAAGAAGTTGTTTCCGGTTACCTACAAAAGCATCTTTCCTCCCTACGTATAGAAGATCCCTTCATCATACCTAGTTCTAGCGATCTTACTGAGTACTTGTCCTCCCAAAACCCTGGCTCTTGTTCAGTTGCTAGTTTTGATGTAGAAGACCTTTTTTATTCTATGCCTCACGACAAGCTTATGGCTTCAGTAAAACAATGTATAGCCGAAGACAACGACGAACTTGCGTTTAAAAACAAGTGTGGTACAACGACAGAGGCCTTCCTAGAACTGCTCAGTTTCTATCTAAACGCGACTTTTGTTATGTGGGAGGGTGTGTCGTATGTTCAAAAATCCGGTATATGCATTGGTTCAAAAGTGGCGCCTGTACTTAGTAATATTTTTTCGTCTGTTGTTGATCGCGCGATAGAAAAGGATGTGCAAGGTCTAGTTATTAAGATATTTCGCTACGTCGATGACTTTTTAATCTTCCTGCCGAGTGACGCTTGTACTTCCCTATTGCATGACGTACAGAGGATATTCAAAGACAATGCCTTTGGGCTGCTGTTCATGACTGAATTCCCCGTCAATGGTGCTATTAGATTTTTAGATCTGTGTCTGTATACTGAACCCGACCATCTGTGCTGGTGTTTCTCGCCACGTGCGAAATAATCACTCTTGAGCTATTCATCAGGACACCCTAAAATAGTGAAGAATGGCACGGCCTTCAATTCGCTAAAATCTGCCCTTAACAAGTCTTGTCACCATAAGGTCGAGGCCAGCTTTCAGGAACAGTTGGCTCGGTTAAAAAATGCGGGCTTCCCAAGTTCAACCTTATCATGTATTTCCCTCAGGTTGCTAAAATCTTTGAAGCTATCTGCAGCACGGTCTGGGCAACGCACAAGCTCCACTGAAAAGCCTAAGAATTTCGCTGTTATTCCATATGTTCATGGACTGTCACACAGGCTCAAAAAAAAGAAGATTGCAAAAGGCTTTGACGTAAATGTTGTGTTCTCCGCTCGCGGTAAGGTTGGGAGAGCATGCGCCGCTGTAGATAGAACGATGGCAGGTTCAGCAAAAAAGAATGTGTGCTCCGTTAAGCATCGCACTCGATTTGTAACGTGCGTGTGTGGTGTTGTTTACAATATCCCATTAACATGTGGAAAAGTCTATATAGGACAGACTGGCGCCTGCCTTAACGAGAGGCTCCGCCAACACAGCAACACATTGAAGGGCACACCCACATCACGTTTGTCTTCTCATTGTCGCTCATGTGGCTGTAAACCTTTGTTTGATCGTACGCATGTCATCTTCAGCCACATGGATCAAAGATCACGTGAAATCATCGAAGCTTTCCACATCAAGAAAAATCATGATACTTGCATTTCCGCCCCATCTATCTATCTTCATGATTGTGAAATCAGCCTACTTGAAAACACGTGACAATTTCTGCAGCTTAGAGGGTGCGCACGCAGCAAAACTGCTTGTATTTATTCGCTTTCTTTTAATAAAGACGACAGTTGCTAGTTCAGCGCTTGTCCTGTGTCCTCCTTCATCTTGTGTACCGTCTTTTTGCGCTGCTTTTTAAACCATGAAGTTCAACCAACTCGCCCAGTTTTGTACGCTGTTACCGAATTCTTATCTGCGGAGAATTGCTACTGATTGCATCTTTAGCAGGGAGTCTACCAACCTGGAAAACCTGGAAAAGTCAGGGAATTTGGTATTGTCTGGAAAATTCAGGGAATAGTCAGGGAATTTCTGAAAACAGTCACAGTTTCGCCGCAAGGGCGAAACAATGAATGCGATAGCAAGAAATTTGAATTTCACACGAAGATCGACCAGCAGCTCAATACTTGCAGCTTCCCGCTGAAGCATGAAGAAGGACTCTCGAAAAGGACGCTCAGGTGTACTTAAGAGAAGCGTGAACTAACAACTATCACAGTGGTTACACCTTTATGTTTGATCAACGCGTTGAAAGTGTCGACAATGCCGAACCCGCCGCTCTCAAGATATTTCTTCTTCTTTTAAATTGCGGTGCGCGGAATGACCCGTGTGCGTCTTCTGCCACGCGGTGGTGTCTGACGGAAGGTGCGGGCGGCGTTCTTTTTATTGCGATAGCAATTATATGCACACTCTCGGCTGCTTTGAGCCGTCGGCGTCATGCCCGGTATATATATATATATATATAGTCAAGAAATGAAGGAGCACACTTACGAAAATTGAATACTTTTACTTGTTTACGTTTCGGCCGTGGCACGGCCTTCGTCAGAATGAGAATTCTGACGAAGGCAGTGCCACGGCCGAAACGTAAACAAGTAAAAAATATTCAATTTTCGTAAGTGTGCTCCTACGTTTCTTGACTATATGTGCACCGGACCCACAGAACTTTATTTTGAATAATATATACATATATATATATATATATAGTAATTGTAATGTAAATGTGAAGAAAGGAAAGTGGACGAAAAGATAACTTGCCACCGGCAGTTATCTTACCGTTACCGTTGCCGGTGGCAAGTTATCTTTTCGTCCACTTTCCTTTCTTCACATTTACATTACAATTACTTCTAATAACGTCCCCTATACTTTACTTGGCATCATTGTCTGTTAGTTCTCATTAATAATGTGTTTAACAAAGTAAACGAGCCCTCTTAAGTTCACACTTCTTTCCTTCGTATATATATATATATATATATATATATATATATATATATATATATATATATATATATATATATATATATATATATATATAAAGGGACTATAGGGACTATATATATAAAGGGACTATAGGAAGTATCACGCAGGCCCTGAGACTGTAGGAAGGTACTTGAGATACGACGTACGTTTCAGCACAGTTTATTCCGACGTTTCGGCCGTGGGACCGGCCTTCGTCTGGGATACAGAACATAAAATATCGCGCACTTATGTATGCCAAAGATCGGGGGCCCCCAAACACGTGTTCAAGCACAATGAACAAGGCAACTCTATATCAGAACAACGATGTTTTTCATTGATAAAAAAAAACATATATTGTGGGCATGAGGTACAGTGCTGGTCAAAAGTTCCCAGGCCACTGTCCCATGTATTCCTATGGCAGCGTGGCCTGGGAACTTTTGACCCTCCCTGTACTTCTTCGCGAGGGCGCATCGAACCGCCGGAGTACCAAATACTTGTCCGAGATGCGCTTTCTCGCTGCCCACTTCCTACGGCACCGTCCATTGGTTCCGCTACTAACTTCAACGATGAACGCTCGGACGGTCCTTTCACATCTGTTTCGTCCTTGGCCGCTATTGATCAGGTTGCTCCCGACGATCACGGCTCGATCATAACTCACCAACTCGCTGACTCTTACTGTAGACGCATAATAGATCGTCTTCAGCGAAATTCGCGGCCGCCAAATGCCCGCCTTCGTCGCCAGCTGATGCAGTTCAAGCTCAACAACCGCGTTCTTTACCGTCACATCTATCACCCTGACGGCCAACGCTTGGTACCCGTTCTGCCTCGCTTTTTTCGAGCTGATATTCTCAAGGCTTGTCACGATGACATGACAGCTGGCCATCTTGGTTTCCAGAAAACGTACGACCGCATTAAAGGTCGTTTCTACTGGCCTGGCCTATCCGGTAGTGTAGCAAAGTACGTCGCCTCCTGCAACCTTTGTCAGCGCCGGAAGCTTCCGACATCACCTCAAGGCGGCGAGCTGCAACCACTTCCATGTCCATCGCCACCATTCGAAGTCGTTGGCATTGATCTGTATGGTCCTCTTCCAACGACTCCCACTGGTCATCGATGGAATCGATGGATAGTGACAGCTGTCGACCACTTGACACGTTATGCTGAAACATCCTGCGTGACTTCGGCCTCCGCTTCTGAAGTGGCTACATTTATGCTTCAAGACTTAATATTGCGTCACGGTGCTCCTCGTGTCATCTTGAGCGACCGGGGTAAAGCTTTCCTTTCGCAAGTTGTGGAGGAATTGCTCAGAGCCTCTGGCACCACCCACAAAACAACCTCCAGCTATCACCCTCAGACCAACGGGCTGACTGAGCGATTTCATCGCACTCTCTCCGACATGATAGCCATGTACATTGAGCCATACCACACAAGCTGGGACGCAATTTTGCCGTTCGTAACTTTTGCATATAACACCGCCGTACAACGCACAACTGGCTACTCGCCATTCTACCTTGTCTATGGCCGATCGCCATCTTCTCTTCTTGACGTCTCGTTCTTGACCACTCCCGTCACTCCATCCGCATCATCCTGCGAACAGTATGTGTCCCGCCTTCTCCACTGTCGCCAGCTCGCTCGAGTCAACACTGAGGCAAGACAACAGGACCGCAAGAATCTCAATGACGCATCTCACAGCGCCGTGCTCTTCCGCCCCGGCGACGAGGTGCTAGCCTGGACACCACTTCGCACTCCTGGCTTGTGCGAGAAGTTTCAGTTTCGGTTCCTTGGCCCATACAGAGTCTTGGAGCAGTCCTCTCCCGTGAACTATTGCGTCGAACCTGTCATTGCTCCAATTGACCGGTGCCGTCGCGGTACCGAGATTGTGCATGTTTCTCGGATGAAGCCTTTCACAAGGCGGTCTCCGCACCTAAGCCAGGATGGCCGCTCACACGCGGGGGAATTCAGTGTGGGCATTTATGAGGTACTTCTTCATGACCTGTGCATGATCGTCATCGCATCGTGAGCTTCATATTCATCGCCTGTGGGGACACATCTGGATACTGTTCTGTGCATCTGATGCGAGTGGTTCGCCACGTCTTCAAGGAATATTAAAGGCGTGTAACGTTCTACGTCACAATATATATATATATATATATATATATATATATATATATATATATAGAGAGAGAGAGAGAGAGAGAGAGAGAGATAGAGATACATATATAGCACGGTGTGATATCACCATGTGTCAGTCATTGACAGAATACATGTGAACAGAGCGTTAACAATACGAATAGCATAAGCGTTTTTTCTAAAACAGTAATGACAATTGCTTCGTGAAAAATAGGTGTTCAAGATGACAAGAGTAATAAAAAATATATATAAAAAATAATAAGAATGGTAGTATTAACAACATTATCACTTCACTTTTATTTCCTTAAGGGCCCCCATTCAGGGGGTGTTACATAAGGGGTGGGATTACAAGAAAAAGTCTAACAGTGACGATTCAATTAGCATTGCAGATGATCAGTGATGCGTTCTTGAAAAATATATGAGGCAATGTTGACGATGTTATAGGGCAGGCCGTTCCAGTCTGAAGCTGCTCCGAGGAATAATGATGCAGAACACATAGTGGTATGCGACGGCGGGCGGGCAACTTGACGGGGATGACTGGTGCGGTGGGAAATGTGTGATGCGGCTGTGAAATAAGGTGCTTGATTGAGAGAAGAATAAAAGAACTTATGATAAAGGTTAAGGCCAGCAATGCGACGACGATAAGAAAGAATTGATAGACCGGACTCAGCTTTCAAGGGTGAAATGCTGATGTCATATGAATATGAAGAATGAACGAATCGGGTGGCCCGGTTTTAAACAGATCCATTGCAGTGATTAGATAGGCTTGATGCGGGCTCCAGATGGCAGATGCAAATTCTAGTTTTGGTCTTATAAGTGATTTATATGCGAGTAATTTAACATGAGGTGGGGCGAGTCGGAGGTGGCGTTTAAGAAAACAGAGCGTTTTGTTCCATGCTGAAATTATGTTAGTAATATGGGTGCGCCATGATAAATTAGAAGAAAGGGTGACTCCTAGATATTTATAGGAGTCTACTAATTCCATCAATGAGTTTGAAATACAATAGTGAATGTGAGAGGGATTGTGACGACGAGAGAAGGACACGAGTTTACATTTAATAGGGTTGAGAGTCATTAGCCAAACGTTACACCAATTTAGTATATTGTTAAGGTCGCTGTGAATGATGTAATGGTCATGACAATTATTAATGGTACGGTAGATTACACAATGTTCAGCGGACTGGAATGCGAAATGGAATGGAAGTGCGTGCGCATGGGAGAAGTACTATGCTGCGGAAGATGCTTATTACTCAGCAATTAGCAAAGCGAAAGTGACATTCTATCATAGTGACTTATCTAAAATTCTAAAAACTAACCCTAGAAAATTCTGGGAAGTCATAAACCCACAACTAACACAAGACATCACGCTCACAAACGATAAAGATGAAGTTGTAAGCGACGCTGATTGTGCCGATACCTTTAACATCGCATTCTCATCCGTGTTCACCAAAGAAGCCGACGTACCTCTTCCTACTCTACCTGCTACGACATTTGCCAAGATGACCCCTGTTACA
The DNA here is from genome assembly GCA_030522465.1 of Rhipicephalus appendiculatus. Classification (NCBI taxonomy): domain Eukaryota; kingdom Metazoa; phylum Arthropoda; class Arachnida; order Ixodida; family Ixodidae; genus Rhipicephalus; species Rhipicephalus appendiculatus. The sequence goes on along the minus strand of JALIZH010010232.1, from coordinate 161,239 downwards.
TTTTCTATCGCTGGCATTTCATCACTCATTGATAAAATAAAACATTCATCTTCTGCGGGTATAGACGACATTAACTCCAAACTGTTAAAAAATACTAAAGAAACCATTGCAGTGTATTTTTCTATGCTGTTCTCACTTTCACTCGAAACAGAAATTTTACCAGACGACTGGAAGGAGGGAAAGGTCATTCCAGTCCACAAATCAGGTAACAAACAATCTCCCCTAAATTACCGACCCATTTCCCTAACAAGTGTCCAATGCAAAATCATGGAACATGTCATATACTCCCACATAATGCACTTCCTTGACACTAACAATTTTTTTCATCCCTCCCAACATGGATTTCGTAAATCATTTTCTTGTGAAACCCAACTTGCTATTTTTGTTCATGACCTACATTTTAATCTCGACCATCACCTTCAGACCGACGCAATCTTTCTCGACTTCGCAAAAGCATTCGATAAAGTACCACATAAACGCCTACTACTAAAACTTGCCCAGTTGAACCTGCACCCCAACATTCTCGCATGGATCACAGAATTTCTTACTAACCGCTCCCAGTTTGTTTCAGTTAAAAGTAACCATTCTAGCTCCCTCCCAGTAACATCCGGCGTCCCCCCAAGGATCTGTACTAGCACCCCTTTTGTTCCTAATATATATTAACGACCTTCCCGTCCATATATCTTCCCATATCCGTTTATTTGCCGACGACTGCGTCATTTATCGCACAGTCACTAACATTGCTGATCAAACTGCCCTTCAACAGGACCTTAATCTTGTACAAGAGTGGTGCGATCTTTGGCTAATGAAGCTTAACCCCACTAAATGCAAACTCGTTTCATTTCATCGACAGCGCCACCCTTTATCATCCTCATACCTAAATCTCTAATTCCACTGTAGAACAAGTTCAATCATATAAATACCCAGGCGTCACCTTATCATCTGACCTTTCCTGGAACGCTCACATCAACAACATCATATCATCTGCAAACAGATCCCTTGGCTGTCTTAAACGTCATTTGCATCACGCACCACTAGACATAAAACTTCTCGCGTACAAATCCCTCATCAGATCCAAACTGGAATATGCAGCGCTCATCTGGAACCCGCACCAGGCATACTTCACTAACGAACTTGAATCTGTACAAAATCGTGCCACTAGGTTCATTCATTCTTCATACTCGTACGACATAAGCATATCATCCCTAAAACGTGAAATTGACCTTGCTAATCTTTCTCTGCGTCGCCGCATCGCCAGTCTCTGTTTGCTTCATAAATTCTTTCACAGCTCCCTTAATCAAACACCTTACATCATCCCACCAACGCGCATATCTCACCGCACGTCTCATCCTTATTCAATTGCACGCGCACGTGCTCGCACTACTACTTTTGCTGCCTCATTTTTTCTTCGCACAGCAGTGGACTGGAATGGCCTTCCCCGTGACATTGCAGCCATCACGTGTTCATCAACTTTTGCGGACAACGTAACTGCATATTGTTCGTCATGAAGATCAATCTGTAACTTTCATTTGTTAACCCACCCCTTATGTAATACCCCCTAACCGGGGTCTTTAAGGTATTAAAGTGAAGTGAAGTGAAGTGAAGACATGCGAATGTTACAGGAAACATGCAATGGTAAGTCATTAATATTTATTAAGAGTAGGAGAGGACCGAGAACCGACCCTTGTGGGACTCTTGAGGTGACTGGGAGGGGTTTAGACAGATGGCCATTAACACAGACAGATTGAGAGCGGTTAGTTAAAAACTCTTCAAACCATTTGAGGATGTTAGGATGTAAGCTCAGCTTTGAAAGTTTTAGTAACAAACGCTGGTGAGGAACCTTGTCAAAAGCTTTTGCGAAATCAAGAAAGATTGAGTCAATTTGGATGTTGCAGTCGAGGCTAGTCTGGAGGTCATGAACGAATTGTGCTAATTGGGTTTCGTAAGAGAGGCCCTTGCGAAATCCGTGCTGTGAAGGATGGAAAAATGCGTTGCAGTCCAAAAAGTTGATGATTTGTGAGTAGATGACGTGCTCCATGATTTTACAAGGCACACTAGTTAATGAAATGGGGCGGCAGTTCAAGGGTGAGTTTCTGTTACCTGATTTGTAGACTGGAACGACCTTCCCCGTTTTCCACCCAGCCGGCATGATTCCTGAGGTGAGTGACTGTGAAAAGATGAGACATAAGTATGGTGCACAAGTCGATTGCAAATTTTTGAGGAGTTTCGAGTTGATGGAATCCATACCAGCTGATGAAGAAAGTTTTAATTTGTGAATTATAGATGAAATGCCTTCTTCGAAGAAGGTGACAGCTGGCATGGAAGTTTCTAAATTGAAGGGTGGCGACTGTGAGGGCGTGTCAAGTTCAGTAGTGAAGACAGATGAAAATGCTTTGTTAAACAATTCTGCACAATCATGATCAGTCAGTGTCTCGTGCGAATCGTTTGTTCGTCTGATATCGGAAGGATGTGTGGGGTTGAGAACTTGCCAAAATTGCTTGGGGTTCCTGAGTAGCAGATTAGGTAAGTCAACATGGAAAAACGAGTATTTGGCTTTGCGAACGGACAGTAATATGATTTTTCTGCGGTGATGTATTTTTCCCATGTGGCAGGCTTGTGGGTGCGTTTAGCAGTGCGAAAAAGTCGCTTCTTTTTGTTTTCGAGCTTCTTTAACTGCCGTGAAAACCATGGTTGATTGCGGTTAGTGCGAAAGGTAATCTTCGGGATGAACATATCGGAGAGGAGATTTACTTTGTTTTTGAAGACTAACCAGTTGTCATGAACGGAGCGTATGTGAAAGTTAGATTCATACTGATTAAAAAAGTTGCCGAGATCCTCAGACATTGCACCATAGTTACCCTTGTCATAAAGAACAATAGTTTTATTAGTCATCTGTTTTTGGGTCGAGGTAAATGAAAATAGAGCATGAATGACTTTATGATCGCTAATCTCCGGAAGGTAATTAATGGAAGATAGGTTATCGGGGCTATCGGTTAATATCAGGTTGAGAATATCTGCTGATCCTTGTGAGACACGGGTTGGTTGGGAGACTAATTGGGTGAGGTTAAAGTTAAGGCACACATCGAGGAAGTTTCTCGCCTCTGCATGACATCATAATGTAGAATTAGTTATGTTTGGCCAGTCACTGTCCGGGTAATTAAAATCGCCAAAAAGAAGAATGCGGGCATTTGGCTAAGTGTAATTAAGTTTTTGAATAGTGTCGTTCAGATGACGTGGAAAGTTTGGATCCGCTTGTGGAGGCCTATAGCAGACGCCAAGTAGGACTGTTAGGATATGTGTACGACAAATTAGCCACAAGGATTTGGTATTGGAATCGAAGTTAGTAACAGCGCAAGGTATGCCATGATGAATTGCGACAAGTACTCCTCCCCCCGTGAGCCTTTTTGGTCGTTTCGGAACACGGGGAAGTCCTTCAAATCAATTAAGATTTCTGCATCCGTTACGTCACTGTTAAGCCATGTTTCTGTTAGCACGAGTGTGTTGCTGTTGGATGACGAGATAATGTTGGATATAAGCTCACGTTTTGGAAGAAAGCTACGTATGTTAGGGAATATAACGGAAAACGAGAGAACATTGCAGGAGGAAGCCGTATGGCGCATTAAGGCTGCTTGTTTGCGGGGTGATTTAAAGCGGGGTCCTTAAAGGACCCCTGACAGCAAAAGTTTTGTTTGCGACTTTTTTACAGTAATTTGTAGCTTTGCGTCTGGTAATGCCGAAATTGAATCGTAAATGCTCTAACGCATCGTATAATTAATGCTAGCGTCGTTAATTCAGGACGATTTTGCGTCAGTTCGAAACGCCCGCCTAAATACCATAAGAAACTAGCGCCCCACAGCGGGGAAGCGCCTGAGACTACATGCGCTCAAGCTTCGGTGAAGCTGAACGTGCCGTTTCCAAATAGGGTGACCCGAGGGCGGTGAAGAATAAAACGATGTGGGTGCGTTGAGCGTGTCCCCCCTCAGGAAAAAGAAGAGCATTCCTGGCGCAAGCAGCCAAAACCACCTTGAGAGCAGCCCGACAACAGAGCCAGAGGGGTGACGAGCAATAGTCCTCGCCGGGTGCCAGTCGGGGTATTGCGCACACCCCGAAAATGTTCTCCGATGCCGGCAATACTTGCTTGACCTCTGCAACGTCACGAGGGAAGCCTCTGTCTACGTAAAACCACAGAAAATGTCGATTTTACCGGAATACTCGGATGAGCACTCACCTTTACTTTAAAACCAAATTAAAATATCTTATAGGCAACGCTCGCCCCTAATAATCGGTGAGAAGTGCCCCCCGCATGCAAGAGTCTCAAACGACCCAAGCACCTCGAGTTTCCAAATTTGGTGTCAGGGGTCCTTTAACGGTGTTTGATGATGTGTCAAATATATAGCGCTTCGACCCGATGTGCAGTGTTTTAAATCGTAAGGAGTACTTGTCCGAACGTGTTTTTGCAAATGCAAGCAACTGCTTGCGAGCATGTTGAACGGGCCGGGAGAAGTCCTCTCCGATACTGTAGGTAGTGTTTTAGATGCGAAGCATCTTATTCGCCTCGAGATCTTTGAGTGGCGCCCTCTCGCGTGTGACGTCAGGGAGAGGACTCGGATGCAGCTCTTCGCGTGCTCGCTCGCTACGTGAAGGCTGCTCGACGATGCCGGCCTGTCTATACCTGCTCGAGTTAATGAAATATTGGTGGGCAACTTCACAAAGCAATTTGTACTGAATGTTCAAGCAAACTGCCCAGCGAAATCGAGCGGAGTTGCCGTCAGTAGCACGTTCTGTGTCGATTGCTCCTGGTGTCGTCTGCTAGCCATCCCTGTGTACATCTGCTTCTATGGTGAATTTTTCTTTTCGCGACTGTTCTATGGCCGTGGCGCACTCAAAGTGACTTTCCTGCCCGTTTTCGATCACTGACTTGAGCGTTCGGGCTTCAGCTTCCATGTCTGCGTTAAAGCGCAATAAATGTATACCGCGTGCTGCGCGTGTTCGGGTGCCAAGCCTGTTCCTTCGGTTCAATTCCTATGTTCGGAGAATGACAAACGACGTGTGATGTCATTCAAATAAATTAAATGGCGTTACCGGCAACAACGTTTGATTAAATCCACATTTTTAGCAGCTGCTGTGTAAGCGCGTCGTAAGTTCTTTAAATTGAAACACGAAATAAACAGGGTGAGTCTAAAGGAGATGCACGACGGGGATATGAAATATTGGTAGGTTGTCCGGAGTGATTTTCCTTTTTTTTTTTGCAACATATTTTAATCCTTACGCTAATAAATCGACGTTTGTTCACTTGTTCACGATGGTCTGAAAATATGCTGAACAGAATTAGTGTAACCATACCAACGTTGATAAATGCAATGCTCTCGCATCGAAAGTCGTAAGAACATGTATTTGCAATAAAATATTGTAAATCAGTCTCAACGGTCCACTCCTGATAGGTCTTGGTGCGATCAGTGTACTAAAAAGACTCGAGTTCCATATGCATTTGCCTAAGTTGACTCGAAGGCGAAAGCCATCTTTTTCTTGAGTCGATGTATTGTTCCTTCGCCGCCCCCCCTCCGAATGCTTTCTGGACGTAACGTGATTTTGCACTGAAGCTTTCTACACATCACCTGGTTTTGCATCGCCTCCGAGATCGGCCCACCAATCACGGAGGCAATGCAAAGCGACGATGTCATGGGATCACGTAATCATGTGACGTGACGTTATGACGTCACAAATTTCGGCGGTCTGGGATGTCCTGATGACGTCATCATAAGATGAATTTTCGCATCACTCGTGTTGACGCTGGCGACGGGGGACGCCGACGGTCAATTTTCGCATTTGATGAGGAATCTAAGGCTCTCACCTTAAAATATTCAATGAGGTTACAGCACGGTAAAGAATAGCAATAATCAGCCACAGGTGCCAAAAGAATAGCTCTTTTTCTCTCCTTCTTCCTGGACACATTCGCCGATTTTTCCTACTGTTTACCAAGCTGTACTATCGGTCTCAAATGAAGCGCGAACACTGCAGCGGATCGTGTTGCCCAAGTATTAGAAATATAGTGCGCGCCACCCTGTCATCACCATTGACAGGCTCGCGCAGTCATTTAGGCAGCACAGCACGATCGAAAACATGAATGTGGCTCATGAGCGTATCTATCTCTAACCATAAGGGTCGAACTGTACCACGCGCACCACTGCTCGCGTTTCATTCCGAGTGATCTTATTTGCATCCAGCTTGCCCAATCTGTGCTAGTGGTCCACGGCAACCCGCTGGTCGATGAAGTTATCGATTTCATTTTGTCGGCTGTCGTGTCTGCACAAGCCCACATGACTACAATTGTGAGTGGAGCGTGAATTTTCGTTCAACTAAAGTCTGTTTACACTATGCTGATTTTTGCGAATAAGCTTTTTGCGATCGCGCTTCAATTTCAAAGCAGCGTAGACTCTCTTTAACTCACTTGGCGGGGGGCGCTCGCGCTTTCACGTAAGCTATTTCAACGCCATCCAGCCCAGTGAGTGACGCTACGAACTCGGGGGGCGTGAACCTGACCGCGATGGCTGTGTGTATACAGAAGATATGTTACATGTTAACGTTTCTTAAACTCCTGTAATGCTAGCAGTAATCTCAAGAAATATCATTAGAAGAAAATGCAGCTAGTAGTCGAGGAACACCGTGCGACGCGAGCGAACTACAACGAAAATGCTGCTGTTTTAGCCAGAGCGTAGCAGACGACAAAAGCCGAATCCCCGCCCTTGCGCCACCGGAGCGCCGTTCGCAGCGCCGCCATCGGTAGCACACGAGGCGAATAGCGGTGGCATGTCCCGCGGCGTCGTCGGCGTCCGCACTCACTCTGCGCATGCGCAACTCTCCTCCTTCTGTCTCTCCAACAGCTGCGCGTTACTCTCTCCACTTCTCTCCTACCACCTGCGTGCGCTTCTCCTGCGTTCTCGCTTCTGCTCTCGCGGCGCATGCGCTACTCTCCTCCTCTAGTCTCCTCTCCTTCAAGTGTGAATATAAAGCGGGTAGAGCGCTCCTCCTCCCCCGCGCTGCGGCCGCGCACTCTCCTCCTTTACGCGGGCGTTTACGCAGGCGTTCGGTCGCCTTCTCTCCTCTCCTCCCCCCGCGCTGCAGCCTGTAAACCCACTCCATCCTCTCCCTCCCCCATTTCATGTAACCGCGTGCGCTAGGTCGAGGAAGTACCGCTTGAATCGTGTGGTCGCTCCGTCGGTTCCCGGCCGCTGCAGTTGTCTCGAAAGCCTCGCTACCCTCGCCGCAGACTCGCGTTGTCTCTCTGTAGCGGAAGCGGTAGCTCGACGTCGACGCTTGGCTTCGACGACCGAGTGAACGTAAACGGAAACTTGGTGTGCACCCCCCAATGCTGCTTCGCATACCCTCATGGTTCCCTTTAGTGGGAGATGGTGTAATTTTTCAGTTTCCTGCCATTTGATAAAAGTGCGTCTCTGGTTTTGTGTGATAAGAATTTCACGATTATGGGGCGGTTTCGGTTGTCTGAACGATGGCCCAGACGATGTGCACGCTCTATCTCTCTAGACTGCACTGGTATTCCAAGGTTATTATTGCAGATATCAATTACCTTTTTTTCGGATTCAGCCCATGTTTCATTTCTAGCAGGCTCAGGGATACCGTAGAACATAAGGTTATTTCGGCGCAACCGGTTTTCGGCGTCATCCAGGGAAGCTTCTAGCACATAAATCTTTTTAGTCAGGTTGATTAGGTTGGTCTGTGTTTTTTCTATATCATTTCTGAGGGGAAGAAGAGTTTGGTAGTGCGTTTCGGGATCGGCCATTCGTTTGTTTAAGTCCGTAATTGTTTTATCCGTTGTGCTTAGATGAGATTTCAAACTCCGAACTTCGGCAATCAACTGGGCCTGGCCGGTGCTTAGCTTTTCTAGTTCATTAAGAATAGCAGCGTTTCCGTTAGGACCAGGATTAGTTTCGACGTCACCCGATAGCATCAGTAACGAACGAATGACATCAGCACACTCAACAGCAATAGCGATACAGCAGTGGGGGGCTCGGGAACTGCACCAAAAAGTAATTATTTGATTTTTAGCGAAGAGGACAGATGATTTACTGACCTGCATAGCAAAGGTAAGTGGATTAGATGGCTGCATTGTGGTGCAGTCACCGAGCCCACAAAGTGGTGTCAGCGGGTGAAGTTCCTTTATACTTGATGATGCTGTTGTTGAAGACGATGTGGTCTCCGATAGCACGATGATTTCCGGTGATCGCAACTCCTCCAGCGTCATATCCGCTGGGGACGAGCAGTTGGTGTGCAGTAGGCGGCAGAAACCTGGCTCACTTTCGGAGACCGGTAGCGCAAACACCGATGACGCCCCCGCAGATAGGCCTATCACATTCGGCAGCAGCAGGCTGGCAAACGCAAGGACGGTCGTCTGCATAGCAAAGGTAAGTGGAATAGATGGCTGCATTGTGGTGCGGTCACCGAGACCACCCGGTGAGACAGTGAAACGAACAATAACGGAAACACAGCGGAGAGATTGTGCAGGGTTACAAAAATTATTGTTTCACTTTCTACATTTACAGCAGAGCGCACTCTCAGAGGGAAATGCCACTGTCATCATACTCGGTTGTTATAAAGAAGCCGGCTAGCGTATGCTTGTAACTGTTGAGCGAGATAACTTACGCGGAAGGAAGACACGTCAATGTGCCTGCGTCCTCGTTGATACCATCCGCTAGAGTATTGAACTTGAATAAGAGATATGATTCCCGGAGTGCGCGATCATGATTCGAGCGGAAACCAGATTCAAGAATGGTTGTTTTCGTTTGGTAAAAAGATTGGCCTGGCATGCGAACATGTCGTGATAACGGTAGATGAGGGAAATATTTACATGTGCTTTGTGGTTATTAAAGCGTATTCTGAATGGCGTTTCTGTTTGACCAATATATTGTTTTGCACAGGCACCGCATTCCAACATGTACACAATATTGTAGGTGTCGCAGTCAAACATGCCACAAATCTTTAAACTAAAGTGCGAAGACGTGCTTCCTGCGTTCTATATATATATATATATATATATATATATATATATATATATATATATATATATATATATCTGTGTGTGTGTGTGTGTGTGTGTGTGTGTGTGTGTGTGTGTGTGTGTGTGTGTGTGTGTGTGTGTGACGTTAGAGAACAGAGATACGTCGTGGTTCAGATGCCATCCATTTATTGTAATGCACGCGCACTTCTTCGTCGGCTTTTCCTACCATCGCCTTGTTCATACGTTACACTCTTCCCCCTCCCCTCGAGAAAGTCGCAGTTCAGAAGGTACAAAATAACGTCGTAGTTTACTAACATGAACAATGTCAGAGTTTCTACCTAAGGGCAGCACGGAACGGTTGATCTCATAGTTCACTGGTGAGACTTTGCGTAGAATCTTGTAGGGACCTTCCATGATGGAACTCAGTTTGCCGTTGTTGGGGTGCCATGGTGTCTCGTAAAGGACGAAGTCACCGACTTGGAACTCCATCGGAAGAAATTTCTTATCATAGATGACTTTGTTCTTATTGTGGCAGGCGATAGAGTTTTGCACAGCAGCTTTCCGCGCTTCTTCCACAGTTCGTTCTCGCCGTTTCAGTACAGTTGGATAAGATGTAATTCCATACATCAGGAAGGACGGTGCGTAGCCGGTAACTTCGTGAGGTGTTCTGTTGTATTCGTCTATTACCTCCGACAGCAGCTTAGTCCAACACTTCTGTGGCTCGTCATTAATCTTGCACTTAAGTCTGGTTACGATGATCTGGTTTGTCCGCTCGTTCATATCATTGCAGTGCGGATGATGAGATGAGGTGAAGAGTTGATGTATTCGGTTATGTTTTAGAAACTGTTTAAATTTTCTTGCAGTGAATCCTGTTCCACGATCTGAAAGGAACTTCCGTGGTATTCCGGTGGCAAAAGTGGTTTTGAAGCATGAGATGTAGGCGTCGCTGTTCTCATTTTTATGAGCGAACGCCCATACGTAGCGAGTAGCATGATCAATAACCAAGTGGATAAACCTTTTTCATGAGCCATATCCACAAAATCCTCCAATGGTGTCCATCGCAAAGAGGTCAAAAGGTTCTTCAGCAGGAGGCAGTGATTCAAGTGTCCCATACTTCTTTGTTTTCGTCTTCTTGCATCTCTGGCATGTATCACAATGCCGAATGTAGGTGGCAACATCGGTTACCATATCCGGCCAATAATATTGCGGAGACAAGAGTGATAGTGCCTTCTTCACTCCGACATGCCCAAAATGTTGATGTGCGTTCTTAAGAATGGTTGGGCGTAGTTCGTGGGGTACATAGATCTTTCTTAGTCCTTTTCTTTTGACGATGACTACGTTGTTTTCCAATGAATAGGTTCCTTTTGGGTGCTCATTGCTGCATCGTTGAAGTTCGTCGTGGGACAGAATTTGAACTATTGGGGCTCTGGAGAGTGCATCCTTTTGTCCGTCGTGGTTTTTTCGCGCTTTTTTAAGATGCATCTGCTTCGACGTTGCTTATGCCCTTTGGATGTTTGATGTTTACTTCATACATTGATAGTTCATACATTGATACCGTAAGAGACGACCTTGAGGATTCTTAACATTCTTCAGCCACTGTTGTGCAGAGTGATCAGAGTGATCCGTTACAACAGTGAATGGCTTTCCATGAAGGTAGCAATGCCATTTATCAATTGCATCTATAATGGAAAGGCATTCTCTTTCTGTAATGGCATAATTGGCCTCGTGCTTAAGTAGTTTGCGGGAGTAATAGGCAACGGGATGTTCTTTGCCTTTGTCGTCAGGTTGCTTCAGCACTGCACCAATACCTTCGCCAGATGCGTCACAGTACACAGTACATGGTCTCGAAGTGTCGTATATGCGAAGCACCGATTCTTCAGTTATGCGCTCCTTCAGTTCCCGAAAAGCTTGCTCGCATGCTTCTGCCCACGTCCACTTGCTTCCTTTGTGGAGTAGTCTCGTGAGTGGGAGAGCGATGTCGCTGAAATGAGGGATGTACTGACGGTACGTGTTTACAGTGCCCAGGAAACGCTGGAGGTCTTTCTCTCCATTAGGTGTCGGAAATTTGAGTATTGCAGCCACGTTACTTTGCTTAGGTGTCACTATTCCTTGTGAAATTTTGTGGCCCAAGTATTTAATGCTGGATCTTGCAAATTGACACTTTTTTCCGTTTCAGTTTTACATTCTCGTCTTTAAGAGCTTTCCACAGTGCCTCGAGGGGTCGTATATGGCCGTCATATGTCTCTGAGTATACGACCACATCGTCAAAGTAATTGTTAACATTAGTGAGCTGATGTTTGGCTATTATTGATTTCATGGCTCTTTCAAATGTAGCCGGAGCGTTCTTTAACCCGAACGGCATTACCAACCACTCATAATGATCATTAGTCGTGAGAGACAGACAGACAGACAGACAGACAGACAGACAGACAGACAGACAAGGAACTTTATTAAGGTCCTGAGGAGCCAGCCAGTGCAGTCCTACAGAGGACCCCTGGCTTGCTGTTGGCTAATCCCATGTTGAGCCGGGAGGCCATAAATCAGTTTTTTTGAACGTCGTCGGGATGCATTCGGACATGCCAGCATCCCGACTTTACATCTAGCGTAGTGAAAAAAACACAGCATATCCACGGAGTGAATGATGATGAGTGGGCGAAGCTGCGGAGGTTCATCGGTAAACCGTGAATCTTCCGTGAATTCTGCCCGGTACATCATCACCGGCGTGAGATCGGGCGCGTTTATACTAAATGGTCGATGAGAGTTATGGTGACTGAAGCAATCATGGTTACACCGTGAAATCTTCAGTGGTTTCGCCCAGCAGTAATCAAAGCGATAGTGTGTGTGAAATTTTATTCAAACTTCAACGACCGGTCGTCGTCCATGGTCCGCCAAGCAGCACGGTCCGGCAAGCGCACTCGTACGGCGATCCGCGCAATCGGAGAGCAGCTGCACCGCCAACGCCATCCAGCGTACCTTCACCCAACCGCCATATTGTACGCATGTCTATAGGACAGCGCCCTCTCGGAAACGAGACGAGAACTGGAGATGACGGCACCATATCCACGGAGTGAATGATGATGAGTGGGCGAAGCTTCGGAGGTGCGTCGGTAAACCGGTAATCTTCCGCAAATTCTGCGCAGTACATCATCAACGACGTGAGATCGGGCGCATTTCTACTAAAGGGTCGATGAGAGTCATGGCGACTCGCAGCTCACTTTAATTTTACATGTACGTTGTGAATTTTTTTATTGTTTAATCACTCACAGGAGACATCTCACACAGGCACTACCTTGGAGGTCGAAATCCAGTGCCTACTGACTACTCAAAATGCATGGACAACCGAGGACCGCCGAGGTGATGCCGTAAGGAGCTTCGCCCCTAAATATATTCATCATATACAAGTACCACCATCTAGCGGACATTCCAAGAACTAAACGAGAGGTGGCGTGGAGGTGGCTACCTACTACATACATCGAGGACGCACGACCCACGGCTTAAGGAGCTTCGCCCCTAAATGTTCGCCTTTCCCAAGTGGTCCAGAATATCATCTATACGTGGAATTGGTTGATAGTCGGGTACCGTTATGGCGTTGAGCTTGCGATAGTCAATCCATAGACGAGTACGACCTTCGCCTATCTTTTCCGCTAACATGACCCGTGCGGCATAGGGCGACAATGAAGGCCTCACAACCCCTTGCTTATTGAGGGCGTCAACTTGTTTGTTAATTTCCGCTTTGTCAGCCTGTGAACATCTGTATGGTGTTCGATGAATAGGGACAGCATTGGTAAGCGCGATCCCATGTTGCTCAGTAGTGATGCATCCAATATCCGTCTGGTATTTCGAGAACATCTCGTCATACTTGTTTAAAAGAGAGTCGAGCACTGCTGATTCTTGTACCGGCAAGTTTTCTGAATTCAGGGTTCTCATCAGTGGTGCTTTAGTGGCATTCTTTTCTTTGTGATTCGACAGGTTCAAATTTTCACGTCCTTGTGATACTGACTGGCTTTCCAAATTTAAAGAAAGATTGAAGTACGAAGCGCTGTCTCGGCCAAGAATTAATTGTGTTCTCATGCCTCGCAGAACGTGTACATAAACTTTCTTTGTGACATTCCCAATTTGCAATTGAATGTTTACGCGACCCAAAGTTCGAATGCTTGAAGTAACATGCTGCACCATGATGCTGGAGTCTCTCATCAACTGAAGCTTGAGCTGTTTGTACACATCTTCACTGATACAAGTAATTGTTGCTCCTGTATCAATAATTGCAGTTACTGGCCTTCCGTTGATGAGAGCGTCGAACTGTATTAATGAAACTTTGGGTCGCTCTCCTCGTTTCCCTGTCTAGTCTCAATAGCGGACACGTTACCGCGGCGCGGACATTCGTTGTACCAAAGAAACTGTCGTGGGAAACCAGCAGCTGAGCAATATCTACATTCATTTTGTGGGACACACGGTCGAGAAGTCAATGTTGGCTGCGGCGGTCTGCTGAAGAGACGTGGAGTTCTTGATATAGTACTATGAGTACGAGTAACGGAAATTTCTCTCATCCGCCCTAAAGATGTCTCGACCCGTTGGGCAGCGGCGAGCCACTCTGATGACGAGTCAAATGACAGTCCGGTGAGCGCCAGTTCCTCGTCAGGAGGAACACCATCAGTCAGTCCAGAAATGATGTGGCACTCTTTAAGGGCGGCCAAGGAGCCCAGTCGTTTTTTCTCGTCGTAGTAATCATTGATGGTCTGCCCTCCTTTTAGCCGGTAGTGGATGAAGAGACGGAAGGCATCTCCGTCGGTCGTAGCAAAGTGGTTTTGCATGTCACGCTTTATATCGTCCCATGCCTCGACGTTGCCGAAAATCTCTGTCAGGTACCACATGAACGCTTCCCCTTCGATGTATTCGCTGAAGTGACTGACCCGATCGCGGTGTGTCCACGATGCCTCGGTCGCCTTCGTGTCGAAAAGGAGTAGCCACTTGTCGACGGGGGCGTCTTTTGGTGTTCCCTTGTACTTCGGTATGTTGAGCGGAGGTTTTGGCCTAGCCATGGCAGGTTGATGAGGTCGATCCTGTCGACTTGTGTGACGTTAGAGAACAGATATACGTCGTGGTTCTGATGCCATCCATTTATTCTAATGCACGCGCACTACTTCGTCGGCTTCTCCTACCATCGCCTTGTTCATACGTATATATATCTATATATTCGAAGGTCGCAGGTTCGGATCCTGCCGGTGGCAAGTTATCTTTTCGTCCACTTTCATTTCTTCACATTTACATTACAATTACTTCTAATAGCTTCCCCTATACTTTCCTTGGCATCTTTGTCTGTTAGTTCTCATTAATACTATGTTTAACAAAGCAAACGAGCCCTTAAGTTTACAATTCCTTCCTGTATATATATATATATATATATATACGTAGATTATGAAGAGTCTGGCTTCGGTTGCCGTAGAACAAAATAGGAAAAATATATATACGCCTCTAAAAAACTGTTTATTGGTGACGTTTCGATCGGAGACCGATCTTCATGATGAAGATCGGTCTCCGATCGAAACGTCACCAATAAACAGTTTATATATATATATATATATATATATATATATATATATATATATATATATATATATATATATATATATATATATATATAGGGCCCTAATAGCGAAAGTTGGGCTAGTTGGTGGTTCATGCTTGGGATGTAAAAACAGCGCAAAATATAGACAAGGACTGACGAAGAGACGACACGGCGCTGAACTCGCAACTAAACTTTATTGGAAGGCACACGCACATATATCAATCAGTAGACCGAGTCACGTGGCACACCAAAGGCGTCTGCGCAGCAGAGCAAACAGGGTACGAAAAAAGGCCTAATCATTGTGAACAGCAACACGTGTATAATAACCGAGAAAAAAAACAATACACATCTTCATACTTGCCAAAAACATGCGCAACAGTCCATAACAAACTAATAATCACTTTAACCCTCTATTGCATGGCGTCCCATATTTGGCACATACCGATTAACATTTTTTATAGCGGGCGCAAGAGGACCAGTGGAGAATGTGACACAGTTAGAGTAATCCTTATAGTTACGTGCAATAAATATAAAAAAAGCGCTGCCATCCCTAGAGCAGTATGAAATCTAGACATGAAATAGATTGCACGGTGCACGTTCAAGCTCGGATCATGGACGACAGTGACTGCTATATTTTTCTTGCAACCATTTTCTCGTTGCAGAAGCAAGAAAAAATTATTTTGGCATATCTCGTGGCTTTGAAAATTCATGCTCAATAAGGCTCTTCTCAATTCCGTTTTCCACTACGGTATATAGTCGGAAATCGGTATGTGCCATATTTGGCACAGTATGCATGTGAGTGATGAAATGTGCAATATGATGCCATCTATGTTTTGTTGCACAGTGCAAATACAAACGAAAAGAAATCATCTGAGATCATGCAGCACAGCTTGTTTTTGCCAGATTTCAGTTGTGGCAGTAGGTTTTGAGATGCTTCACGAAAATATCGAGTGTCAGCAGCAGTACCTGGCAATTTTTTGTTACATTATTGGCGTGGGTGCTCGAAAAAATTATGTGAAGTCTAACCAGTGCATGACGATATTTAGCTTTTACGATATGTCGGCAACTGACGCTCACAACCACAAGTCAGCGGTTGGAAATTCGGGCAGGAAAGCACAGCAAGGCGGCACCATGCGAAGAGCCAAACGTGTAAGCGGCCATCTTGCACGTAGATGTCAGCAGTCAGATGCACTAACCAAAATGTTCAATTATGCCTGAACACAGGAAGCAATTGCTTTGCTTTATTCCACAAATCAAGCTAAAAAGACCGCAATCAGTGAGATTTTGTTTTTCAGCCATGGCAGCAAGTTTGCTCGCTCACGTGCATAGTGTGCCATATTTGGCACAAACCGTTATTTTCATTAATACAGTCACAATAAATCTGAAAATTTTTGTACATGTTATTCTTCATGTAGTTAATGATAAAAAATGATCAAATAATTTTTCTATTGATTTTCTCATAATTCATGCAATAGAGGGTTAACATGGCAGCGCTGAACCCAGGTACCGAACCTCCTTTACACCAAGGGCCACAGACGGCTTACTTACACACCTTTCCCCCCTCCCTTTCAATGAAAAAAGCCTCCATCACTTCCCTAGTGCATTTGTCCCGATGGCCAAACAAACAAGTGGCTTCATCTGCCATAGGTTGGCAGCCACACTCTCTACAATGAGCTGGCAAGTGCAACCCGCCAGCAGCCGTTAATGAGGTTAAGTGTTCCCTTAGTCTCACATTAATGCACCGCCCGGTTTGTCCTATATAAACCCCCCCGCATGACAATGGCAACTTATATACAACACACGATTTACACTGAACATATCTATTTTTTCTCTTCTCCGGACAGAACGAGCAGGTCTTGCGTGAAGCCGAACTTCTTTTATGCAAGCGGGAGCAAATAGAGGACATTTTATTGGGAGCGGACATCACTACACGTACCCCGTACCTACTGGCCGCATTTTTCAAGCAATGTGAAAACTTGTGCACGTAGGGTACCACAACCGGTTTCTTTTCATTGCGCACGCGCTCTGTTCTCCTATGCGTATCACTTACGCCTTTGACCCACTTGATTAGCTTTTGACAACTCCTCAAGATTTCCGTCTTCGTCAGTCCTTGTCTATATTTTGCGCTGTTTTTACATCCCAAGCATGAACCACCAACTAGCCCAACTTTCGCTATTAGTGCAATTTATTTCTTGTGCATCGGGCTCTTCTCTCTATCCCAACGTTCTTCACGATGACCCGGCCACCTTGGCTTCTACCATAGCCGTGTGTGTGTGCAGAGCAAGGGTGTGCTCTTGGTATATCAAACAGGGCTTGTGCCCTCCGGAACTACAAGGGATGTGCGGGTTCCTCAAACCTTCGGTGGGACACGCAAGAAGGATGTGCCGCATTTTGTGGTCTGAGTGGTGGAGGCAGGTTCGTTTTTTCCAAGACTGTTTGGTGGTGGCCTGCTCCACTGAGCCAACATACAGGCAACAGCGTCGCCTGAAAGAATGGAGGAAGACTACCAAGGGAATCACCGAGTTCCTTTGGAGCACGGTGCGACCGACACTTCCAACCAGGAAAAAGAAAGGACTGACCCAAGGTGAAGTGCGCCTTCTCGGTGATTGTTCTATCCCGGAGGACATTAACAAGGTTTTAAAACTGGGACCCAAGTTCGCCTTTGAACCTAGTGTTCCACCGGCGGAAAAGGTCGCTTTTTCAAGGAACATTTCCCGGTATGTGCCTGAAGGCGAGCAAATAAGGTGCGTGTCTGATTGTATCGATGTGTGCACTCAAACGTCGTTGGCTAGGCGAAAGCCCTCCCCTGACAAGTTGGTCGTAGATTTTTTTGGAGGGGAATAGTCTTAGGGTTTGCTTGTCGGATAAGGAAGGAATGTTTGTGGTCATGAAAGAGGGCGTTTTTAATGAAAAATCTGAGACAGCCGTATTGAAGAATTTCAAAAGAGTGGACGTTAAAACAGGGAAGGTGAAACAGCAGGCTATTGCTATGCTGCAAGATAGGAATCTGTGCAGTCTAGTCAGTAGAGTAAAAAAGGCAAAAGAATTAAACTTGCAAGTTTTTTTCTCAGTGAAAACCCATAAACTTAATTCCCCGTTCCGAGCCATTATATCAGAAAAAGGAACTTGGCTGTCTGAGATGTCGACTTACTTGCAGGTGCACCTGGAAGCCCTCAATGTAGTCGACCCTTTTTTAGTAAAGAACTCTGAAGGTGTAGTAGATTTTCTCAGAACTAATAACCCGGGTTCATGTTCGGCATTCAGCATCGACATTGAGGACATGTTTTACTCTTTACCGCATGTTGAACTTCTGCAGAGTGTTAAATCTTGTGTGGTTGAGGACAATAATGAAGTTAAGTTCGTTAACAGTTGTGGCGTTTCCTTGGAAAGCTTTCTGGAATTGCTAACGTTTTACTTGCGGTCCATGTGTGTGGAGTGGAAAGGGGGGCTTTTATGTCCAAAAATCTGGTGTTTGCATCGGATCTAGGGTGGCACCAATTTTAAGCAATATTTTCCTGGGTCAAGTCGACAGGTATGTTGCCGAAAAGTTGAACAATCTGTCCTGCCACATTTTTCGGTATGTCGATGATTTTTTTATTGTAATTAAAACCGACAGCCAGCATAGCACGAGAGCTGACATATTAAACATTTTTAAGGATTCTGGCCATGGGCTAAAGTTCACCTACGAGCTGCCTGAAAAAGGAGAGCTTCAGTTTCTAGATATTAGACTGCGGTTTCACGAGGAACATTTGTGTTGGCTGTACAAGCCCCGATCCGTAAAGGGTATCTTGCCGTTTACCTCAGGCCATTCTAAGATAGTCAAGTCCGGCATTATTTATGCTGCGCTGCGGGCTGCGCTCCAGAAAACGTGCACGCATGTGTTGAAAGAAAGTTTTCTGAGCCAGGTTGAGAGGCTGAAGTCGGCGGGCTACCCCGATACGGAAATCTTGAGGAGTTGTCAAAAGCTAATCAAGTGGGTCAAAGGCGTAAGTGATACGCATAGGAGAACAGAGCGCGTGCGCAATGAAAAGAAACCGGTTGTGGTACCCTACGTGCACAAGTTTTCACATTGCTTGAAAAATGCGGCCAGTAGGTACGGGGTACGTGTAGTGATGTCCGCTCCCAATAAAATGTCCTCTATTTGCTCCCGCTTGCATAAAAGAAGTTCGGCTTCACGCAAGACCTGCTCGTTCTGTCCGGAGAAGAGAAAAAATAGATATGTTCAGTGTAAATCGTGTGTTGTATATAAGTTGCCATTGTCATGCGGGGGGGGGTTTATATAGGACAAACCGGGCGGTGCATTAATGTGAGACTAAGGGAACACTTAACCTCATTAACGGCTGCTGGCGGGTTGCACTTGCCAGCTCATTGTAGAGAGTGTGGCTGCCAACCTATGGCAGATGAAGCCACTTGTTTGTTTGGCCATCGGGACAAATGCACTAGGGAAGTGATGGAGGCTTTTTTCATTGAAAGGGAGGGGGGAAAGGTGTGTAAGTAAGCCGTCTGTGGCCCTTGGTGTAAAGGAGGTTCGGTACCTGGGTTCAGCGCTGCCATGTTAAAGTGATTATTAGTTTGTTATGGACTGTTGCGCATGTTTTTGGCAAGTATGAAGATGTGTGTTGTTTTTTTTTCTCGGTTATTATACACGTGTTGCTGTTCACAATGATTAGGCCTTTTTTCGTACCCTGTTTGCTCTGCTGCGCAGACGCCTTTGGTGTGCACACGTGACTCGGTCGACTGATTGATATATGTGCGTGTGCCTTCCAATAAAGTTTAGTTGCGAGTTCAGCGCCGTGTCGTCTCTTCGTCAGTCCTTGTCTATATTTTGCGCTGTTTTTACATCCCAAGCATGAACCACCAACTAGCCCAACTTTCGCTATTAGGGCCCTATATATATATATATATATAGATATAGATATAGATATATATAAGAAAGGAATTGTAAACTTAAGGGCTCGTTTGCTTTGTTAAACACAGTATTAATGAGAACTAACAGACAAAGATGCCAAGGAAAGTATAGGGGAAGCTATTAGAAGTAATTGTAATGTAAATGTGAAGAAAGGAAAGTGGACGAAAAGATAACTTGCCACCGGCAGGATCCGAACCTGCGACCTTCGAACAACGCGTCCGATGCTTTATATATATATATATATATATATATATATATATATATATATATATATATATATATATATATATATATATATTGTTAAGGTGTTTATTTGCCGGCACTCAGCGATAATGCGTCAGCGACAACCACGGCCAGGCACGGACTCCCAGTGCGAGCGGCGTCCTTTTTGGAGATGACCCACTAGAAGGCACTCGAGAATGCAACACATTTCTGAGTTCCAAGGCTTCGCTACAACTACCCCGGGTACGAAAAGGGAGCCGCCGGGCGACTTAACAGCTTGTCACTATGAGCGGGTCATAGGAGGCCTTCAGGCGCTCCACGTTGACAAAGTCGCGTCCTCGACGGCGTATGTCCGAAGATGGTTCGATGTGTTCAATCAGGTAGTTGGCCGGAGATGTGCGCTCGATGACACGGTAGGGGCCTTCGTATTTTGGCAGTACTTTTGAAGAGAGGCCAGCTGCAGAGGTAGGGACCGAGAGCCATACGAGCGCTCCAGGGAGGAACGTGGCCTCAGAAGTGGCGGAGCCATCACGAATACTCTTCTGCCGCTCTTGTTCATTCGTCGCAAAGGTCTTGGCAAGCTCGCGACACTCTTCAGCAAGCCTTGCTGTGTCAGAAATAGGGGCACACAGATGGATCCGGCGTGTACGGGAGTATCGTGTCGATGGTGTGCGACGGGTGCCGCCCGTATAATAAGAAGAAGGGTGAAAAACCAGTAGTGCTCTGAGGGGCGGTGTTGTAAGCGTAGGTGACGAAGGGCAGTATAGCATCCCAATTCGTGTGGTCGGCGGCGACGTACATCGAAAGCATGTCGCCAAGGGTGCGGTTAAAGCGTTCGGTGAGACCATTTGCCTGCGGGTGGTAAGCAGTAGTTTTGCGGTGGACAGAATGGCACTCCGTGAGGATGGCTTCGGCTACTGCCGACAGGAAGACACGGCCTCGATCGCTGAGAAGCTCCTGGGGTGGACCGTGACGCAGTATGAATCAATGCAGCAGGAAAGAGGCAACTTCGCGCGCAGTAGCCGCAGGGAGTGCGGCGGTTTCGGCGTAACACGTTAGGTGGTCTACGGCTACGACGGCCCAGCGGTTACCAGCCGACGTCAGAGGAAGTGGTCCATACAAATTGATACCAACGCGCCCAAACGGACGGTCAGGGCAAGGTAACGGTTTATAGACAGGCTGGGGATATGTGTGTTGACGGTTTGCGGCATTGGCAATCGAGGCAGGAGCGAACGAACTTCTGCACGTAGCGGTACATCCCTCGCCAGAAGTAGCGTTGTTGAATGCGGTGGTACGTTTCCGATACCCCAGAGTGGGCGCATGGCGCATCAGAGTGGAAGGACTCACATATTTCCGACCGGAGGCTGTGGGGTATCACGAGTAGCCACTGCCGGCCGTTGGCGTTGTAATTGCGTCGGTGCAGGAGGCCGTCACGTATGGCGAAATGGTGAGCTTGACGACGCAAGGCGCGAGTGTATGGCGTTGCGGACGGATCAGAGATCAAGTCGATCAGCGGGGCGATCCAATTATCCTTGCGCTGTTCGGTAGCGATGATGTGAACATCGATGACAGAAACAGCAAGGGAAGATACTGAGCAGGGGGCATTGTCGTCAGGCAGAGGGGAGCGCGGGAGGGCGTCAGCGTCAGCATGCTGACGTCCGTTGCGGTACAGCACGCGGATTTTGTAGTCTTGCAGGCGATGAGCCCAGCGGGCGAGATGGCCTGAGGGATCCTTCAATGACGACAACCAGCATAGTGCATGGTGGTCGGTGACGACATCAAATGGGCGACCATACAAATAAGGTCGAAACTTGTAAGGGCCCAGACAATCGCCAGGCACTCTTTTTCCGTGAAGGTGTAATTTGTCTCGGTTCTCGTGAGCGTACGGCTTGCGTATGCCATGACATAATCGGGGAATCCGGGTTTGCGCCGAGGCCTACACCGCTGGCGTCTGTGTGCACCTCCGTGGGGGCCGTAGGGTCGTAGTGGCGTAGTATGGGAGGAGACGCCAACAAATGGCGGAGCTTGGCGAACGCGTCGTCGCACTCGGATGACCACGAATCAAGGGGCCCGTTACTTCGAAGGAGCTTCGTCAGTGGTGATATGATCGTGGCAAAGTTTCGTATGAATCGACGAAAGTATGAACACAGGCCTACGAAACTGCGCAGTTCTTTGACGGACGCAGGTTTGGAAAATTCGGCCACGGCCCGAAGCTTGGCCGGATCGGGAAGAATTTCGTCCTTGGATACGACGTAACCTAGGATGGTGAGTTGCCGTGCTGCAAATCAGCACTTCTTCAGATTTAGTTGGAGACCGGCGTTGCTCACACGCGTGAAAACTTCTTTCTGACGTTGGAGATGCGTGGAGAAATCTGGAGCGAAAACAACGACGTCGTCCAGGTAACACAAGCACGTGTGCCATTTCAACTTGCGCAGAACGGTGTCCATCATGCGCTCAAAGGTCGCGGGCGCATTACACAGACCAAACAGCATGACGTTGAACTCGTACAAGCCGTCGGGTGTGACAAAGGCTGTCTTCGGTCGAGCGTCGTCAGCCATGGGTACTTGCCAGTACCCCGAGCGCAAATCGAGAGACGAAAAGAATTCGACTCCGTGGAGGCTGTCAATCGCGTCGTCGATGCGCGGCAGTGGATAAACATCCTTGCCAGTGATCTTATTGAGCCGTTGGTAGTCCACACAAAACCGCACAGAACCGTCCTTCTTCGCAACGAGAATAACAGGAGACGTCCATGGGCTGTCCAAGGGCCGAATTACGTCGCGTTACGGACGTTGCCGTAAGGGTGGGCGGGCGCCAGTGTCGATGCGATGTGTAACAGCGGACGTGCGACCGAGAGAAGTTTGCCCGACATCGAAAGAAGAACGAACTTCTTGCAGCAGGCCCAGAAGCTGGGAACGCTGCACCGACGTAAGGTTATCAGCAATGGAGGGACCAAATACATCAGCAGGTGACGGATTAGACGTGGAAATAGCACTGATGGTACGGGAACTGGGACAGTGCGAGTCATCGGGTACGTCCAGGACTTGTGCTTTGTCGACGGGTTCCACTCTGCCGAGACATTCCCCTCGAACCAACGTAACAATGTACGGGAATGGGTTGGTCACAAAAATAGCGGTGTTGCCCTGAGTGATTTCCACGGTCGGATGGCGAAAGTTGCGCAACTGTGTCGGAGAGACCGGCGCAGTAGACCGACACAGCCATTGACGAGCTTGGAGGCACTGTAGTATCGTCTTTGACGAGGATCTTGCTCAGTGCGGAGGGACTGTCTACTGGCGTCAAATGTGAGAACGGTGAGAGTTCAATTTCGGCGGAGGCACAATGAATAACGGCGTCGTGGCGGGAGATAATTCCATCCCAGGATGATGTCGTGAGAGCATGCAGTAATGATGATGAACTCCACGACATACAGATTGCCCTGAAGGACGACGCGAAGTCTTGATTATGCGCTATTTATGAAAACACTACCGACGAAGAAGACGTAGAGACGAACAGAAGTAGACGAGACAAAGTGACGACGCCAGCAGTGCGCACTGCTGTAGGATGAATACTCTGCGAACTAGCGGCACGGAGGGACATCCCAGAAAGTGGCGTCGTCACTTTTCGGAGTAAGCGGCAAAGTTTTGCGTCGATAACGCATACGGCAGCTCCAGTGTCGATAAGGGCAGATGCGCGAACACCGTCCACAAACACGTCAATGACATTCGATGGATTTCTCTGAGGGCTTTCACAGTTCGATAGCGTCGCAGCCTTTGCATCGTGGACTGCGACGACTAGATTTCCTTCTCTTGAGCGGCCGAACTTGGCCGCGTGGTTGACAGGGACCGGCGTCGTGGAGACGGGGACCTACGAGGAGATAGAGCTGGGCGAGACGTCGGTGGCACAGACGGGGGTGAGTCGTGAAACGGACGGCTCAGCTGGCCAGCGACAGGTGACGTGACAGGAGGCGGCTGCACGCGAGAGCAATAACGTACCACGTGACCGGCGTAACCGCATGCAAAGCAGATGGGCCGGTTGTCGGGTGTGCGCCGTCGGTTCGCCGGGGTAGGTGGCACCCATGTCTCAAGACCTGACGGACGGAACGGCGGCTGGAATGACTGGATGGTGGGCTGAAGTCGAGGCCTAGGGACGACGTCAGCATACGTAGCCGGTACACCCGCTTCGGTGGACGGAGGTCGAGCGGCGGCTTCGGCGTAAGTCAGAGGCGCGGCCGCCGGAAGTACTTGAGGCGGCCTGGCGACAACTTGAGCGTAACTCTGGGGCGCAGGGGCCGGGGCTCAATCGCTCGGCGGAGGGGGTGGAAGAAGGGCGGTCGCCGATTGTTGAACGGCCGGCGGGTAGGGAAAAGCCAGGAGAGAGAACTGGCGTGCGATTTCCTCACGGATGAATGACTTGAGCTCTGGCAGCAACGCCGCCTGGTCAGAGGTGGCCACCAAGCCAGCAAGCTCTGCATCTCGTGAAGGGGGAGCGACGGGTGTTCGAACGCTGCCGGCGGAGCTCCTCGTAGCTCTGGCATAGCGTTATGACCTCGGTCACTGTGACAGGGTTTTTGGCGAGCAGCATGGTGAAGGCATCATCGTCAATACCTTTCATGACGTTCCGGCTCTTGTCAGACTCAGACATGGTTTCTTCTTACACAAGTGGAGGACATGTTCGATAAAACTGGTGAATGACTCACAGGCCTGCTGAGCACCTTCGCGTAAGCGCTGTTCGGCTTGCAGCTTACGAACGGCAGGGCGGCCAAAAACGTTGATGACAGCGGTCTTGAAATGGGACCAAGTCGCAAAATCGGACGCGTGGTTGTTATACCACAAACGTGCTACTCCCGCAAGGTAGAATACCAAGTTGGTCAACTTGCCGTCGTCGCCCCATTTGTTGGGGATGCTTACGCACTCGTAAAGTGCGAGCCAGTCCTCCACGTCGGTGCCATCGGCGCCAGTGAAGATGGGTGGATCGCGGATGCGTGGGACAGCGGGACAAGTTGGCGGCACGGGGGGAGGCGTTTGCTG
Source organism: Rhipicephalus appendiculatus (assembly GCA_030522465.1). Classification (NCBI taxonomy): domain Eukaryota; kingdom Metazoa; phylum Arthropoda; class Arachnida; order Ixodida; family Ixodidae; genus Rhipicephalus; species Rhipicephalus appendiculatus. The sequence goes on along the minus strand of JALIZH010010232.1, from coordinate 136,505 downwards.
AGAAGCGTCCTGGGGCATGGTAGATGGCTGGGTACGAGATCGAAGCTCCACCCAGCACCTCCACGAATTTGCCAGCACTCAGCGATAATGCGTCAGCGACAGCCGCGGCCAGGCACGGACTCCCAGCGCGAGCGGCGTCCCTTTTGGAGATAACCCACTAGAAGGCACTCGAGAGTGCAACCCATTTCTGAGTTCCAAGGCTTCGCTACAATATATATTGTGAGGAACCGCTTTATTCGAGACGAGTTCGGGCTCGCACACGCTCATGATGATACATGCAGATGAGGAAGTTGCATAAACGATGATGATATGTCAAGATAACAAAGAAGAGTCAGTAACTGCGCTCACACTAATTCCCTCTCGCGCTGGAAGCGGCCGCCTGGCCGCGCGATAGGATTAAGAATTGCGTTCTGTATAGGGCTTTAACCGAGAGACATGCACGAGTTCTCTCGCGCGGCAACGGTGATCGGAAGAAGGCCTAAGGGGTGAGACACGGTAATTAACGGGGGATGTTTGCTCAATGTAAGGGAAAATAAAGCGACTCATGAATTTTTCGCATAAGCCAGGAACGCGCACTGGAGTCCAAAGAAGAACTTCTTCTCCCGGGGAAAAGGTGACTGCACGATGAGTCGAGTCGTAGCGCGACTTCCGAGCTTCTTGGGAGAGATTAGTGTTGACTCGGGCCAGGTAACGGCAGTGTGCGAGGCGAGACAGAAATTGGTGAGATAAAGGACCTGCTGAGGTTGCAGGAGCCTAAAGAAACTAGACGTCAAGAGCAAAACTCTGTGAGCGGCCATAGACAAGGAAAAAGGGAGAAAAGCCGGTGGTGCGTTGTGTAGACGTATTATGGGCGAACGTCACGAACGGCAGAATTGCATCCCAGTTCGTGTGGTCGGGGCTGATGTATACATTACTACCACGTCCGAGAGGATGCGATGATTGCGTTCTGTCAAGCCGTTGGTCTGCGGATGGTAAGTAGAAGTATCTTGTCAATGGTGTTGGCGGCGCACAGAACCTCAGCAAGAACAGAAGAAAGGCAGACTTTTCCGCACTCGCTAAACAGGACACGGGGAGCTCCATGGCGTAAATATGTGTTGCGCAGAAAAAAATCGGCCACTTCAGAGGCAGTCCCAGCTTGTAGCGAGGCTGTTTCCGCGTAGCGGGTTAGATGGTCAACAGCCGTCACAATCCAGCGATTCCCATTGGAGGTCATGGGAAGAGGGCCGTACAAGTCTATCCCGACGACTTCGAAAGGCAAAGCGGGACAAGGAATAGGTTGCAGGAGGCCAGAAGGAGCTGTGGTGGGTCGCTTACAGCTTTGACAGTGGACACATGAGGCAATATACTTGGCAACGGCTGAAGAGAGGCCCGGCCAGGTGCAGCGACTTCGTATTTTCTCGTACGATTTGTGGTAGCCGAGATGACCGGCGGTGGGATCATCGTGAAATCTTTGAAGAACCTCACGTGGCAGAGAACTTGGTATAACTGGGACCCAATGGTTTCCATCGACGTGATAAACGTACCGATGTAAGGCACCACTGTGGACCTTGAATTGGTTAAGTTGTCGACGAAGACGGGCGTTCTAGTACCTTCCATGCGTTCTAGAACAGAGCGGCAGTAAGGATCGACGCGTTGATGCGACGCCAGGAGCGATGGGCTGCCGGACCTTAGCCAACTGAGCGCTGAGATGGGTAAAGCAGTCGTGGTGGTAAGAGGCGAAGGTGAGTTATCATGGCTGGGCAGTGGGCAACGAGAGAGGGCATCGGCGTCTTGATGCTTCGTTCCAGGCCTGTAGGCGACATCGAAATCGTACTCCTGCAAGCGAAGCACCCAGCGACCAAGGCGACGCAATAAGTTTTTTAGCGACGAAAGCCAGCACAGTGCGTTGTGGTTGGTAACGACTGTAAAACGGCGGCCGTGGAGATAGGGGCGAAATTTTTGTACTGCCAAAACAACAGCGAGGCACTCCTGCTCTGTTATTGTGTAATTCTCTCCAGCAGTCAGAGCACGACTGGCGTAAGCGATGACTCGTTCACGAGCGGTGGTGTCCCGTTGCAGAAGAATGGCACCAAGACCATGGCTGGTAGCGTCAGTGTTTAAGATGGTGGGTGCGCTCGGATCGAAGTGGCCTAATACCGGGTCGGATGTCAGGGCTTGTTTCAACGCTAAGAAAGCCCTATCACAGTCTTTAGCACAGACGAAAGGCGCGTTACTTGCGAACAGTTGGTGGAGCGGGGACGCAAGCTCCGTGAAGTCACGTATGAAGCGCCGGAAGTAAGATGCCAAGCCGAGATAACTGCGCAGGTCTTTTTGACGCAGTGGACGGGGAAACTCTAGGACGGCGGCAAGCTTCTCAGGGTCCGATCTAATTCGTTCTTTGCTGACCAAGTGCCCCAGAACCTTGATCGTCTTGCTGGCGAAGCTACATTTTCTTGTATTCAGCTGCAGGCCAGCTTTTGCAAGGCAGGCTAGTTCTTCAAGATGATGTAGATGTTGCGAGAACGTAGACGAAAACACTACGATGTAATCGAGATAGCATAAGCAGGATTTCCAATTCAGACGACGTAGTACGCTGTCTATCATGCGTTCGAAAGTAGCGGGCGCATTACAAAGTCCAAAAGGCATCACATTAAATTCGCACAGCCCATCTGGGGTGGAAAAACGGTGTTCTCTTTGTCAGATTCAGACATCGGTATTTGGCAGTTCCCCCCATCGCAGATCAAGCCTAGAAAAATACTCGACGCCATGTAACGAATCCAGTGCATCGTCGATGCGTGGCAAAGGGTAAACATCTTTGCACGTTATCTTGTTCAGCGCACGGTAATCGACGCAAAAACGTACTGTGCCATCTTTCTTTTGCACCAAAACAACTGGGGAGGACCGGGGCTCGAGGAAGGTCGTATGATGTTCCGTCGAAACATGTCTGAGACGTTTTCCTCGATGATCTTGCGCTCTGCCAGAGACACGCGGTATGGGCGCCGGTGAATAATACGGGAGCCGTCAGTCTGAATGCGGTGAGTAGCGGCAGTGGTCATAGCAAGGGCGGGTGAATTGTAGTCAAAGAGCGATGTCGGTTCAGCAAGGTGAGCAAATCGTGTCTCTGGGCTTCTGTCAGATCAGGGCTTATGGTTGACGCCAAAGGTGTGGGAGAGTTGAGTGGCGGCGAGGTTGACTTTGGTAGGTCTTCTTCACACGGAAGGGCAACGATTGTAACGGGATCAACGTCAACCGCGCAAGTGACTGTGGATCCACACGGCAGCAGTAAGGGTTCGAATGTTTGATTTAGGGCAGTGAGGAAGGCAGACCCCTCGGAGAAGTGAATAAGGCCTGGAATAATAAGAATTCCTCGATGTGGGGTATGGCCATCCACAATGTCGCCATCCACAACGTTGCTGGAATTAACGCTTAAGATTTCTTCTTTGGATGGCCAAAGAATATAGTCTGATGTGATGACGAGACGAATGCGCCCGTCGTGTTCAGGCAAGGAAGAGTCAGTGGCGTTCAGATGCATGAGGCGCTGACGACAAGATATACAAGCGGACGCGGAAGACAAGAAGTCCCAACCCAAAATGAGTTCATGGTTGCACTCACGGAGAACTGCGAAGACAATATGATGACCAATACCATCGATGCAAACACGAACCGTACACTGTGCGAAGGGACTAATTGTTGCGTTCGTCGCTGCACGGAGAGATGAGCCACAGTAAGGTGTGGTCACTTTTCGGAGGCGGGAACAAAGGTCAGCGCGAATAATCGAAATGGCAGCGCCAGTATCCACAAGAGCTTCAACGCGTACACCTTCTACAAACACCACTAATAAGTTCGAAGGTCGCTCTGGAGCACTTGCTGGCTGTCCGCTGGATGCAGTTTCCCCTCCTAAAACTGCATCAAGGAGTTTTCCGAGTGGGCGGTCGGGACATGGGAGGCGGGTCGCAGAGGCGACACTCAGCGGCGACGTGGAGATGGTGACCGGCGGCGAGACTCACGCAAATTCACGGGGGTATCAGCACTGTAAGGGTACGTGCACACTGGCGGAAAGCTTGCCGCGGTGGCGTGCCGCCCGTCGGCGCCTCCGCTCGGCAAGCAGCGGCGCGCTGTCCAAATTGGCGGCGCCGCGTGAGTAGCGAGACAGGACTGGACATGTCGAGGCGCGCGCGTCCATCGGCTCGCCCCTCTGCGACAGACGGAGAGAGGTGGTGCGGGGGCGCAGACGACACACGGGTGAGGAGGAAAAGCAGGCGCTCATTGGTGGGTTGCTTGCGCGGCAAGCGGCAAAAATGGTGCACGGAGGGATTTGTTCGGCGGCAGAAAATCCCTGATGCTCCGCGGGAGAAAGAGAGAAAAGCGGGTTCTCGCGAGCGGCGAGCGGCGCGCGGGAGAGTGCCGCGCCGCCAGTGTGTTCGTACCTTAAGAAGGATAGGGCGAACTGTAAAGGGGAGAGCGGTAGGGCAATGTTGGCGTACGTTGGCACCTGACGAGCGCACGTTTGACGTGACGCGGATGCAATCTCCTGCTTAATGATGTCCCGTAAGTTGGTCGGAGCAGCAGGTAGAGGAGACGGCGTAGCGTAGGAAGAGCAACGCTCATGAAGCTCTTCACGAACGATGCCGCGGATCAGCGTACGTAAGTCGAGGGGCGCAGGAAGACGTATGTCCGACGTATCGTAGCATAAGCGAAGAGTCTGGAGTTCCTCAAGACGCTGGCAGATGGTGATTACGTCTTGAGTGGTGGCAGGATTTTGCGTGGCGAGGGTGACAAAGGCGATGGTGTTGATGCCTTTAATAATGTGGCGTGTCTGGGCGGCCTGGGACATGGCAGAGTTTACCCGCTTGCACAAAGCAAGAACATCCTCAATGTAAGAGGTGTACGATTCGCCGGGCAGTTGAATGCGTTCAGCGAGCTTCTACTTTCCTGCCTCAGCGCGAACTGTGGGGGGCACCGAAAATCTGGCGAAGCTGCTGCGTAAACGTGTCCCAGTCGGGAAGATCTGGTTGATGGTTCCAAAACCAGGTTTTCGCGACAGCAGACAGGTAGAAGGGGACGTTTCGCAACCTCTGGGGGGCTGTCCCAACTGTTCAAGTCGCTGACGAGGTCGAAGTATTGTAGCCAGTCTTCAACGTCGTCCCCTCGTAGACCAGAGAACACTGGCGGATCACGCTGCCGGCTGTTAGTCAAAGCGGAAGGCGGAGGCTGCAGTGGGCCGGCGGCCGCGGACGAACCAGGATTGTCTTGAGCAGCCATGGCAGGCGGTAGCACTCGACGACCCAAGCGGAGCTCCAGTGAGGGCGTGCGAGAGGACTGGGGGGATCAGAAAGCACCGTCCACCACTTGTGAGGAACCGCTTTATTCGAGACAAGCTCGGGCTCGCACACGCTGATGAAGATATTGCCACCTGCATGTAGTGGGTCGAGGGCAAGAGTGGCTCCCGTCCTAGGAAAGAAAAGATGACCGCGCGCTTCTTCTTGGCTCGAGAGCCAGCCGCGACTCACGCGCTTTTCAATAGCCAGCTACTCGGTGGTTTATTAAAGACCCCAGTCCTTCTGAAGTCTCGTGACAAACTGGTGGAGGTGCTGGGTAGCCCTCACGGATGTTCCAGACCCCTCCAGAAAGCCGCCCCACAAGCCCAGCGCCAGTCAACACCCCCGTGCATCGGACCGGAAGTCGACGATACGATTTACACCACGTCGACAGATATGACCAGCGCTTCGGTTCAAACCACTCCAACCGGCACGGAAAGCACGATGTCGAACCGCTATACTTTGGAGAGCCCACGTGCCCCGACGACGTTCCATGGCACGGAGCGCGAAGTCGTCGAAGACTAAATGGTTGACTTCGAGCGCGTGGCTGCTTTGAACCAATGGGACGACTCGGCAAAGCTGAGCCGTGTCTATTTCTACTTGGAGGACGGGGCACGTACGTGGTATCAGAACCGCGAGGAGCAACTGACGTCGTGGCGCGAATTCTGCCGCAGGTTTCTGTAGACCTACACCAGAGCTCATCGCCAAGAACGAGCGGAACGAGCGATTCTGGCCCGCGTTGAGTTGCCAAACGAGACTGTGACCACATACGTCGAATACATGACAGGCCTCTTCAGACGAGCTGACCCACGAATTGCGGAGGACAAGAAGTTCCGTCATCTGATGCGCGGGGTCAAGGAACAGCTCTTTGCCGGCATCGTGCGGAGCCCTCCGAAGACCGTCGCGGAGTTCTTGTCCGAGGCTGTGACGATGGAGAAAATACTGCAGCAGCGATCCAGCCTGTATGATCCAACCTCATCCTACGTTCACCTCTATTGCAACTATTATCAAGGATGAACTCCACCAGGCCCTCCGGGACAGCTCACCTCCCGATAGCGCTGCGCCAGCTCCTGCTAAATACCGCCGTGAGACGACTTACGCGGAAGCTTTAAAGCGCCCTGCTGCCTCTCCGCCGCTGTTTGTTCGTGGTACTACCGTGTCACTTCAGTTGGCGCAGCCTACACCGTACTACGAAGATAGGTACACGGCGTGGCCGCCTTTTGTCAGAGCCGCTCCAGTCACCCATCGTTCGGAGCAACCAGTCCACTACATCGACGATAGGCGCTCGTCCCCTCGGAAGTCTGATGTTTGGCGCACACCCGATCGCCGGCCTCTGTGCTTTCACTGCGGTGAAGCTGATCACCTGTACCGACAGTGCCCGTACCGTCGCCTAGTACTTCGCGGTTTCTCTGCATACTCACCACCGCCCCGGTACGGCCAGCGACCCCGGGATATTGAAGATTACCCCTCTCAGCAGCACGTACCACCGCCTGCCGGGCGACAGCGCCGCTCGCCGTCGCCGAGGCGATTTTCATCGCCGCCCCAGCTGTATTCTACCGCACGGTCCCCCCAGTTCCCGCCGGGAAAGCTAAGTGAAGCGACCTCTGGGGGCGGGGGGCGCTGACGGACGAAGTGCTGAAGACCACCGATTGACGCAGAGACGCAAAGATACTGATCCGACATTATCTGCTGCTGCACGGTGCGACCGGCTTTCACTCTACATACCAGTGACAATTGATGGTTACGCGGTTAATGCGTTAGTGGACACCGGCGCAGACTATTCGCGATGCGCAGCGCCTATAGGGGCGCCACTGAAAGCCGCGTAGCGGCGGCCGTCGGAACCGCAAGCGGGTCGCGTAGCAGACGCCTCCTTTCACTACAAGCATGACGGAAGTGCGCACGTGTGATTTGCCGCTTTTGCGCGTTCCAAATAATTACTTTTGCGGCGATAGTGTGCGCAAATGAGCCGCACTTTAAATTAGTGAACCAACGCTTGAATCAACGTTTTTTCTCGACAAAGTAGCTTCGTTTACGTGCCATGTGTTTATAGAGTAGATTTTGAGGGAGCGCCATCGCACCGGTGCATGGATTTCACGGGTGCGGCCACGCGAAGGGTCAGCGTTGGTAAAACTTTGAAACGAGCACGATAAACTTGTGAAAAATGTATCTCGGCAGCTTGCGCTAGTGGCGCGAGACTGAGTCACTGCGGAGCTGGTCGTCACCTAGCTTGTTATACCAGCTTGGCTACGTATTTGCTAGGTTTTATGCAAGCTATTACCGAGTGTTGCAAAATGGCGTTAGGTTCTACGTGATAATACGCAGTTTTGGCGGGAACATCGCGCGTGAGTAGATACGCTAATTACGTGATTCTTGTGAAAATGTTTGACGTGATTAGTTACGTGACTCTCACGTGATTAGTTACCCACCAACATATACTCACCAATTACCTGCTAAAGAAAACATAGCAACCAGTAGCTAGCACCACCAGCAAGAATAAACCGCCAGGCCTGCGCGGAACGCGCAGCACAGTCACAGCGAAAGCTGGAAGGGCGGCCTTTCTAGAGCCTTTTTTAAACACTCTTGGGGCAACTACTACAAGCGCACTTACATGGTACCCACTACGCCATAAATCATCATAATTTTTGTGTAGTGGGGTAGCGTCTACTATACCAATATTCTTCATTCTTCGGAAAAGCGCGGTACCCGCTACACACTTGTAACGCATTATGTGCGCTTTGTTGCTTCTGTGGCTGACGACGATGAAGAATTATGCCATTTTGTAATGGGTTGGAGCATTGAACGACCCACTCGTTACGCAATTCGTATTGTGTGACGCCTGGTTGTTACTTTACTGTTCTAAAACGCTTTACAACACACGTTAACGCGATTTCTTACCCGACGTGAAGCCTGCATAGGATCAGTTTGCACCGCAGTTTCAAGCAGTGGCGTAGCTCAGTGGTAGAGTGCTGGGCTGCCACGCAGAGGACCCGGGTTCGATTCCCGATCTGTCATAGGTGATTTTTATTTAGTTAGTTTTTTTCTTATTTCGTGCGATATTGGTTACGGACACCGGCGGCGGCGGCGGCGGACAACTACGGCACAAAAACGACCCTTGTTGGGATCTCATAACAGCTTTCGCTGTAAAAGAAAAGAAAACACGCAAGTTTCATAATCGGCTCCACTCAGGCGTGCGCAGGGTTCCCCATCAAGGGGGGGGGGGGGGGGGGGGAGCAAAGGATCATCGCAGCTCCATCAGGCCCCACTAAGTCAATGCATGGGGCAGATTTTGCCCCCCCCCCTCTTAGGCGAATAGGAGAGCCCCCCCCCCCCCCTTCCCCTGCGCACGCCTATGGCCCCACTCATAACACAGCTTCTGTAAAGCGCACTAATAGCGAAAGTTGGGCTAGCTGGTGGTTCATGCTTGGGATGTATAAACAGCGCAAAATATAGACAAGGACTGAAGAAGAGACGACACGTTTACTCGCTACTAAACTTTATTGGCAGGCAAACGCACATATATCAAGCTGTCGACCTAGTCACGTGGCACACCAAAGGCGTCTGCGCAGCAGAGCAAACAGGGTACGAAAAAGGCCTAATCATTATGAACAGCAACACGTGTGTAACAACGGAGAAAAAGCAAAAAGAACGCACCTTCATACTGGCCAAAAACATGCGTAACAGTCCATAACAAAGTAATAATCGCTTTAACATGGCAGCGCTGAACCCAGGTACCGAAACTCGTTTTCACCAAGGGCCACAGACGGCTTACTTACACACCTTTCCCCCTCCCTTTCAATGTAAAAAGCCTCCATCACTTCCCTAGTGCATTTGTCCCGATGGCCAAACAAACAAGTGGCTTCATCTGCCATAGGTTGAAAGCCACACTCCCTACAATGAGCTGGCAAGTGCAACCCGCCAGCAGCCGTTAATGAGGTTAAGTGTTCCCTTAGTCTCACGTTAGTCTCAGCGCCGTGTCGTCTCTTCTTCAGTCCTTGTCTGTATTTTGCGCTGTTTTTACATCTCAAGAATTCTGTAAAGCGAATGAACAATAGTGGGATACATCAAGGGTTTCCTATTAGCATGAAGGCATTCAAAAGGAGGTTGAATCGGTTGAAGGTCCTGTCAAAAAAGCCTTCAATGCGCACAGGTGCCATGTTTTACAGCCAATATGCATATAGTTGAGGCGAGCGCAAAGCTAACATTCTGCACCGGTGATCGTGTTCCAGTGACATCAATAGGTAGAATGCAGCCGATTTCGTGCACACGTGGGATTCCACGGCGCTTTTGTAAAGGAGCCGTCACCTGCCCCACATTCTCTGGCATTGCGCTTCGCGCCATTCGTTTTTCAAGAGAGCCTAGGCATCGCGTCTTATCAGTAATAACAACCTCATGTGCATTGTAGCGTCTACAATGCAAGCGAGGCGACCAAGTGTAAACGTAGTAGCGTTCGCTGAAGACGTAGCGACATAAATGGAGAAATAAAAAAGTCACAGTTTCACCGCAAGGGTGAAGCAATGAATGCGATAGCAATAAATTGTAATGTTATACGAAGTGAGGCTGTCAGCTACCTCTTTTGGATCAGATCTCACGCAACTCTAGAAAACGCTTGTTTAATAGAATACGGCCGCTCCAGGGACACTCTGCACACCACATTCTATTTGCGTTGAGAGCGCAGCACGTAGAAGGGTACACCGGCCGCCCGCTGTCGGCTGCCGAGATGGGGAGATAACGCGCGCGCCCGCGACGACCGCGGTCGTAAAATCGAAGGTCGCTCGAGGGACCCCCCCCACCCTCGCGCCCTCGCGTCTTTTCACGCTCGTGAACGATGGGCGGTGCCGGTTGAACAGTTGGGGGGGGATCTTATCGCATGCGCCTCGGAGCGACGGAGATGCCGGCTCGTTTGATCGCCGCTTCAGCCGCGTTCAGAGCGGTGCACTGTCGAAGACGAAGACGTAGTGTTCGCTTTGTAGAACGCTTGTGACTACCGATTCGCTGGTTTCTTACTATTAGATGCGAAGCATCTTATGCTCAGGGCTCTGTCCGTCCCGCGTCCCCCGTCCCGCGTCCGGCCACTTTCATGAAGTAGGGAAGCACCCATTATGCGAACCAGAACACTGTAGTAATATGAAGGCCGTCAACCACTACTACAGTCATGAGAGTCATGGCCGAGAGCACAGAGAGGCTGCTTAGCAATGGCTAGGCAGGTGGTGTCTGTCGCCCAGGTTGACCCCATTGCTTGTGTCATGGTCGAGAGCACAGAGAGGCTGCTTAGCAGTGGCTAGGCAGGTGGTGTCTGTCTCCCAGGTTGACCCCATTCCTTGAACTCGCTTGCATGTGTTTGGAGGGGGCTTAGTCCGTCCCACAGCGCATGCACGTCCCCTCCCCCTCTCTCTCCTACGCTCACCCCCCTTTCTCTCCTCTGGGAATCCTCTACTTCACGGAGCGGCCCCCGCGTTTAACACCTCCCACAGCGCATGCGCGTCCCCTCCCCCCTATCCTCTCCTACGCTCACCCCATTTCTCTCCTCTAGGAGTCATCCACTCAACGGAGCGGCTCCGGCGTCCTCTCTCCTCTAGGTATCCTCTACTCTACGGAGCGGCTCCGGCGTCCCACATCCCAACAGCGCATGCGCGTCCTCTCCCCCCTCTCTTCTCTAGGAATCCTCTACTCTACGGAGCGGCTGCCGCGTCCCACACCCCCACAGCGCATGCACGTCCCCTCTCTCTTCTCTCCTACGGTCCCCCCCCGTCCTCTCCTCTAGGAATCCCCTACGGAGCGGCGCGCACGACAGGTGGTGTGGCAGCTGCATACTCCGCTGGGGTGCCACGGTAGTTCCACGGTATAAAACAGACGGAGCGCGCGCGCCTCATTCTGTCTCCTGTGCAATGCCGCGATGAGCGCCCGGACCACTGCCGTGAAACGAGAGCGGCGACGTTCCTCCCGCTCAAGCTAATTATCTCCCCGCTGCTTCTAATCCACACATGGTTCCCTTTAGCGGGAGATGGGGAATTTTTTTTCTGCGTGCATCATGGATTTCCGGCTCGTTCTCGCACTGATGCAAGTATAGACGTCCCCGCGCCCCCATCGGGAATGGCGGCGTCCGCGGCGGCGGTCTCCAGGAAGCGCATTGGGCTCCACAGCGCTACGGACAGCGACGACACCAGTGTCTACTCGCTGAGCAGTGAGGAATGGCCCGATGATGACTTTCAACTTGTACGAAGCCGTAAGGCGAAGCGTAGAAATACCGGGTCCTCTATGTCTTCAGGCAAGTCAACTCTGAAATCTAGTCTGAAGACCGCAGTCAGTACGATCATCTTTGTACCTGAACTTGCTACCGACAACTTGAAACAACTCAACAGACAGTCGGTCTCGGTGCTTCTCGAAGCTGCGGTGGCAAATGAAGTAGTGGACGTGAGAGTCAACTCACGAAAAAATGTTCTGGCTATCGACGTTCCACATGAGACTGCACTGAGCACATCGAGTAAAATTACTGAGCTTGGTGGCATGGAAGTTCGCTCGTACATCCCCCCTGGGCAGTGGCACCACCACTGGTGTCATCTACGATGTGGACATCTCTGTTTCCAGCACAGACTTGCCCGGTCTTGTGAAGCCAATGGCTGATGGCATCGATATAATACATATGTCTCGCATGGGCACATCTCGCTGCATAAAACTAACATTCAAGGGTGAATCTCTGCCTTCGCATGTCATGGTAGGCCACTTCCGCCATCCTGTACGACCGTTCATTCCAAGGCCACTCCAATGCCACAAATGTATGAGGTTTGGACACGTAAGCGCCGTGTGTCGGAGCACGATAATTTGTTCGCGCTGCGCCGAACCACACGCTGCAGACTCCTGCGCTTCCACGGTACTCAAGTGCCGCAATTGCCTCGGGTCCCACGACGCTTCGTCAAATGATTGACCCAAGATACAGAAGGAAAAGGAGATCCTTAAGCAGATGGTGCGAGACCGTTCGTCTCGTCGGGAAGCTGTTGCTATTGTCAGAATGCGGCGCTCCCGACGCCGTAGCTGTTCAAGGGACTCTGTGAAGCGTAGTTCACAGGTGACACCTCCTCCTCTGCTTGCTAGATCAGATGCGTCCGAGTCGATGTCCGACGACAAGACCACACAATAGCACATGGACACTGAAGTATGGCTGGCATTACCAAAGCTGCATCCAGAGCCACAGCCAGAATCACAGCCAAAGCCACAGCACAATCCACAGCGACTCGAACGGTCTCAGCAGACATTGACCGAGTCGACGACAGCGCTGGTGCCCCACGACTTGCCTGAAAATGACCAGGACATTCCTACGATGCTTCGCTCCCTTCTGGACACCATATTTACGCTTTTGAATAAGCTAAATACTCCGACAGCCCGAACTGCCCTGACACTGCTGGAAGTCCTTCAACCAGTGTTTTCAGCGCTTCAATAATCATCACGGCTCGCCCACGGCCCTCTCTCAAAGGACGTGATTTCCCAAGAATGTCAGAACGCTGAAGGCATGTAGGTCAGAGAAGCTCCGGCCTCAGTGACTGACTGTACTGCTTTGTGCGTGCAGCGCTCTCCCTCTCTCTCTCTCTTTCTCTTTTTAATCCTCATTCACTTATCCCCGGTGCAGGGTAGCAAACCGGACGCTCGTCTGGTTAACCTCCCTGCCTTTCCTCTTCTTCATTTCTCTCTCTCAGCCGCGTTCACCGCTCCCGCTCGCCCGCTATTACCCGCTGGTAGAACGTACGATGCGTAGGGGGTTCTTATCAATTTGGACTTCATACGCGACATGACGGCGACGGCGACGGCAAAAACCCGTCGAGACTGTCCATATAATTGCTATCGCACTAAAAAAACGGTAACCGTTCTAACACTGCCGTAAACAAAGCGTGATTGCTTACCTTCTTCAGACAGCCGCAATCAGCAGCCGCCGTTGCTCTTGCTCATGAAATAGCACCGGAAACCTGTAGAAGTGCGTTCCTGGCGATTTTTTTGTATGTGTTTGAGCAGCCGACAACGCAGCAGTTATTTTTCGGCATCGCTGAAGCCCGACAGAGTCGTTAAATCACGATAAAAACACACCCATCCGTGCACTCGCGTACACGCTCGCGGGAAAACTGCTCGCCCGGACCCGCAAACCCTTCCGAGCCGTGGCGGCAGATGGCGTCGTCGGCGCTTTGCGCATTGCCTATTCTATATTGAGCGGCAAATTGGCAACGCAGCCGAAGAAAGTGATCACGCCTTGGCATAACTCGCAGATTCGGACGGCTGGTGGCCACGTCATTACTCCACTTGGTGCCTGTGCTACTCGAGTCCAGATTGAAGGATACACATTCGTTGCAAGCTGCCTTGTCCTATGCGAATGCTCCCGCGACGTTATTCTTGGAGCTGACTTTCTGCAGCCCCGCCACGGTGGTGTAGTGGTTATGGCGCTCGACTGCTGACCCGAAGGTCGCGGGATCGAATCCCGGCCGCGGCGGCTGCATTTTCGATGGAGGCGAAAATGCTGAGGCCCGTGTACTTAGATTTAGGTGCACGTTAAAGAACCCCAGGTGGTCGAAATTTCCGGAGCCCTCCACTACGGCGTCTCTCATAATCATATCGTGGTTTTGGGACGTTAAACCCCAGATATTATTATTATTATTACTTTCTGCAGGAGCATGGCGCTATTATTGATCTGCAATAGCGTCGTGTCACGTTCTCAGCCGAGCGAGCAATCAACGTGCAGGATGACAAACGGCTTGTCGACGTACTTCGTGTGTCTGCAGACAGTGTAACGCTTCCTCCGCGAGCAAGTGTCCTGGTCGACGTCACATGCTGTGGTTTGGGCGATGGCGAAGCGGTGGCCAAAACAAACTTAGAGCACCTACTGAAACTAGGCATATGTTAGCCAGAAGTGTCATACAGCTTCGTGGTGGCCGATCGCAATTCCTTGTTACCAACTTTAGCAACGAGCATCGACACATCTTCTGCGGCACTTCGATAGCGTTTGCCAACGAAGTAGCAAACGTTAAGAACTGTTTCACGTCGGAAGCAATGGAGGCCGCAGACGCGTCACTGGGTAACATCGACATGAACCCTACGCTGTCAACCGATAACCAGACTGCGCTGCGGAATCTCTTGTTTGAATTCAGGACCTGCTTCGCAAGTTCCTCAAAGGTGCGGCAGACATCCATCACTCGGCGCAGGATCATCACGCACGAGGACGCACGCCCGATCAACCAGCACATTTACCACGTGTCGACGAAAGATCGCGAAGCGATACGTACGCAAGTCCGAGAGATGCTTGACGATGGCGTCAACGAACCATCCAACAGCCGGTGGTCGTCTCCGGTCGTTCTTGTCAAAAAGAAAGACGGGACGCTACGCTTCTGCGTCGACTACCGGAAGCTTAACAACGTGACTAAAAAGGACGTGTACCCGCTGCCTCGTATCGACGACTCTTTAGACAGACTTCGCCGTGCCCGCTATTTCTCTTCTCTCGCTCTGAAAAGCGGGTACTGGCAAATTGAGGTAGATGAGCGATACCGCGAGAAAACAGTCTTCGTGACTCCAGACGGCCTCTACCAATTTCGAGTGCTTCTTTTTTGGCTTGTGTTCAGTGCCGGCAACATTCCAGCGGATGATGGACACCGTCCTCACAGGACTGAAGTGGCAGACTTGTCTTTTCTACCTAAACGATGTGGCGGTCTTTTCCGCAACGTTCGAGCAACACCTTCACCGCCTGCGTAGTGTGCTAGAAGCTATCCAATCGGCCGACCTCACACTTAAGCCAGAGAAGTGCCACTTCGGTTATGAGGAGCTCAAGTTTCTTGGGCATGTAGTGAGCGTGAATGGTGTCCGGCCCGATCCAGACAAGCTTGCCGCTGTTGCCGCTGTTGCCGCATTACCAGATCCTGTCGATAAGAAAGCCGTCCGGCGCTTCCTTAAATTGTGCGCGAACTATCGTAGGTTTATTCACGGCTTTTGACATATAGCGGAACCCCTGACTCGCCTCACAAGGGACGACACGCCATTCGTCTGGGATAATGAGCAACAAGCAGCTTTTGCTGAACTACGACAGCGCATGCAATCAGCATCCGTTCTCGCTCATTTCGACGATGATGCTGATACAGAGGTACATACTAACGCCAGCAACATTGGTCTCGGCGCAGTGCTCGTTCAGCGTCAAGAGGGTGTGGAAAGAGTCATAGCCTACAACAGCCGCTCACTATCCCGTGCGGAGGCGACTTATTCGAATACGGAGAAAGAGTGCCTTGCAGTCGTATGGGCGATCACCAAGTTTCACCAAGTTTCGCCACTACCTTTATGGCCGCCCCTTCAAAGTAGTGACGGACCACCACGCCCTCTGTTGGCTGGCAAGCATGCGCGACCCTTCAGGACGACTAGCACGGTGGAGCTTGCGGCTGCAGGAATTTGACGTCACCATCGTGTATAAGTCTGGCCGTAAGCATGAAGACGCTGACACACCGTCGCGCGCACCCCTTCGTCTCGTCAGTCAGGGAGCAGAGGACGACGACGGTTTCCTGGGCGCCATTAGCTCATCGGACTTGAGCAAACGGCAGAGAGATGATGCAGAGATTCTACCGATCATCTGTCATTTAGAGGGTCGCGAAACAACCATACCACGCCATCTGTCCCGCTCGTTGACGTCGTTCTGCCTGCGCGATGGCGTGCTATATAAGATGAACGCCCGTTCGAACGAGCGTTTTTACCTCCTGGTGGTTCCCCGAGACATGCGAGACGACGTCCTCTTCACTTGCCATGACGAACCCACGTCTGGCCACCTAGGCTACTCACGAACACTTGCCAGAGTAAGCGAGAGGTACTATTGGCCCAGACTTTCGGCGAGCGTCAAACAGTACGTTAAAGGGGTGGTGCCATCAAATTTTGAGGCTATAATAAGCCTGTTGGGGGGTTTCCTCTGTATGCAAGGACACACTACACGAAAATTCAGACACAGCAAACGTTTAGAATATATTTTAATTCACTTCCAAAGTGTACCTAAATGCTCATTCTCCCGATCGATGCCCATCGCTAGCGCATCAAAACTGGCGTAGATCTATAGGAAGGACAACGAACGTTGTAGTGACGTCACACCATATCTGTAGTGACGTGAGTGACCTCCGGACCTCCGTTATCTCCAAAACGTACGTACCGGCAAAGCATCGGTTGCTACATCGCTCGCCGAGTTTCGATCGCTTCCTGGCTAAGTGCTGCGCACCTTCGCGCAAGCCTTGTGTGGTCACGTGACCAAGCCTCCTCCCCTTCTACGTCACTGCCCAACTTGACGCCCAGAAACCGAAACCGAAAGTGGCCCTCATAAATAAGGCGATATTAAATTATTGAGCGAGAATACGTGAATTTTTGTACGTGCATCGTGCTTCCTAGAGCTATAAGAAACGCTTGCGGCGAAGAACACGCAAGCCACAAATTTGGTAGCACCACCCCTTTAAAGGCTGTCGCGATTGCCAGCGCCGAAATCAACCATTTCTCAAGCCGGCTGGCTTACTTCAGCCAACTGAACCACCTTGCACGCCCTTCGACCAAGTCGGCACGGACATTCTCGGGCCATTTCCCCTGTCTGCTGATGGCAACAAATGGGTTATCGTCGCGACCGATTACTTAACACGCTACGCTGAGACGCAGGCGATACCACGAGCCACGGCTTCTGAGGTAGCGCAATTCTTCATGCGCCACATCGTGTTGCGTCACGGTGCTCCTTCCAGCGTTATAACAGACAGAGCACAGCATTCACAGCACAGCTTATGGACCAAGATTTTGAATTAATCAACACCAGACACCGAAAGACGACCGCGTACCATCCGCAAACCAACGGACATACCGAACGACTGAATGCAATGTACATCGACGTGCAGCACAAAACATGGGACCGGATCTTGTCTTACGTGCCCTTCGCGTATAACACTGTGGGATGCCGTGTCGACGGAAAGACGCATCCCAACATGAAAACGTAACGGGTATTTATTCAACTACAGTAGTAGCTTCGGGAGAGCATTCTGACGCTACGCTCGACAGAGGTAGTGGAACAAAATGATGCGCTTCCAATCTTGGCAGCCTGGTTTTGTAGCCACCGCTGGTGACGTCAGCTTTGGGTGACGCTGCGGTGCCGCTGCGGCTTATCCGATTGCAGTGAAGCGTGTGGTCGTGTCACGCCGGGCTGCCTGATAGCAAGGTGGATGCTGCGCGGTATTGGGCGCAGATTGTGTCGCCACATCACCCCCCCCCCGCGGAGTGGAGAGCCATCACGGCTTGTAGAAGTCTGTCGGTCGCACGCGACGTCCAGAGCGTGTAGTGACACTAGCAGCAGGCTGCGATGTCAAGGTTTGGAAATGGGCGCCTTTAGGTGTACTGGTGTTGCCTGGTTCGTCAGGAGCGATGAATGCTGGCTTGAGCCGGTCGATCGAAACACGAACTTCGTTCCCGTTGATGCGCAGGGTGAAGTTTTTGTCGTCGCGATGAACGACCAGGTAGGGTCCACTGTACGGTGGTTGGAAGGGCCTGCGGACGGTGTCGTCGCGGAGGAAAGCATGCGTGCACGTTGCAAGCTCCTTGAAGACGAAAGGTGTGGGCTTACAGTGGTGAGCTGCAGGTGACGGGCGAAGGGCGGCGATGGTGCGTCGTAGCCGGGCGACGAAGTCGGTGGGGTCTGCCGTCGCGTTGTTGCAAGGCAGCGCAGTGAGAAATTCGCCTGGGAGGCGGAGCGGTTCCCCGTAGACGAGCTCTGCTGGTGTAGCGTGGATGTCCGGCTTGAAGGTGGCGCGAAGACCGAGGATGACGGCTGGGATGGCCTCGAGCCAGGTTGAGTCCGGGTGGCACATAATGGCTGCTTTGAACTGT
Source organism: Rhipicephalus appendiculatus (assembly GCA_030522465.1). Taxonomy (NCBI): domain Eukaryota; kingdom Metazoa; phylum Arthropoda; class Arachnida; order Ixodida; family Ixodidae; genus Rhipicephalus; species Rhipicephalus appendiculatus. Next base: position 118,356 of record JALIZH010010232.1, on the reverse strand, counting down.
CGATGGAAACGCTCGATCATTCCGTTGGCGCAGGGGTGGTAACTGGTGGTCCTCAAGCGTTCGAAACCGATGGTCAGCCCGAGGAGCCTGAAAAGGTGCGACTCGAACTGTCGTCCTTGGTTGGTGGTTACGCGGCGGGGGGGCGCCGAAACGAGCAATCCAGCCGGTGAAGAAGGCCGAGGCGACGTCTTCCGCTGTGATTCCCTCGAGGGGCCATGCCTCGGGCCATCGAGTGTACCGGTCGATGGCGGTGAGGCAATAGCGATAGGGTCCAGCCGGGCGAAAAGGTCCTATGATGTCGAGGTGGACGTGCTCAAACCGACCAGAGGGCTGAGGGAATGTTCCGAGTGGTGACGTGACGTGCCTGGTGACTTTAGCGCGTTGACATTGAATGCAGGAGCGCGCCCAGTTGCGGCAATCCCGCTGCATGGAGGGCCAGACGTAGCGGTCAGCCACGAGACGTGTAGAGGCGCGTATGCCGGGATGGCTGAGGTTGTGAAGCTGGTCAAAAAGGCCACGGCGGTGGGCCAGGGGCACGAAGGGCCTGGTTCGTCCTGTCGACAAGTCGCAGTGGATAGTGGTTGTCGACCCTGGAATGGGGACCTGTTGTAGCTGAAGTGAGGACCCGCCCTTGAGAAGTTCCTGTAGTTCGGCGTCCGTAGTCTGAGCCTCGGCAAGGACGTCCGCCGTTATCTGCACCGAGCTGACGGCTGCTACGCGTGAAAGCGTGTCGGCGACTACGTTGTCCTTCCCGCTGACATGTTGGATGTCGGTGGTGAACTGCGCAATGAACGAGAGTTGGTTCTGCTGTACAGGCGGGAGTTTGTCGCGACGTTGAGAGAAGGCGTAGGTAAGAGGCTTGTGGTCGGTGTAAATAGTGCAGTGCTGCGCTTCGAGAACGTGGCGGAAGTGTTGAACTGCTTCGTATATGGCCAGAAGTTCTCTGTAGTAAGCTGGCGAACTCGTCGGGGCAGCGGTCGTGGTTTTGTCGGTGGAACTGGCATTTGAAGGGGTCGTCTTCCGAGCTGAGAGTTTCTTGGAAAAGAATGCCAAGGGGTGCCAGGTGTTGTCCACACGTTGCATGAGGGCGGCGCCGATGGCGAAACCCGAGGCGTCCGTGAAGAGTCCCAAGGGAGCGTCAGGAACGGGATGGGAGAGAAGCGTGGCGGTGCAGAGAGCAGCCTTGCATTCCTCGAAAATTTTCACCAATGTCGGTGTCCACGTGACAGGTAGGTTGCCTCGTAGACCAGCCAAGGCATCATGAAGGTGCGCCTGGTAGTCGGCGGCGTGCGGTAAGAAACGTCTATAAAAGTTCAGCATACCGAGGAAACGGCGAAGGTCTTTAGCGGTGGTGGGTTGAGGGTACTTCTGCAAGTCAGAGATGCGTTCAGGCAAAGATCGAGTTCCCTCTGACGAAACTTCATGGCCGAGGAAATGGACGGTGGAAGCGCCGAGCGTGCTCTTCTGGACGTTGACGAGTAGGCCGTGGTCGTCGAGGCGTTGGAGTAACAGACGAAGGTGCCCGTGGTGTTCGTCGGCGTCGCGTGAAAAGACCAATATGTCGTCAAGATAGACGAAGCAGAAGTCGAGGCCGCGGATGACTTCGTCGATGAAGCGCTGGAAGGCTTGTCCAGCGTTCCTCAGGCCAAAGCTCATGAAGGGAAACTCGAACAAGCCAAAGGGAGTGATGATTGCCGTTTTCGGGACGTCATCAGGATTGACGGGTATCTGTGTGTAGGCCTTCACCAGGTCTAGCACGGAGAACACGTGGCAGCCATGAATGCGATGGGCGAAGTCCTGTATGTGGTGGACGGGGTACCTGTCTGGGATGGTGCGCGCGTTGAGGGCACGGTAGTCCCCACAGGGCCGCCAGCCTTCGGTCTTCTTCGGAACAAGGTGGAGTGGCGAGGCCCATGGACTGTCAGAGCGGCGGGCGATTCCTTCGTGGACCATGGCCTCGAACTCTGCTTTGGCTATGCGCATGCGGTCCGGGGCAAGGCGACGGGCGCGACAGAAAACCGGGGGGGCCTGAGGTGGTCCGGATGTAGTGCACGGTGGTGTGGTGCACTTTACGTGGCAGTCCGCTGGGGCGCGTCAATCTGGGAAATTCGGCGAGGATGGCGTGGTACGGCGAGTGATTGTCGACACTGAGTACCTTGATGCTTGGCTGTTGTGCGGTTGTTCGCTGGCCTGGGGTGGAATGTCCCGTTGTCGCGTCGATGAGACGATCGTGGCGGCAGTCCGGCAGGAGGTTATAATGTGCCAAGAAGTCCGAGCCGATTATTGGTTCAGCGACGTCGGCGATGACGAAATTCCAATGAAGGTCGCGGCGTAGGTTCCTGAGCTAGATGTGCAGGCGCAGCGAGCCGTACGTCTTGATTGTGGTCTGGTTTGCCGCGCTGAGCTCGAAAGATGTCGGTGGGCGAGGACCTTCAAGATGGGATCGCGGGTAGCAGCAAATGTCGGAACCACTGTCGACAAGGAAACGCTGCTTCGTGATTTGGTCGGTGACGAAGATGCGACGGCCTGCGGGATGGCAGCTTGCGGCCGTCTCTACGAGCCTCCGGGTTGGCAGCTTGCGGCCGTCTCTACGAGCGAGCTGCTGTTGGCGTTTCTTGTTGGCGGAGCAGGGCGGTCGACATTGCCGGGCTCTGTCACCGAATCGCCCATGGTGGTAACACCGGTCGTGAGCACCAGGCTGTTGTGGTGAGGTGGTGTTACGGTCACGGCTTGGAGAGTGGTAGCGTGGGCGCGTCTTTGGGTGTTGATCGAGGTGTCGCTGAATGGAGCGGAGCCGTCTCTCGATGTTATCGATGTGGTGCGCGAGCTCCGTGGTGTTCAGTGGTGCAGCGACAGCCTGGATGGTGGGCGATGACTCCGGCAAGAAGGCCTCGACGACGCGATCAGCAATCTCCGCAAGTTCGTCGAGAGGTAGCCCAACCTGAGCCTGCAGAATTGCCTGGACGTGCGGCGGGAGTCGTTGGAGCCAAATCGCTCGCAGGAAAGAATCCTGGACTTGCGTGTTGCCCGCGAGCGCACGCATGTGGCGCAGGAGCTGCGAAGGTTTGCGCTCAGCAAGCTCTGCGGACTGAAGTTGTCGTATCTTCTGTTCTTCCGAGAGCGACAGGCGGTGGATAAGTGCGGTCTTCAGGTGTTCGTAGAGCTTGGCCGTTGGTGGGTTGGTAAGAATATCCCGGACCTCGTTGGCATAACGTGCGTCCAGGTGGGCGACGACGTAATCGTAGCGCGTCCGGTCTTGCGTGATGCGCGCCAGGGAGAACTGGGCCTCGACCTGGGCAAACCAGACCTCGGGCGAGTCCACCCAAAAAGGCGGAAGCTTGACAGCAAGCCGCCAGGAGGGAGCGTGCGGGATGCCTTCTGTAGGAGCTCCGACGTCCTCAGCGGAGCGGGCAGGCACGGCCTCGTTTGGGGAGGCGTTGCGGGAATGCTGCTGTTGCTGGGTCTGCAGTTCCTCTTGAAGTTTTTGCACGTGCTGGCAAAGAGTGGTGAGGGCTTCTTGGTCGGCCATGGCGGTGCGGTTAGTTCGGTTTCCGGGTCACCAGATGTGGGATGCCGTGTCGACGGAAAGACGCATCCCAACATGAAAACGTAACGGGTATTTATTCAACTACAGTAGTAGCTTCGGGAGAGCATTCTGACGCTACGCTCGACAGAGGTAGTGGAACAAAATGATGCGCTTCCAATCTTGGCAGCCTGGTTTTGTAGCCACCGCTGGTGACGTCAGCTTTGGGTGACGCTGCGGTGGCGCTGCGGCTTATCCGATTGCAGTGAAGCGTGTGGTCGTGTCACGCCGGGCTGCCTGATAGCAAGGTGGATGCTGCGCGGTATTGGGCGCAGATTGTGTCGCCACAACACCACCGTACAAGAGACCACGCGGTTCACGCCATTTCGGCTTCTCTACGGCCGCGAAGTGCAGACCATGCTGGATTCTGTGCTTCCGTGTCAAGACACCGGCGAGCTGACAACTAACGCCGAGGAATTGGCAGAGCGTGCCGAGGAAGCTCGGCAGCTCGCGCGACTGCACATCGGCCAGCAGCAGTGAAAGTGAAAAGTTACTGAGCCGGTATTTTGGGCCGTATAAGGCGCTACGCTGCGTCAGTGACGTGAACTACGAAGTGGTCCCGGACACAACATCGAAGGCACGGACCAGGACACGACCGAGTCCGGACGTAGTTCATGTTGTACGTTGAAACCATACATTGTGCGTTCGTAAACTTTTTCATCTATTTTTGTGAACTCGCTAATTACTTTTAAATGCGAAGCATTTCTTAGCGAACTTCGGCGACATTGAGAGTATCTAGCTATCTATCTATCTAGCCGCCTACGACTTTGTGCTCGCCTGGCCGTATCGTTAATGGGATTTATACCAAATTTGGTATGGCATAACATGACTGTATGACCAATATAAATGGTTGGTCATATCATGAAAATCGTGACTAACTTGTCATGAAAAGTATGATTTACATGCCACGCTCATGGTGCGCTCGCGGCCGTTTCGTTAGCTTGATATACACCAAATTTGGGATTGAGTGACATGACTGTATGACGAACATAAATGACAAATGGTAATATGAAAATCATGACTTCATAAGCGACATGACTTGCATTCCACGCTCATAGCGCGCTCGCGGCCGTTTCGTTAGCTTGAGATACACCAAATTTGGTATTGAGTGACATGACTGTGACGAACATAAATGACAGTGGTAATATGGAAATCATGACGTCATCTGCGACATGACTTGCATGCCACGCTCATGGCGCGCTCGCGGCCGTTTCGTTAGCTTGAGATACACCAAATTTGGTATTGAGTGACATCACTGTATGACGAACATAAATGACAAGTGGTAATATGGAAATCATGACTTCATGAGTGACATGACTTGCATTCCACGCTCATGGCGCGCTCGCGGCCGTTTCGTTAGCTTGATATACACCAAATTTGGTATTGAGTGACATGACTGTATGACGAACATGAATGACAAGTGGTAATATGAAAATCATGACTTGTCATGTGCGACATGACTTGCATGCCACGCTCATGGCGCGCTCGCGGCCGTTACGTTAGCTTGAGATACACCAGATTTGGTATTGAGTGACATGACTGTATGACGAACATGAATGACAAGTGGTAATATGGAAATCATGACTTGTCATGCGCGACATGACTTGCATGCCACGCTCATGGCGTGCTCGCGGCCGTAACGTTAGCTTGAGATACACCAAATTTGGTATTGAGTGACATGACTGTATAAAGAACATAAGTGGCAGGTGGTAACATGAAAATATTGGCATGCATGCCATCTACAATGCCATTTACATGCCACGCTCATGGTGCGCTTGCGTCCAATTCGCTAGCTTGACAGACACCAAAATTGGTATATCGCGACGTGACTGTGTGACGAACACAAATGACAGGTCGTAACATGTAAAACATGACATGCAAATTATGTAAAGCATGATTTGCTCCTTCCTGGCTGCTTCGCATTACATCGATTCCCACAGTGCGTGGGATCTGCCGGCTTTTTCATTGTCACGAGCTTTATTTTGTACTTTCCCTTTATCTGGGTTTTCTATTTCCTTTTCGTTTCTATCCACGCGCCTATGTTGTAGCATCGACGCGGTGCTATATTTTTTTCTTTCTCCTTTTTCTTTTTTCGTTTTCTTTTTTTCAGAAGGGGGGGATAATGCCACCTGCATGTAGCGGGTCGAGGGCAACAGTGGATCTCGCCCTAGGAAAGAAAAAAGACCGCGCGCTTCTTCTTGGCTCGAGAGCCAGCCGTGACGGACGCGCTTTTCAAGAGCCAGCTACTCGGTGGTTTACTAAAAACCCCAGTGCTTCTGAAGTCTCGTGACAATATATACCGATGAGGAAGTTGTACAAATGATGATGATATATCAAGATGGCAAAGAAGACTCAGTAACTGCGCTCGCAATATATATATATATATATATATATATATATATATATATATATATATATAATATATGAAAGGCACGAAGAAAAATAATTCAGAAAATATTTTCCGACGCGCGGAATCCAACGGGCGACATCCCGCTCCGTAGCGCGCGTTGCTAACCGCTAGGCCACAGAAGCGCACGTCCTTCAGTAACTAACGGCGAGCTATTAATACATATATATATATATATATATATATATATATATATATATATATATATATATATATATATATATATACACACACCATTCGCCGCTGGCAGTGCGCCAATCTCTGGGGAATTTCTCTGCCTTACGAGCACACCTGCGAGATGGCGCAAGTGCGCGCCACTCACAGTTTCACCTTGCGGTGAAACTGTGACTTTTTTTTGTTCAACATCACGAGTGGGTACAGAAAGGGGCTCCTTTTTCGTGCGCGTCTCAAGGGCAGTTTTCAAATTGAAAGAAAATGTAGGTGCGTTGCGTGATAGCAAACACGCTCAAGCTGCTGCGAAATCTGCACACCGCCAGCTGTAAATGATGTCTACAAATAGCTTGCCGTTATTATGATGCCGGTGCAGTCATGGCGTGTGGCTGAGTGCTCTAACACAGCATGCTGCGGAGCGAGGGGTCGCTGGTTCGAATCCCCGGTTGGGTGCCTTGGAATTTGTTTCTTCTGTTTTATTTTCCTTTGTGCCTTATATATATACATACATATACATATCCGGAGCATGACGGTGAGGGCGACGGCAAAAATCAGCCGCGAGTGTCCATATAATTGCTATCGCAATAAAACTTGGCCAGGACATGGAAACTGACAGCAGTCCGTGCCGCCGTCACGGAAATGATGTTTACCTTTGATAAGGGCTTAGAAAGTTGCTCCTTTGGCTGCAACCACAGTAAACTTTAAAAGAGATGACTGTTGGCCGAGTTGGTGTTTTGACATAGAAACCATCGTGAGTAGCGCAAATATAGACAGGACACATACGAAGCGCACACTAACTGAAGCACAGGCGCACACTAACTGATTTATTGAAGGCAGATCCACAACTTTATACTTCAACAAGCTGCGCAAGCGCACCGTCACAACAACCAACAACCAAAGAAGGCGCGATGAAAAAGAAAAGGAAATTCAAACAAGGCGCCAAAGAAACTGAAATTCAGCACTGTACAGCGCAATCGAAATGTGGCTTACACACTCGTGACCTGCTTTCCTGATAAAATCGCATGTAACGTTTCGCGAGCTGTTTTTTGTCTACTTCTGCCTCGCATTTTTGCAAATCGGAATTGCGCTTCACAATGCGAGCACGCCATGCAGTGGTCAACGAGGTGACTTCTCTCCTTATTATTCAGATTTCATTCATGTTCCCTGAGTCGGTCATTGAGGCAGCGCGCCGTCTGGCCGATGTAGACTTTGCCGCAGGACAGGGGAATCTCGTACACGACATTGTTGGCACACTTAACAAAACTTTATGCGTTGTTCTTTAAGCAGCCCCCCTTTTGCTCCACACAGGTGGTGCGACGGCTCAGCTGAACGAGCATCTTCGGGGGCCGAGAAAACCAACGGCACGTTGGACCGAGCAGCCACTTTTTTGAGGCTATGTCTGACCTTGTGCATGTACGGGACCGCTTTTTGTACAATGGAAAAGCTGCTGTGGCTATCAACAAGAACTTCTTTTCCTTGAAAAAAGGCAAGGCTAGAGTTAAGAGTAAAGCAGTAGAACTTTGCAAGCGCTTAGATTTGCATAGGCTCGCATGAGATGCAGGCAACAGCGAAAGTGCAGCATTGAATGTTTTCTTTAGCGTTAAGACGCATAAATCTGAACCCCGTTTCATACTATTAGGGTCTTTTAGCAAGTTACGGAAATACGGTACGCAAATACGGTACGGTATTAGCGTACCGCTCCTCCTTTCCCGGTCGTTGACCAGTGAAGGCACCCCAGCAACACAAAAGCTCTTTCAAAAATTACTCTGGGGTTGTCACGCCTCCTTGTGGCCTGTCAGCCTCCGCATTGTTAACGAGGAACCTGTCGTCCGGGGGGGCGCACTGTCACTGGAAAGAAGGAGCTACCGTACTGCCCTACCGTATTTGCGTACCGTACATTTCCGTAACTTGCTAAAAGACCCTATTGTGACGAAAGGGGCACGTGGCAGCATTGCGTCAGTAAGGTCTTCCTCAAAGTATTGAATAATCTCGAGATAAGTGATCCGTTCCTCACGAAAAGTGCTGTTGTGTAGTGCGTTTTCTTGAAGACAACATTGACATTGGTTTTGCTTTTTCTATCGACGTGGAAGTGCTCTTTTATGCGGTGCATCATCGCGAATCGTTTGCTGCAGTTAAAGAGTGCATTGATGCAAAGGGTGTCATTGCTATTCAAAATGCTGCAGTCATGTCAGTAGAGAACATGTAGCGCTTTTAGAATTTTACCTTCAGACCACTTTTATCCAGTTTGACAACCAGATTTATCTTCAAAAGAAAGGCATCTGCGTTGGTTCATCTATTGGGCTTGTGTTGTGCCATCTGTTTTTATCATCCATTGATCGCTCTTTACATCACCACTTTAATTGTACTAAACATGACAAGGTCGTTCAATTTTTTCGTTATGTGGACAACTTTTTAATTCTTTTTAAGAACGGCTCAACCTTGTATGATCATGCGCTAAAGATTGTTCTTGAACATTTTAAAAAGCATGGGAAAGGACAAACGTTTACTTTTGAACGGCCACACGAAGGTACGAAGTGTTGAATTGCGCAAACAAGACAGGGACACCAAGAAGAGACGACGACACACTGAGCGCAAACTACCAACAAAAGTTTATTTCCTGAGCACACAGTTTTTATGCACCACTCAGACGCCACCAGGCGTGTACAACAGTCAATTTCTTAGAAAAGCGAGCTCTTTACTCGATAAGTTAACAGATGGTGTGCTGACGCATTCGGGTCCTAATCTAACAATGTTTTCGGCTTCGATGATTTCTCTTGTCAACTTATCATTCACAGAAGCGACAACTGTATATGCGCTGAGAACAGGTTGACAACCACATGTCTTGCAATGTATCGCAAGCCATGCGTCACGTCCATTTCTAACATTATTATTATGCTCTCTAAGCCTATCATTTATACACCTTCCAGTCTGGCCTATATATATTTCACCACAAGAAATTGGAATCCGACATACAACATTACTATTGCAAGGAACACAGTGGACCTTGTGTTTCTTGGCGCACGCATTAGACTTCATATTGCTATTATTGCGGTGGCACAGGCTGAGCAGTTTACGCGGGGCTGAAAAAACCACTTTTATTTGGGATCGTTCCGCCACTTTTTTCAAGTTGTGCGAAATGTTGTGGAAGTACAGAATGACGGCTACTTTTCTCTGGTTAGTTTTTGAGGCCGGCTCGGTTGAAGGCTTCAGGCGATGCTTTCTGAGCAAGGCTTCGGCAACAGAGGTTTGACACTCAAAGGATAACCAGCTTCAGATAGCCGGTCGGACTGGCGTTCGAAACTAACTGCAACTTCATGCTCACATGACTTGGTTAGAGCGTTATGAAAGCAAAGGTTGACAATAGTTCTTTTAACTAATTTGGAGTGTGCCGAGTTGTATGGCAGGACCGGCTTATTGCATCGAGGTTGATAGCGCCAACAAAGATGATCTTGGTGGAAAGTAAACATGATGTCAAGGAACTTATTCACATTATCATCAGGCATCTCATGCGTGAGAGTTAAGGGCTTAAAGCAATCTTTAAAACGTGAAAGTATATCAAACGCGTAAGACTGGTTACCTACGAAGGTACGCTTCAGTTTTCCGACCTGCAGTTAAAGTTCAATGAATGTCACGTGTGCTGGGCGTATTCCCCGCGTGCACAGAAAGAGCTCCTTCCTTACAAATCGTCGCATTCTAAGACGATAAAGAGAGGCATCGCAACACTCTGTTTAGAATGTGCGCTTCGGAAATCCTGCCTTCACAATATGCAAGATAGTTATAATCTACAATGTCGGAGACGTTTTTCAGCCGGCTTCCCTGCGTCGGTCGTCCTGTCTGTTGCCGAGACGCTTCTTAAGAAGATGAAGCACGGCGACTCAAAAATTGCCGCTCAAATGCATTGCAACAGCAAATGTCCTCAGCTACCCGCTCATTGCTGCTAGCTCATGTTTCAAGCGTAGCACCGTAACTGCAGCTTAATGTCTCATTTTGGTTTTAGATGCGAAGCAGCTTAAGGCGGAGTTCAATCCGGTGGTGGTGGTGGTGATATGCGTCATGACCAACCTTACTGCACAGGCGCCTACTCTCCTACTCTCCTCCTTTACGCAGGTGTTCGGTCGCCTTTTCTCCTCCTCTCCCACGCTGCAGCCGCGCACTCTCCTCCTTTACGCGGGTGTTTACGCAGGCGTTCGGTCGCCTTCTCTCCTCTCCTCCCCCCCCGCGCTGCAGCCTGTAAGTCCACTCCCTCCTCTCCCTCCTCCATTTCATATAAGCGCGTGCGCTCGGTCGAGGAAGTCTCGCTTGTATCGTGCGGTCGCTCCGTCGTTTCCCGGTCGCTGCAGTCGTCTCGAAAGCCTCGCTACCCTCGCCGCAGACTCGCGTTGTCTCTCTGTAGCGGAAGCGGTAGCTCGACGCCGACGCTTGGCTTCGACGGCCGAGTGAACGTAAACGGAAACTTGGTGTGCACCCCCCAATGCTGCTTCGCATCCCCTCATGGTTCCCTTTAGTGGGAGATGGTGTAATTTTCTTGAGATTGTTTATTAAATGAGATTATTTTTAAGTGTAGCGTCCATAGAAGTGTACATAAACGAAGGAAACATGCCGGTCTCAGTGATTCCTCCACGGAATCAAGGAAGCTGTTGCCTCCTTGCACAGCGGCCATGGTGTTGCCCCCGCCTTCTGCGGGCTGACAGATTCCTCTGTGTGGTCACACAGAAAAAGAAACACATAGACCAGACACACACACTGTGCTCGTGTGCATGTCTGGTCTATGTTTTTGACAGGTTCCGCATGGTTTGTCAGGTTGCGCAGGGTCTTTCTTTTATAAATACTGCAGCCAGTCTTTGGAATACACTTCCTACAGAAATAACTTCATCATCCATTCACCATTTTTTCTAACTCTTTGTGCCAACAATTCCTTTCCAATTACTAAATTCAAGAAAGCTTCGTTTCCTTTCGTGTATTGTGCACCGTTCAGCCTTTTGTTCTTTTATTGCGATAGCAATCATATGGACACTCTCGGCTGCTTTTTGCCGTCGCCGTCAGCGTCATGCTCCCTATATATATATATATATATATATATATATATATATATATATATATAAAAGCCACGAAGAAAAATAATTCAGAAAAATACTTTCCGCCGCGCGGAATCGAACAGGCGACCTCTCGCTCCGCAGCGCGCGACGCTAACCGCTACGCCACAAGAGAGCACATGCTATAGTATACTAACGGCGCGCTATTTATATACGCCATTCGCCCCCCGGCGGTGCGGAGATCTCGGGGGGGTATATCAGCATGTTCTCTGCCTTACCAGCAAATCAGCGAGATGGCGCAAAGTGCGCGCTCGGCGCCCCACTCGTTGCGACGCGTTGTCTCCCTAACACCCCGACTTGCACGGGCGTAGTCGCCTTTGCCAGGGTGCGCGCGCGCGCGCTTATCTTTGGGTGGGGGGGATGGGCGCAGTTTGACCCCGTTTGCTCTCGCCGGGAATATTGCGTTTATATTACAGAGCGCACAAAGGTCACTTCGCTCGCTGCAGAGGCGCCGTTTCCGAAAGAAGCGTGCTGTTCCAACACAGGGAACTAACAACTGTGACACTTGTTAGTTCGCGCTCGTCCTGTGTATACCTGTGCGTATGTTTCGTGCGTCGTTCGCGCTTGAGCAGTGCACTCGAAGTTTCGATCTGCTTGCCGTTCTTCGCTTGAAATGCCAATGTGTTTCTATCGCATTCATTGCTTCGCCTTTGCGGCGAAACTGTGACTTTTTTCTTTTGGTTTTTTTATCTTTTCTTTTTTGCATTGTGCATAGTTTAGTTTCCTTTTACGCAATGTATAACGATTTGTTTTGTTTCGTATACACCCATGTATAAGATATTTTCACACGGATATAAATAACACTACCTGTCATACGGACCCCTTCCACAACTCATGTCGAGTTGTGGGGTCCGAACTGTATAAATATTACACACTGTAATCTATTTTGTTATGAATAAAAAACTGATTGATTGATTGATTTCCTTTTTTGTTAAAATGCACAAACTCCCCCAACAACACGTTCATCTAAACAACAAGAGATTGATCATATATTTAAGTGTTCTTGGCTAGCATTGCACAAACGCATTTGTGAAAGTGATTGCGCAAGAGAGCATTTTCCCCGCATTCTACTGCATTCCACTGCCCGCATAACACCTTGCTCTCGTCCAAGATGCAAGACTTGTAAACACCTCCAAGATGAATTGATAGTTAAAAGCACCGCAAGTGATTACGTCCATCATACAAAGTCTAGTTTTACCTGCACTAGTTCAATGTTATCTACATGATCGAATGTTCACATTGTCACAAACAGTACATTGGCGAAACGGGACAGCCTCTTAATGTTAGATTAAACGGTCATCGCGCGGACACGGCAAAGAAATTACCGAAAGCAGTGGCACAGCATTTTAATCTAGCAGGGCACAACTTCGACGATCTCAAACTTTACATACTTCAGTCAAACGTCCGGTCCGCAAGAGACAGAAAATATACAGAGTCATATCTTATTCAGAAGTTCACTAAACTCCAGCCAGCAGGTATAAACGTTTCTAAAGGAGCTCTTGAATCCACTCGATATGGTACATACACAAAGAAAACCAATGAGAGTTAAGGAATTTCAAGCCTACCATTGTTAAGTAGTGATTCTTCTGACAACCGGGATTCAGGTATACGTCTCCCCCGCATGCATCGCATAACATCGATGCCCATGGTACTTGGGATCTTCCATTTTTTTTTCTAGCCGTGTTATTCACGGAACGCCTGTTCCCTCTTCACTCACACAATTCCCGCCCCTCCCGCACGCCCGTATCCACAGTTGCCCTCTCCCCCCTCCTTCTTTAGGATGGAGGAGATTGTACGAAGCATATACACGCTAGCGCTAAAGAAATCAGTTCTATAGCCTTGAAAAAGACAAGTCCACTTGTCGAAACGTCGGCTCGAGCACACAACCCCTGTTTACGGATTTTTTCATCGCAAGCTTCATTATTCCCATTCCTGCCGTTTTATTGCGAGAGCAATTATATGGACAGTCTCGACGGGTTTTCACCGTCGCCGTTGCCGTCACCGCCGCCGTCATGTCGCGTATGAAGTCCAAATTGATAAGAGCCCCCTGCGCATCGTACGTTCTACCAGCGGGTAATAGCGCGCGAGCGGGAGCGATGAACGCGGCTGAAGCGGAGATAAAATGAGCCGGTGCATCTCCGTCGCTCCGAGGCGCATGCGATAAGATCCCCCCCAACTGTTCGACCTACCGGCCCCGCCCGTCGTTTGCGAGCGTGAAAAGACGCGAGAGGGGGGGGGGTTCCCTCGAGCGACCTTCGACATTACGAGCGCGGTCGTCGCTGGCGCGCGCGTTATCTCTATATCTCGGCAGCCGACAGCGGGCGGCCGGTATACCCTTCTACGTGCTGCGCTCTCAACGCGAAGAGAATGTGGTGAGAAGAGTGTCCTGGAGAGGCCGTGTTCTCTTAAACGAGCGTTTTCTAAAGTTCCGTGAGATCGGATCCAAAAGATTTAGCTGCCAGCCTCACTTCGTATAACATTACAATTTGTTTCTAGCGCGTTCATTGCTTCGCCCTTGTGGTGAAACTGTCACTTTTTTTTTACATGCCATGAGTCATGTAGGGCATAACATATGCATGTCATATATGGCATACGTAATAATAATGGTCTAAACGACAAGAATCAATCACAGTCATTTCCTTAGCTTAGATGTGTCAATATGAATCGCATAACATAAATCACATCGCATCGTGGACATGTCATGGCAAATACCGAATTCACTAGCATATAACAAACACTGGTTGGCCAACTGTCCGCCAGCGTTAAGTGTACCACTATGTGCATGCGGTAATGAATGGCTTACTATGACATGAATGGCATGAGATCGCATCAGTAGCGTGCTGCGCGTGTCATTATACTGCCATTACTCAGCCGTTTTTTTTTACGCTGCTAGTTCTAGATGCTATTTACGTTCCCGGGACTAATCACGGCAGAGAAATGAGACCCTTGTCGACATCGCGACAACCATATTACGAACACAAAACGCAAGGCCATCCCTTCAGCTTTGAGAATATCATCACCAAAAGGGGCTGCCGGCGAAAGTTCGCATCTCGAGCTCAGATGTGCGTCTTTTCTTTCGCACCAGTTCCAGTTGGCGCAACAGCGCTATCTGCTTTATCTTGGATTGTCACATGCTCCTCGAATCCAGTATATTACGTGACGCCCCTTTCTATGGTGGAATCTAGAGTAATTAGTTTGTGTTGTGAAAGCTGGGGGAGAGTGGGTGCAGATTTGCAAGAATCTGGAGAAATGTAGGAGGATTTAGCAGCGTTAGCGCTTCAACACCGTATGGTGCAATAAGAGCCGCGGTAGCATCGTGTCATGCCGCACTAATGTCATGATAGGAATGTCATAAGTGACAGAACGTCATTGCAGTCACTTCTTTAGATGGGAACGCGCGCAACTACTCCATTTACACAAAAACATGCGTCCGCCTCGCAACACTTGACTCCAACTCAAGCAGCGAGCTCGTTGTTGGATGTTTCGCATTACGTCAATTCCAACAGGGCGTGGGACCAGCTATAATTTTTGCTGAGGTCGCAGCCCACTATATTTTTCCAAGTTTAATCATGAAGTTGAATTAAGGAAGAACGAGGCAAACTTTGGACACCAAAATAAAAAAAAACAAAAACAAACGCCTCTCTTGCTTGAACGTTCGCGAAATGAGCGAAGCCGACTTTCATCTTTCGGTAGCTAGCTGTATGTGTGATTAAAAAAAGTCAAGGCAGCTTTGCCTATTGGTGCCAAGCCATTTTCTGTTTTCTTTTCTCCTCTCTTTCTTCATCGCTTTTCGAGTTTTTACAGAGAAAGCTGTATATGGCTAGGAGAAACGAAAAACCGCTCGGCATCTGTGTCACGAGCGGTCTCCATTGGCTGTGCTATCAGTTACGTCGTTCTCAGGGTCGTATCCAAGCTCGGGCGCCATTGGCGCGCGATCTTGGATACGACCATGGCCTCCGAGATGGCGGGCGCGCGGCGGGTTTCTCTCCGGCCGTCCCAATCGCCGCGCTCCCCAGCAAAAAAACGTACATCGCGTCGCGCGCCTGGCTACCGCGAGATGGCGCACTCACTTGGGATTCCGCCGGCAACGGAGACCGCGGCAGAAGGCAGAGCGCGCGGGATTACAGCGTGCTCATGATTTTTTAAAGACGATAGTCTTTCTTGGGATACCTAAACAGAGAAATTTTGGTCTGTCTGTCTGTCTGTTTCTCTGTTTGTCGGCACGTCGCACGATTCAGCTAGCTGGCCAAAGTTTAACCCCCCTGCCTTACGACCTCCAATCTTGATCGAGGGGCATGTGTTCATACGGGTGAGCGTGGGCAATTAAAAATCAAATATTACGCATACCTGATGCACAACATCAATACCTTAGTACTATTCACAGTGTTCCTTTAAAACAAAATCTATAGATACGTAATTATAAAGATCCTTGTGTTTATTACGCGGCGCTGAAAATGCGCCGCTGTGTACAAAACAAGTCTCCGCCCAGTGATTTAACTTCGACGCTGTGGTGCTGCCACCTGGCAGCAGCATAGTTCAACACAAGCCGATGTTCCCCGATGGCGCTGTAGATGCGGCTGATTCATCGTAGAAGAGCGCTGTCTCAGGCAAGGCAAAACATATATGGCCGCTTGATGAAATACGACCCACTCTACATGATCAGAGAACGCAGACAAAAGACCGACGACCAAATTTCAGCGGAGAAACGCCGGCGTCCGTCTAAGCGTGCCCGGAAAATGTCCGAAAAACGAGCCCAGCGGCTAGCCCAGCTATTAAATTGTGGTACTCATGCAGTGCAGTCGGCACAAGACTATCGTCTTTCGACGACATTGGCAGCGAAGCACGCAGATACGCGGCCAATTTTTTTTTCTGCGTACGAGCAAGCATTACCGCCAGGATCTTCTGGATGCACTGAAGGGAAGTATTTTTTTTTCTGTTACTGCATTTATTTTGGTCCAATTTGCGGAGAAAAGCACGGCAACTGCTGAATTTTCCTATCGTAAGGAGGTATCAATTCGTCTGTGGTAGTAGAGTGTTCTAGTACACTCTAGTGGTAGTGTTACTTTTTTTTTTCATTACGGTCCGTTTTGTCTCGGCGCGAAATACCTTGATTTGAGAAATATACAGGGACGTTCTAGCATTCTTCCTTTCTGGAGACGTGTATGGGTGAAAACTGGGCTAAATTTCGTCGTTGAACACTAAAAAAAAAAGGGAGCGAGAAAGGAGAAACGGGCTTCGTTTCTCCTTCAAGCCGGCGAGTTGCTCCTTTGCGCAAGCTTCATGAGTCTCGCCCTCTCGCGGCGAATGAAAATGGAGCAACGTTCCTCCCCCCAAACCTCGCTGTTTCTCCATTTACTCTTCCGCGTACGCTAGCTATCGCGAAGCTGTGCATCGTGATTTTATCGGCTGTGTGCTACCTTCAAAAGGTTTCTTTGTAGCGCACATAGACGACAGGACGAAAGGAAGACACGTATGGGTGAAAACTGGGCTATCGCCTGTCGTCTATGTGCGCTACAAAGAAACCTTTTGAAGATGAGCTACCAACAAGCCCGCATCGCATCCCTCGTGTGTGCTACCGGTTATCTTCTACGGGTTCAAACGGCGATCCTCTACAGAGACTGCTGTTGAACGCTGTCATTTTTAAGATGGGCAGTTCAGCGTGCAATGTCACTTTTCTTTTTTGCTCGATCTGTGTGCGATATCGACGCCGATCAAGACAGATGATCGCAAAACAGGCAAGTTCATTTCCTGATTGATAATCGGTACGCCCATGCGTACTGCTGTCAGCAATATTCTGCGCTTTGTACGCAGTGCTTGTGGACAGCATTATCTACATAACTTAAGCGAGCTAAGCTGCAACTACATTTGCCGGTGGTATGTTGTTTGTATGCGCTGCTACACGGTCACCTTTGATCGCATTCAGGTCCGATCGGGATTAAGACGATAATGCAACGCTGTCTATACGTACGTTATTCAAATACCGGTGTCACACGGCCGCTCCTGATCACGATCGAATTTCACTATAGCGATTGGCTCTGTTGCGCTAGCTGCGAAAGCGAGCCTACCACTGCTGAAAATTTGGATCCTGATCGGACTCCATCGCGATCAAGAGTGCACCGTGTGACGCCTGTATAAAACTGCTTATTGAAAAACACCTGCTCCCCTGATTATGCAAAGTGACCAATACTTTCGTTAGATCTATTTTGTCGAGTCCCACTCTAGTTTATGACTGACGGCTGTAGCAGGGGCGTAGCCGGAATTTTTTTCTGCGGGGGGTGGGAGGGGTTCAATTATGCTATCTGTATGTTCGTGCGTGCGTTTGTATGTATGCGTGTATGTATACGCAAGCGAAATTGAAAATTTTCGGGGAGGTTTGATTCCCCCCCCCCCCCCCACTCAACACTCCCTTTGGCTTATACCCCTGGGCTGTAGTAGTGCTCCTAGCATCGCGGTGTCAACCTCGGTTCACAAAGAGAAAGAATGCAAAGGCTACAGTGGTCTTTTGACAAGAATCCATGCATATAATTAAGATTTCGTGCGCATTTTATACAACTTCCTTTCTGCTGCAATTTTAAATATACGGATTGTGCGATGCAAAAGAAGGCCACTTAGTAGTATCATTTTCTTGCCATACATCATGCTTCACCATCCTCTATTTAAAAGCAGATATCATTTTGTCTATTTTCGGGTTGTTGGATTTCTTTGCAATTGAATATAACATTTTTTTTTTCAATTGATTTTCTTTTGTTTCTTCCAGAAAATATCCTGGTTACGAGTACACACCCCACATTTTTGAATGCGTACCATCAATGTCAAGGAAATGCAGCAAATCAAAAGGCATTTGCAGTGTTTTTTTGTTATGCATGGCCCATTGAAAGGGCAATCACAACCATCCATAAACGGCTTCTGGAAATTGATCTAAATTGAAGCTGCCAATATGGTCACTCTCTGATGTGACATATCTTTGCTTCCATAACTCAATAAATATATGTGTATAAATGAAGGGAGATAATTCTGAGTGCTCGTTTCTTTTTGTTTGACACAATCTTAATGAAAACCAGCTGATAATGAAGCCAAGGAAGGTATAGGGGACATTAATGCTATTTCAAGTGTATTGCAATATTTTGATGTAGATGTGAAGACAGTAAAATGGACGAAAAGACAACGTGCCGCTGGCAGGGCAAGTTGTCTTTTTGTCCACTTGATTTTCTTAAGGTTTTCGTTGAAGTTGTGTTAAATATTCATACGATACATATGTAAAAAGAACAGCCGTAGTCATGCGTAGAGGGCTTCATTAGGGCAAGCCATGTTTCACTGCAGCGCAACACCCCTCTCCCCTCCACCCCCCTCGATTAAAGTCCTAAGAAAAATAATGCTTGTGATAGATCAAAAAATTAAAGTGTTTTTTTTTTTCAGAGTGTTTCATCAAATCATTGTGAAATTCCTATTACTCATTAGTAGAGACCGGATTTTAGACAAATGCCTATTTTGTTCCTTGCGTTCCTATTGTGCCACTTTGACATAGGGAGCATGAATTAGAGCTTAAGGAGGGCTTTTATAGCTTTTTATAGTGCCTGTAATTGCCTATTTTTGGCGTTTGTGCCTAAATTCCTATAAGTGCCTATAAATGTCTATATTCAAAATCGGTGCCAATATGAATACTATTTAGTGTCAAATTTTGCCTTTGAGTACAGTTTGAGACCGTTATTCATGTTACCGGGCAAAACTGACCTTTCGGAACTCTATGGTATGCAACCTAGTTCTCTAGTTCAACTAACTTCCGGAAAGCAAGCACTAGTAGCCATAGGCGTGCACACGAGGGGGGGCAGAGGGGGGCGGCCGCCCCCCTAGTCACCTAGGAAGGGGGGGCGCAAAGTTTGCCCCCATACATTGACTTCATAGGGAAGGGGGGGCGCTGCGACGAGCCTTCGCCCCCCCCCCCCCCCTGAAGGGGAACCCTGCGCACGCCGATGCTAGTAGCAGTGAAAAGGGATGCGCCAGACCACGTTATGCCCCCCACACTGATATAGCGTGAGTGGTTGGAGGATGGGGAGGAGGAGAATAGGAAAAAAAAGGCGCTACTTCTGCAACCCTGAATGGGAGAACATACCAGCGTATACAGCGGAATGGGTTGAGGAAGACAAAGGTGGAAAGAGGAGGGGGAAGAAGAAAAGAGTGGCGTCCATGACAGAGGATGTGGCGGGCTGCTTTTACAGCCGCTTTTCCAGTCCAGTGTTCCCATAGAATTGAAGCACCTCCTTGAAGACCTGGATGTGGTGGGGGGGGAGGGGGGCAGGGAACAGGAGATTCCTTTGTGCAGCCGCAGGAAGATGGAGAACAAATGCGAAATGGGGGAGTGCCGTCAGGAGAAAGTAGAGTGTAGATAAGAAAACAGACGTGCACGTGGCTTTTATTTTGTTTGTAATTTACTTCTTAAAGAGCACTTCATCAGGTCACATGAAATTTTAGTTAGACACTGGTAGTTGTTGCATGTCCAATGAAGAGCTTTGTACCCCAAGAACTTTTGAATTGGTTCATTACAAGCCGCGAAAGCATGATGCGAGGAGGTGAGCTTGAAACCTTTGCCGCTCACCCTGGTTAGACTTCGCAAGCCAAATTCCTTCCCTGCCCTCTTCGGTGTCGGAGCAACTCGGAGCTGGAAGATCACACAAAGCAGACGCATCAACGCGTCTTGCGCACGCAAGGTCGTATGCACATGACATGCCCAAGCCAGGTCGTGCACTTAAGCGGTGTTGTGTCGTTTAGGCGTTCTCTGTAGTGCACTGCCTGTTTCTGTGGGATGGATCCCTCTAGGCGTGCACGTTTGGAGAGGCTGGCAAGGATCGTGTATCCTTAGCACGATACACAGCGTGGCACCACTGGAACTTTTGTAAGGGACGGTCCTCCAAAAACACGCCAAGCGTTGCCAGGGCTGGTGCCGGCACGACGTGGGTACGGCGAGAGCATGAACACAAACGAAATGGAGGCTGCTTAGTCTCGCATCTCGCTCGATTCGAAGTAAAAATAATAATAATAAAAACGCGCACACATTCCGTTTGCATGTTTAATATTTCTATCAACTTTCATTCTTCTTTTCAAGCAACAGATTGCACGAATTACACCTGTCGCCTCAAATAATTTTCACAGTGTCACTTACTACTGTGACATACGTAGGACCATTCCCTGTTGTATGCTGGTTGTACGTCACCTCCTCCATGTTGGGGTGCGCGTGTGAGATGAAGGGCAAGCAGCGTTCAGTCTGATATTCTACACTGAGCTGCTTTGATCTCCTACACTGAGCTGCTTTGATCTCCTACACTGAGCTGCTTTGCTCCAGTTGTTTCAAGATCCGAGTGTAACGAGCAACTCGACATTGCCTCTGCAATGCGCATTGGTTTATATGTGGCTGTACAATGCACACACTGCTTGTAATAGATTATGAACAAGCTTAAATTACCACATAAAAGCCTGTCATTTTGTACTAGCTAATAATTTGGTGAATTATTCTGGAAAAAAAATCTAAAGCAAATATATGATCACCTCACAAAAGCACACTTAGCAGCATGGGCGTTGGCAGGATTTTGTCTTGGCGAGTATAAACCCATGTTTCATTGTGGCTGGGGGGAGGGGGGAGAGTGCCCGTTTTGCACCCTCCTGCTGACACCCACGCTTAGCAGAAAACATGAAAGAAAACAGGGAACCTTAAAGCAGTAAGCAGAGACTGACAAACAAGTGTAGTTTCACATGTAGGATAATGACAAAATTGTGCATACAGAATCTTCATATTGGAATAGTGGAATTACAGCTTTAGCAAAACTGCTGAAAGAATGCTACATAAGTGATGATATTCTGCACAGCAGTTTACATCAATGCAATTGTGCGCTGTCAAGAATGATCGCTAGGTGTGGAGACGTCGAATTACTGTGCTACTAACTGTGCATTGTAGCGTCTCTGGCATTACATCTCTTTGTTTTGACTCTGTCAGAAGGGTCGGCATTTGAATACAGTGTAACAAAGATGTGCCAATGAACAAAGAGGAAAAATAGGCATATGAGGGTTTTGTTTAGTTAGTTCGCCTGTAAGCCAAAAAATTACACCATCTCCCGCTAAAGGGAACCATGTGTAGATGTGAAGCAGCGGGCGCTAACGCTTACACTGGCGGCGGCGTTGACGCTGGCGCTCATCGCAGCGTTGCGCAGGAGAGAAAACTGGGGAGGCGCAAAGCAGGCAGTGATGGAACAGTGTTTCCTACTGGAACATGCCAATCGCTGCTAATGGGCAATGAGAGACAGAAGACTCCGACTGGACACAGAGACCCGCACTCCGCTTTTAGTTAACGCGCACGCTGCGAATTTTTATTGTTCAACAACGCACAGGCGAAATCTTCCACCGGCACCACCTTGGAGGTCAAGATCCATTGCCATATATACGGGATGGCCAGTGAACGGTTGTGCAGCGCGAGCAGTCGGTTTTTTCAACCAAGAAACTCGCTAGCAGACGCTGCCTGCGTCGGCGTCGCGAGGCGAGAGAGGGGGAAGCGGAGGAGAGGAGAGAAAGGGGGTGACACGCATGCGCAGTGGGAGTGTGAACGCCGTGGGCAGGGATGCGTAGAGGAGAGAGGGGGGAGCGTAGGAGAGGAGAGAGAGGGGGGGGACGCGCATGCGCAGGGGGGAGTTAGACGCCGCGGGCAGGGATGGAGAGAGGGGGGGAGTGTAAGAGGGGAGAGAGGAAGGGAGGCGCATGCGCAGTGAGGGTGTGGTTGCCGTGGGGAGGGATGCCTAGAGGAGAGGGAGGGGGAGAGGAGGTTTTTTTATTTTTATTTTTTCTTTAACTGTTTGCGCATGCACAGTAAGGCTGGGCACGCGGCACACCACCACCACCACCACCACCGGATTAAGCTTCGCCATAAGATGCGTCACATCTAAAAGATGCAGGCAACTTGGCACACATCCGCAAAACTTCCGAAGTCAGCCTTGCGAAATCTATTCTGGAAAACAACGTAGTGTGTCACAACCTATCAAAATCCACGGCTGGAGTAAAGATCAAGTGGGTAGAAACCCTCTATGTTACTGCAACAAAGTCGGCAGATACCTTGACAATGTAAGAGCATCTGTGTTCGCTCCATTCCACAGTTTCAAGGGGCTTGCATAAGAGCACTAATGAACCCCTAACAACAAGGACTCTTTCAATTTGCATGAACTGTGGTTCACCATCGTGTACACTTTGTACAAAAGTGTCACCTGTGTGATAACAGTAACCACTAAAGCTTGCGGTTGTAGTTGTCGAGACCAGCTCCTCTTCAGTCACTTTACGAAGAGCTGACTGCTGCTCTTCTGGAAGTTCTCCTACACTGAGCTGCTTTGCTCCAGTCGTTTCAAGGGCAGAGTCTAAAGTGTTGCCCGACAGCTCATATGCCTGAAGAAGCTGGTGACGTGTTGCAAGTGTAAGGCAGATGTTCTTGAAGTTCTTGGTCTTGGATGCAATGCTCTTGAAATAGGAATGTTTGGCTTCAAATCGCATGCCCCAGTAACGGCGTGGTGGGCCGTACTTCAGTATATACTTTGGGTAGTGGAGCAAGAATTGTAGTTTCGGTGTCACCGCTGCATTTGGGTACTGCACTGTGTATAGTTCCAGAAACTCCTCTACTTTCACCTGTAGATACGGCACACAGCTCTTTGGGATTTTCTCAGCCAAAATGATGTCAACAATATGCCTGTATGCCAAGTACACCTCCCAGTGAGAATTGCCTTCAGGAACATCTTGAGCATATATCTGGGGAAGCAGACGAAACAAGCACCATTTCTGGCTTGCTGATCCCCACAGGGAGGCTTTGCCATTCAGAAATGCAACCTTAACGGCAGGAGGGGTGGCCTTCTTGTCATGAAAGCCGTACTTAAAGGATGATATCCTTTCAAGGTCCTGCTTACGGATCACTCGGTCATGCACTAAACCTCCCAGAACATGGCGAAGGACACACTCAATACCCCCTTCAAGAATGTCATGCATGGCGTCAGGAGGGAGTTGTTCTGTGATGTCAAATTGTTCAAGAGCTGGTAATGGTGAAGCACTTGTGATGCCGTACAAGGGCCCATTCACAGCTGGGTCAAGTGCGAATGCTTCCATATGGCTCTTGTGTGCTGCGCTTGTCCTCTCCACACAGTCATCCAATCTACGCAGCATTCGCAGTTGTTTGTGTGATGCTAAGCAGTAACGGCAGACTCTGCCTCTGCTAAAGCAGCACTGGAGGCCTGCCAAGCGGTGCATTGAGAGGTTGTCTCCAATGAAAGCCACGACTGCAACATGGAAGTGCCGATTCGCAGCATACACTCCATTTTGTTGTATTAAATTTAAGTCTTGCAAAAGCGGCTGCAGCACCTTTTCCATGCCATGTCGTAACACAACACGGTATTACTGAACCAGAAGCAGGTGAATTGAGCTGAGTTTTGAGCGGTGTCGGGGATGCAGATTCAAAACAGAGAAGTAGACTGCTAGAATCTTGTGCCGTCCAGCAGCACCACCGAGTGGATTCACAAGCTCCAATTCATCAGTGTACAACAGCAGAAATATCGTGTTGTTGCTGCTGTCCCGAGTGAGGTGGTCGTACCTGCTGAATGCATCACCATCGGTGAAGTCGCAGAGCACATCTTGAGGCTTCGCAGTAGACTGTGAAATGCATTACAACAAGTCTTCAGATTTCAGGAAGTTTGCAAGCAGTTTAGAGATGGGAATGTAGCATCCGATGTCACTGAGAATGCCGGTCTGCAGTGGCACCTGATGAACGTCGGTATAATTAAAGTGCTCTGAGATATACTTTTTTCTCAGGTGGGTGCTTTCCAAGTCGGAAAATATGTTGCTCACGATATCAGTCGCATTCAGCTGACGTGGCAGGTTCTCCACTGTGCATGGTGCCACACTTCCTTCCATGAGGAGCTTCACTGTTTTTTGCATCAGCCCATCAATGACGTCGTAAATGAGAGATTTCAAGATGGAGAAAATTTCATCAGTGGTGCTGAATGCCAGTTTCAGCTTTTCTGTTATCTTGACATAGAACATTGCCAATTGTTTCTTGATTTTGGTGATGAAGCAAATGTTCGAGGCAGAATCATGACTATGTTCTTCCGACAACGTTGCGGCAGCAGGAATAGAAACATCTTCAGTTTCTTCGATGGAGCCCCAGTAAGCTGCTTGTTCGTGGTCTATAAGGCCAGCAGCTTTTCTGTGCACTCGATACACGTGCTTCTTGAAGGCAAAGTAACGCCGAAATGATGCCGCGCAACCATCTATTCCACACAACACATGGAAATCCGGCTCGATGCTGTGGACTCTCATGTGCTTTACGATCCGCTTGATGGAAGTTCCCCAAAATGTGCACCTTGGGCACTGCGTGACTGGCATTGCGTTTTTTTTTTGCTCAACTTGGATCACATTGTAAATTGCATATAGTTGGCAGTGCAGTCAGCATCAATAAAGCTCTGCAGGTACAGCTCGCTGCGCACGTTTTGAGAAGCAGAGCAGTTGACGTCTCATGCCGATGACGCGACCAGTACACAGAGCCACCGAGATAACAGCATGAAACTGTTAATGGCACACGGAAACGCTCAACACAAACCACGAAACTGATATTCATGCACTCTCAACGTGCAGAAAGTCAGTATGTTTGGTTGCTGTTATCGTGATGTCAGTTTCATTTTGTTTGGATCGATGATCGTTGAGTGTATTCGGGCCAGCGTGCTGACAGAATCGTCGACCGGAGATGGTCGGGGACGACAACAAGAAAGCAGTGACAGCTAATTTGCTGACGAAAGTGAATCACTCATGGCAGACAGCTGATCGCGTACAACTGTTTCGGCTGCAGGTTTCGATTGCCACCGTCAATGAAGTGTCTCATGTGCCACTTGCTGCACTTGTATTCAGCAGCAAAGCGATTGACGTCTCACGCTGCACACACACACACATCCACAGCCACACACACACAGCCACAGAGGTACCAGCACAGAACTGCAAACGACACACAGGTCCACAAAAGAAATCACGAGACTGATATTCACGCACTCTCGACGTGCAGCAAGTCGATATCTTTGGCTGCTGTTATCGTGATGTCAGTTTCATTTCATCTGCATTTATGATCGTTGAGTGTATTCGGGCCAGCAAGCCAACTGAATCATCGACCGGAGACGGTCGGTGACAACAAGACGGCAGTGACAGCTAATTTGCTGACGAAAGTGAATCACTCATAGCAGACAGCTGATAGAGTACAACTGTTTTGGCTGCAGGTTTGGATTACCACCGTCAATGAAGTGTCTCATGTGCCACTTGCTGCACTTGTACTCAGCAGCAAAGCGATTGACGTCTCACGCTGCACACACAGCCACACACACAGCCACACACACACACAGCCACGCACACACAGCCACAGAGGTACCAGCACGAAACTGCAAACGACACACAGGCCCACAAAAGAAATCACGAAACTGATATTCACGCGCTCTCGACGTGCAGCGCAAGTCGATATGTTTGGCTGCTGTTATCGCGATGTCAGTTTCATTTCGTTTGGACCGACGATCGGTGAGTGTATTCGGGCCAGAAAGCTGACTCACCGAAGATAGTCGGGGACGACAAGACGGCAGTGAGAGCTAATTTGTTCGCAAAAGCGAATCACCCATGCCAGACAGCTGGTCGCGTACGACGGTTTCGGCTGCAGTTTTGGATTGCCACCGTCAATCAAGTGTCTCATGTGTCACTTGCTGCACTCGTATTCAGCAGCAAAGTGAGTGACGTCTCACGCTGAAGACAGGGACAGCACACAGGTACCAGCACGAAACTGCGAACGACACACAGGCACGCAAAAGAAATCACTAAACTGATATTCACGCGCTCTCGACGCGCAGCAAGTCAGTATGTTTGGCTGCTGTTATCGTGATGTCAGTATTTATTTTGTTTGGATCGATGATCGCTGAGTGTATTCGGGCCAGCGTGCTGACAGAATCGTCGACCGGAGATGGTCGGGGACGACAACAATACGGCAGTGATAGCTAATTTGCTGGCAAAAGCGAATCACTCATGACAGTCAGCTGATCGCGCACGGCTGTGTCGGCTGCACTTTCGGATTGTTACCGTTGTGAGATAATGCACTGCGGCAAAAAAAGAACATTATAAGTTGTAATGGCAATAGTTGAAAATGGGTAGTTTGTGTTTTAAAACGGTTTTCTCTTATATACATTTCGCGTAACTTGTTCGACCCGCTTGCGCGCAACGCGAAGAAATGCCGTGGCGTACTCTTCTCTAATAGTGTCTATAGTTCCGTTTTCGTGCGTTGGCCCAGAATTTGCTTCGCTCGCCTCGATCGCCTGCCCTTCTGTTCTTTTCGTTTGCTTTTCGGCGCTGTGAAATGCTCAGATGCGTTGCATTTTTTGGCAGATTCTGCCGTCGGCTACATATTCCAAAAGATCACACTCTGGAAACTCTAAAGAGCACGTTTCTTCTGAAGTTCCCCGAAGCGAAAACAACGGAGAATCTTCTTTTCCAGGTGAGATATTCTTTGTTGCATTTCAGAAAAAGGTTGCTGGGCAATCCCTTAATTATTTACTTTTTTGTTTGTTTGAAACCATATTGCATCGGTGTATCGCCGAAATGATATCACGGAATATTTGTGCTCTCGCAGGGACTGACCGAACGCGATACTAATACTTCAGTGTTGCGCTTACAGCTAGTTCATGTTATTTGTATTGCGAGTTTCAGTTAGCCCACATAAAAAAGAGAGAATATCAGCATGAACTATCTAGCCCCAATTATTGCTCTGCTTATATTTAAATGCATGTTGTAGGACCCCAGATGGTATCAATTAATCTGGAGATCAATCCACCTCAACACCTTAATATATTAATCTAGATTTCGACACATAAAGCCCCTGAATTTATTTCAACTAAATATTTCTGCCTTCCAACTTTCCCCATGTTACTTTGATACGTGGGCTTTCATGTTCGCAACTTTCATGCAGTGATTGTCTGGCAGTGTACGCTATATACTTTCTTGGTCATTTATGTACAGGTGTATGACACTGAACTTGGCGAGTTCCTGGATTGGGAAGAAGGCATACTTTTAACAGCAAGCTCAAAGATCAGAGCAGTGCAGCTGGAGCCCCCCAGAACCATCAACGCTGCCTCCACCTGTGACAGCTGAAGTAGTGTAAGAAGTACTTAACTCTGTGAGGAATAAGATGCACCCTAAGTGTATGAACGTATAATGTATATAAATTTTGTGGTGAAGGAGAGAGGTCGATTTAATGAGTATTTAAAGAATATAGCGGCAGCCAACTAAGATGCCCAAATAGACCCTAGCTTGAGCATTTTAAGCACCCCTGTTGTTTTCATCACTTCGGAGAGTAAGTACCACACTAACACATGTTTGAATAGCTCTGTAACATCACACACACACACACACATACACACACTAAAAGAGCTGAGGGGGTTCTGACACCCCTCGAAATCTTTTTATGCTTTAACTTTTCGGATGTTACTAAAGTATTTACACGCCGTCACATCGAGCCCCAGTTACAAAGTTACCCTTTCGACCCATAACACCCCCCCGAAAATAATTCCTGGCTAAGGCCTTGACGCAAGGTAATCCTGTGGGATGTAGAAAGTTCCAAGTTTGTTTATTTTCGCAGGCAGTCAAAGGGGGGATGTATGGGCACAAGTGAGGGGCTCTAGTGGGGGGATGACGAAAGTGTAAGTACGTGTTCACAGGGCATATGCGGTGGCTAGGGTGCAAAGGTAAGTGTCGGTTTCTTGTGGTCAGTCCAGCTTTGCCACCATGTGCTGCAACTTCTGAGAATGATGAAGTATTGAACACTTTGATGGGACTAGACAGTTCTTGCTAGCACAGAAAGAATAGCAGTTTCCAAAAGTGCATTTTGTAAAATTTGAATCCACAGAAATGTTTGTTCATATTTAGTGCTAGCATTGTGTGTGACATTTTATTTAGTTGCTATGTCGCGTACACTTGCTACACTCTTCAATGCAGCAGATTTCCTTGGTAGGAAGATTCAGCACTACCACAGAACCTTTCTGATAGTCTTTCAATGACACGGCGGAACTACTCATCCAGAGTGACACTCCGTATGCTGTTTGACGAGATCATAAACATAGAGTTGCATAGGTTTATTCCCCTGCTTCTTCTGGAATTATGAAGTCTCCCCATGCTCTTTATATTGGGGATACCACCTATCCAGGCATAAAATTTATCAAATCGGAAGAAAATGCATATTAGCATGAGAAATACAGGTGATTTCTTTGTAAAATGTGACCTTGTGCCCCCCTAGTTGCCATGTGCCGCAACACTTTGCTTTTGATGACATATTCCTGGTAAATAGGTCAGTAGACTGTGATTCTAAGTATAATTATAATGGTGACCTTAAATATGAACACAAAGCAAAAATTGGATGTGTGCTGCCGCCGCCTTTGTTTTGACCGCACATAATTCAGTGATATTACTGCCCCATAGGGGAAAAAAATTCCCTGGTGTTAGGTCTCTCAGCATAGCCACAAGAAGTTA
Source organism: Rhipicephalus appendiculatus (assembly GCA_030522465.1). NCBI lineage: Eukaryota > Metazoa > Arthropoda > Arachnida > Ixodida > Ixodidae > Rhipicephalus > Rhipicephalus appendiculatus. The sequence continues at coordinate 89,549 of JALIZH010010232.1, read as the reverse complement.
GAATTGTAGGATAGGGTAAGATTCTTAATAGAAGGAGTTATCTGTAACTCAGAGTTGCACTGATCTTGAAATGATTTTCCCTTTAATTCTTTTTTGAACAAACAGGTTGCTTTCATAAGTCACCTTTATACTTCCAGGCCTGAAATTCCAGCAGTGGAAAAAGAATCTACATTGGAACCCAAGAACTATGTTTTTCCCACAGCCCCTAAGGATATCCTCTATGGCCTTTCAAAGGTGACAAAAAGGTCGGAAGTCACACCAACTTTCCGTCGCCGCATTATCGAGTGGCTCAGTTTTGACCTTTTCCGTTACACAATATAAGTATGTTGGTTATCATCGTGCTCTGTGACGATATGCCCTGCCAAACTTATTGGTGTTGTGTAGGTTAAGCGTAACTGTTACATTGGCTGCAACAGTGACTTTTCTCTCCTCCTCTCTAAGTTTCCTACCCCCCTTCCCCTGTGCAGGTTAGCCTACTGGGCTCAGCTCTGGTTAACCTTCCAGCCTTTCTTTTATCCTTCTCTCCTCTCCTAACCATTTCATGAGAATTAAACAGAGTGTCAATACGTAACAAGTATTTATTTATATGAAAAGACAACACAAATGTTATATTTTTTATTTATTTATAGACACTGCGATTTTACACAAGATGTTGGCAGCGTGGTACATAATAAGTGCCCACACAGACAGACAGACAATGAACTTTATTGTAAGTGCACACAACAGAAAAATAACAATGGGAAACGATCAATGAGTTTCTTCACACATGCGCTTTGAAGAACATATAAAAAGGCAAGTAACGTTATTCTAGCAATTTTTAAATCGAACAGACAATCCGTTAGCACAAGAAAAAAAGGCACATGAAACATCTCAGCCAGAAAAGAAAATGCTTGCTACTGAAGGTGCGATTCAAATTGCGATAGTGAATCCTCTGTAACAGTTTTATCGGGGGGTTTGTTCCAGTCGATTATCGTTCGAGGATTGAAAGAATACTTCATGGAACCATAGGGATAATTCTTATTATCCCTATGGTCTTGTAGTAAAAAGGTCTTTTCAGTAAAATATGTAGTCAAGAAGTAAAACAGTACAATGAGGCAATAGATAGAAATTCTGAATTTAAACTGAACAGCCCTGCTTCAAATTTTCTACAGAATAGTGAAATGGAAGCTTTCACACCCACCACAAAGACATTGTTCCTGGCGAGGCCATTATTATATAAGAGGTGCATCCACAATGTGGCAGAAAGAAATATTAAAAGAAGTTTAAGAGATAAATTAAATGCCTCAGCAAAACATCTGAAAATAGCCCAACTGAAGCTTGTCTGCATGTATGTATGTATGAGCATGTGACATATGCAGTCATGTGTAACGTGTGAGAAGCATTCATGTCACGTCTAAGCCATGGATGGCTCTGGGGATTAATATGTCTGTGAGTTTGTTGCTGACCTTTACATGAGAAGTAGTGACAGAAGCAGCAGTGCAGATTAGATGGGCACAATAGCATTTACCCTTTCTGTAAAGCAATCAAGGGTGTGGTGAAACGCACGAACAGAAAAGTTAGACCAAAGTCACCATAAGCTGGACTGCATCTTATGATTGTGATATGGAAGCTTTGCTCTGACATGAATATATATATATGGTACTGTGGCTAACATGTTATTTCAATCACTGGTTCCTTTTAATTCCCTGTACAGGTATCCAGGAAAGCTCTACGAGGAAGCTGCTCGGCAGCTTGTTTTTCACCATGTTGTCTTGAAAGACTCACTCGGGTCTGGATATGTAAGTTCCAAATTCACAATATTTATGTTTACTTAAGCTGTTCACAGAAAAACTGACCGTTGTGGCAATGTAGAAGTGGGGACAAAAGATTTGAAGCGTGCATGCACAGAGGTTCATGATATTTCATCTGCATTTCTTAAGGTACCAGCGATCACACTTCTTTAATTAAATAACAAAAGTGCAATTATCTCACCTTTTTCAAAAGTATACAAACATTTTACTTCATGATAACTAATATTGTGTATGAAGCATTAAGTATGACTATAGTCCATCGCAGAAGTACCTTGCAGCACTGTGGAAGCTGCAGGGCTTGTTAGCCAATAGAAGAGGCAAAAGCCCACTCATGACGTATTCATCCGCGTCGCGTCGTCTGCTTTGGCGTCGGCTCGCCTACCTTGTCGATACTTGCTCCCTGCAGTTAATACAAAACGCAAACACCACCGCGGGAACGCCACCTCGCCGTTTCTTCATGTTAAGAAACCCATTTGTACAGGGCGTGTTCGCTGGCGTTTGTGAGGAACGCGGTTCTTTTTATAGTAACGTTCATACTGGCGTTTTCACTGAGTTCTTTTTTGACAGCATGGTCGACGCACTTTGAGCAGCAATCAAGTAACATTCTTGGGTGGAAGAGGAAATTATTGGCACCGAAAACAATATAGACAATCGGGGTGTTTCGCATCGTGAACGCATCACCAACGCTAATGTGTGGCGACATCAGTTAACATCAAACCACTTTTACGGCTCGGCACCGCCTGGGTAGTCCTAGCAGCATCAAAACAAATGAGCGATCTAAATAACAGCGAAAAAAGATACCTGGTGCCTTGCCCTCAGCGTTAGATGAGACTAAGCGATGACAGATTATACCACTTATTTCTTGCGGCCCGGGCCGAGAGCCAGTATAAAGCACGAATTCGGATGGAAGCGGGTGGTCTGGGATGTATGGGGGGCTGCCATGTTGATATACGTCATCGCGGTTAAGGTGGTTATTACGGTATCGAGCCGGTAATATCTGCATCATTTCAGAAATTGCGAAGTGAATGTGCGAAGGGCCTAACGTGCCACGTATCACAGTAACGCGTCATGCGAGAAGCCCTGCTAAAACCCTTGTACCTCGTTGATAATGAAACAGCTAAGCCCGGAACTATATTATGTGCTGCGCAAGGATACTACCTGCGTGCTCCTCGTAGCTTCGGCAGTGCTGCAAGGTAGTTGTGAGATGGAGTATAAGCTAGTGGGTCTGTCAAAGTAACTGTTGCCTACATTTTCTTCAAAGCTTCTGTTTTTAATCACAGCCTAGGCCTGCAAACTTTACTTAAAACATATTGGAATACTTTACTGTGCTTTAACAGAGAGTCAAGATAATAAGCCTAGGTTTAAGAAATATTTCTTAAACTTAGGTTAACTTTCTTGACTTTTGAAATAAATAAAGTGATCCGTCTCTTGATATTCTGTTTGTCAACATGCAGGATTCATGGCACCATGCCTTGAAGTTCAAGTGCAAGTTCGAAAGGAAGAAGTTTTTGAATGATGGGCAGATGGCAGAAATGCGACAAAAATATAGCAAGCGTGGTCCTCCGTCATCATCTTCAGAAACATCAACAAAACGCCTATGCAGCGAAGTCAGTACATTCTGGATTTTAAGTGCGGAATGGTGTTGGGCTGTCATAGGCTGTGATCGTATGCTGTTGTCGTTGCTTGGCGTAACACAGGCAAAACCACATATAGCATAGCCATCTGCGCGCGCACTCGTGCCAAAGAGAAGTTTTCTTCCTCTTGTTTTTCGAGTGCCTTTGGTGATATCAGTGCAGGCAAAACGACATATAGCATAGCCAGCTGTAGCATATTGAGCGCACGCTCAAGCCACAGAGAAGCTTTCTTCCTCATGTTTTTCGAGCGCGTTGATGATGTGAATGTAGGCAAAACCACAGATAGCATAGTCAACTGTAACATACTGAGCCAAATAAGCGTAACATTGCACATGTAGTCGTAACCACCTTTCCTGCAATAATTGCCCCACACTGATCTCACCTTCTGTGGAGTATGCGTCTGGGATAGGTACTATTCTCATAATTTCATGTGTATAGGTGTTTTGCATAACGTAGGAACAGTCATTGAATGGCTGTGCAAGTAAGTGTTTCTTCATTCAGTGCTCTGTACCTGGTACAATACCCATAGAGCTACAGCACACAAATGTTAAAGGAAAAGCAATGGTGCAGTATACATAACAAAACAAAACCTTTTTTTTTAAATTGGGGGGACCCTTAAGCTTCGCCTTTAAGAGTTGAACGCGATAGCGATATCCCGTCCCTACTGCGTACTTCAATCACTTAGTGCATACTATGTAATGGGTAGTATGGTTTAAACCAGGAGAACTTATGCGCGGCAAATGTGGGAAATGTTTTCGAACTTGCTATGCACCCACTACGTGGTGTTAAGGGAATACGCGCAGTAAAGTGTGTGCCGTTTGTAATGGGTGGCTGGCTTTAAACTATGGAATCGTTGTGATAGTCACATATTCTGACGCCTGATGGCAATTTACGCTTGTACCACGCAACATTCCTGGGATATTACATGTTATATTGCGACGCCTATATAAAGGACGCTTGCGTTTGCGAAGCATGCAAGTTATTTTCACTGCATTTCCAAGCAGAGGAAGTTATTTTCACAGTATATCCAAGCAGAGGCATGGCTGTGTGGTAGAACACCTGCTTGCCACGCAGACGACCCGGGTTCGATCCTCACTCGGACCCGAAAATTTTTATTAGTTATTTTATTTGCATCTTTCTCGATTTTTCGGTCACGGACAAGATGATTATTCCGTCACGGACAAGATGATGATTTTTCGCTCACAATTAACGACGCCGACACCGACACCAACGCCGGTATTTCTGCGAAACGAGCTCTTTAACGCTATCGCGTTAATATAGGGCACATTCATGCAGCTGCAGTACCAAACATATTGCATTCGAAACAATTTGCACCTGACTGCATTTATTTAATCTGTGCTGCCATATGCAACCTGAGCAGCAAATACACTTGTTACATAAGAGTTAAGTAGTTCATTTACTTGCTTGCAGCCTGCTTTCACTGGATGGATTTTGAAATTTTTAAACGTTGATGTAGTGCTGCACTGTATGATCACGTCAGGGGGGCAGCTGTGAAGTTACCAGTAAAAGTGTGTGTTGGAGACACGTTTGTAACTTAACAGTAATAGAATGCCTTGCTTTGTTACAGGAACACTTCAAAAGTATTGCATCAACAGAATACGATCAAAGTGTCGAGATGCACACAAAATCCATGCAGGAGGAAATGAAAAGTGCGACACCATCTCTAGAGACACTGATTGACTCAATGACCCGGACGTTTCATGCTCGGCGGCATTGGATCAAAGAAGCGAGCCCATCGATGTACGAATTGCTGCAGCAGTATCCGGCGCTGGAAAAACCTGAGCTGGCAAGTTTCAGATGCTGTGTGTATCTCACAGCAGCAGTATTGTTATTTCATGAGTTCAAACTGCTTGGTGGCAAGCCACCAATGGAAACCCTTGTGGATGCAGCACAGAAGCATATTGACACGATCTTGAACATGATGAAGAGGAAGATGGAGCCAACAACTTCACAGCTCCTTGGAATGACTGAAGGCACCAGTGAGGACGACAAAAAATGTACGAACACAAGGGCCTTTCCTGAACTAAAATAATGTTTCGCTTGTTATACAAAAATTTTTATATTGCACTGTTGACAACTCTGGTGTTCCTCACGGCTCTTCCTCGCGCCGTGAAAGAAAAATCATCGGCATTCCTCAAAGACACAGTAAGCAAAGCTCATGGGATCATTTCTACAGTGCTCGTGTTTTTAATAGCATAACGTGACTGGGTCTGATTAACATTGTTTCAGGAGCCCTATGTCTCCCTGAAGGGCAGCAGCCACAAAGTTAAAGTTAATATTAATTGTACTGGTTCTGCAGCTTTTTTATCCCTTTTATGGATTTTTTAAGCGTGAAAGAGCACCTTCGCATCTCCTGCAGGCATAACAAAGATCAAGTGTTTTACTATTTCACAATACTGCTTTATTACCTTGGTTATAATTTAAAAGAGATTTCTTACTTTTCCTTGTATTGTGCTTGTAACCTTTAACCTGCCCATCACTAGAATACAAAGCTAATTGCAAATGTAAAGGGGGCGTTGGGATGTTGCAAAAGATTCACACATGCTGTCATAAAGTTTTACTAGTTCCTGTTGTCATAAAGTTCCTGCTGTCATAAAGTTTTACTAGCCAGACTTCTCATATCAAGGGTCTACTGCATGGTTTCTCAAAGTGGGCTTCATGGAACCTAGGTATTCTGCAGGCCTAAGGGCAGTTCCAGCAGAGGGTCCGGAGGTCAACAGCCCCCCCTAAAATTGTTGCCTGCCCCCCCCCCTTTGCCGCCCTAAGAGCAAGCATATTGAAAACACAACCCATAAGTTTCATGCCTCCCTGCCCCCCCTGAAAGAACCCACTTTTCGTGGGTGCCCCCTAATAAAAGAATCCTGGCACCACCCCTGCACAGGCCTCTCCTCGGGGTTTCGCGAACCACCAATCAATTTTCTCTAGTTCCACACTCGTCTAGCCACGCACTTTGGGTTCGCCTAGTCACTCGGTGAACCCAAGGTGCGATTGATCTAAGGAACCTCCGCTACTCACGCCCAACTGTCAATAAGCACATTAGTGCATAACAGAAACGTGCGAGCTGAGCTATAAATTTATTGTTCACCTAGCAGATCGACTTGTTGGTGCGAGCAAAGTGAGTTCAGTTTCATGTCAGTGAATAAATTTTTATATACCCTTGCTTTTGAATTTATTGCCCGTGAATGTAGCGTGAATCGAATGAAAAATTATTGCATGAAAGCAGAGGAGGGGGGCGAGGTTCCTTGGCACTTGATGGAGCTTGACAGGGTTCCCTGGGATCAACATGCTTGAGAACTATATAGGTCAGGGGTCTCAAACTCACTTCAGACAGCGGGCCACATTCATGCAATTCAGTGGCGCAAGGGCCGCGACAGTGAAGAAAGAAAAAACGGGGATGGGGGGGTAAAAATTGGCAGCAAACGGTGTTGTTTGAAGGAAAAACCTTTCCCATATGGCATATACGGGTCATTTTTATAGGAGATTTGGTGGCAGGATTCCAACACGTCGATAACAATCTCCAAAATGTCTAAAATCTAAACGCCAATTCTAAAATATAGCTTTTGTTTCACGGTTATGTTTCAGTACATGGTGACCTCATCAGGTTTCTCGCGAAATCGCGTTAGACTAGTCATGCCTGTGTAGCTCACGAATTTTTAAAGATATAAAATAATGTTAGACAAAGGCAGTCATGTACGGGCCGCGGGCCGCAAGCGAGGGGCCAGCGGGCCGCGTGTTTGAGACCCCTGGTTTAGGTAGTACTTCCTAGATAGAGTGAAACCTCGGTGATACGATCACAGCTCATACGGATTTCGGCGTGATACGAAGTTTTCTTTGGTCCCGGCCAAGGCCCATCGGCCTGCAATGTAATGGTGTATGGTTGTTGCGAACTGATTTGCACTCCGCGACGTTTGATATGAACGTACGCTACTGCCCTGGTACGATGAGGCGCTGTCCGCGCTGTCGCGGAAGGCGCGCCAAGCACGCGCAAGTGCGAGAACGCAAACGCGGCCATGCGCGCTGCACCGCCAAATCGTCAGAATCACGGTGTACTTTTCTTACGGTCAGAATAAACCTTCAGAGATGTGTCACGGCCTCCGAGATTGTGTGCACGAATCTTTGATGCTCTATTGTACCTCCGTGCACCCTCGCGTTTTGATTACAGAGGGCATTGGCGCTATGCTTTTTTTTTCTTCTAACACGTCGACGCGGGCTGCTGTCGTCGTACTGTGTTTACATGTGCCTGCCTTGTGCATCAGACATCCTACGAAAGGTGGACGAGGACCGACAGAAGGCGAGGACGGTCTTGGAGATGGAGTCAGGCCTCACAACGCCATTATGCGCGACTGTTGAGGTCGCACTTGTGCGGGCATAGCTGTAAATCTCCCAAAACACATCCCCAACACCTCCACGATAACAAAACCATAACACAGGACCGTGGCTCTGAGAGAGAGAAACAGCTTTATTTGAGGTCAAACTAAGACCTATAGATATTCCTCCGCCAGGAGGACCATGGCCAGCTGGTCTGCGAAGGCCGCCGACGCCAACCACACCCGCCAGTGGGGAGGTGGGGGGGTTAGGATAGTGAGGGGACTGTAGGGTAGCGGGGCATGAGAAGAGCACGTGTTCTACGTTTACGTACGTACATGGGCAATTAGGACACGAAGGATCGGAGCGGTAGCGATAAAGGAATAGGCGTGCTGAAATTTTGTGGCCTTGATCTATGGCGTCAAAGCGCTTCTTCCGTCAATTTTACCGCAGAACTCTGGCGTCGTGCGATAAAGCATACCAAAATTTGGAAAGGGCTACTGCTGACGCGGGTCACAACGCACCTGGTTCACTAATTAAACCCGCGCGTATGGGCCATATATTTACGAGTGCTGGTAGGATTGCCGAAATCTAACAACTGATAGTCACTTCACTGATAGTCATTGAGATTTCTTCCTGACATTGCTGTGGCTCCGAAAAACAAAAGCTTTCTTTTGTCGCTTGCTAATTTTCCATGCTTTCTGGTGATACGAATTTCGGATGATACAAATATTTTTGGTGGTCCCGTGAGATTCGTATCACCGAGGTTTCACTGTATATTACACATTTGGAAGCTAGAAATTAATATGAAACGGCAATTGAGGTGTACATTTAAAAGCATTTAAAGGAGTTCAGGCTGTTGTTTCCATGAGTAATGAAACTTTGGAGGCATTGAGATTTCGCACACAAGTCATGTACTGTGTGCTAAGATTATGAAAAACACAAGTGTGAGTATTCATGATGAGCTGTGCAAATTAATGACTAAATGTTTGGCATTAAATTAGCTTTCCTTTCACTAAATAGTTTCTTGTTGGGAAGATTTTCTCGTATGCAGATATGTTTGTACTGTGTTAGAAATCAATATTAAACTTTTTCAGGCACCATGATTCAGCGCGCATCCCTGTGCTATCTGGGACACTATGGAATTCTTGGCACCATGCATGGTGCTTGCTGAAAATCAACCTTTTAAGTCGGATAACGCAGTCCAGGCGACCCTGCTGTGCTTCTGCCTGCACTGGGTGCTTGACATCTGTTATGAGCCAGATGCCAAGGGGTTTTATTCCATCCTTGAGAAGCTGCTCGGGCTGGACAGCACGAAGCTGTCTGCTACAGCCATCCATGTGCTGTCTGCGCTGAAGGAGTGATTTGTGCCATATACTAATCATTCATCATGATCAATGTTATGTGAACTAGTGGTGGTGCAGTGTTTTTTTCTTTATGTACCAGGATCATAGGATTCATTGCTAAATAATATGTTTGTTCTAATCTGTGTTTTGCTTGCATTTAGTGTCGCTGTGCAGCATTCAAATTTATGCGATGACTGAATACCATACTGTCTGCTGGCTGCATCTCTTTGTGCTGCTGCAGCACATTAAATTATCCAATGAATAGTTTGACCATAATACACAAACTACAACAAAGAATTTGCCTTATAAGCAAGTTTTCTGCAATAGTATTTCTTTTCTTGAAGCTTGCCTGCTGGCAGCAGTGAAGGTTAAATTGAAGCTTGCTTTCGAAAAATTCTTTCAGAGATCCCTGTAGAAGGTTAGCGTGCGTCCAACCAGTACGCATTATTGCAGGGGGGCATTGCCAGGATTTCATTTTAGGGTTGGGGTTTGGGTGAGTCTGATGTATTCAAACGTTTGAATGTCTGTGTATGTATGCATGCCAACTAATTATTCCTTACCAGGAGGTGAAACCCCCCTGGCTTTCCACTGACTGTGCCAATGATTGGGTCATACCTTGAAATCTCCTCGAGTCCTCTCTCATTTAGCACTAATTCCTCAAGAGAGCCCAAGAAGCCAGACAAGTGCTATTTGCCAGTGCACAAACTTAGGTTATGTGATGAGTACACAATGTTGTTCCTAACACACTCGAAATAATGCACAGGAGCTACAAAACACTTTCAGGGTACGTGGTGCAGATTCTTGGCCGGAGCTATATTCAGATTCAAGCCCGTAGCTAGGGGTGGTTTATCGGGTCATGACCCAGGTCTCGATATTTTTTCCTGCTTCATCTTTTTGGGTGGTACTGAATTCCTTCACGGCGGCCACTAGTTGCCAAACTTTCTTAACCTACGGCTGGAAATGCGTCTAATGAAAGCTGACCTTACGACATTTCTGATCTTATGAGGAAATTTCGATTCCCCGCAGATATCAATTGAGCTCAGTGTTGCCATCAACACAAGTTAACGGAACTTGGCACCACACCCGACTTAATGAAGTTCTCTCGGATTGAATTCGTAAAAGTGGTGATTTTTTTCTAATTTTGATGCAGTCGGGCTTAGAGTTTGCGCTCTGATTCCGTCACATTGCAGCATCTAGCCGCCCTAACCATGACACTAGTTTTATTTTGACAAGGCCACCCATCGTGCTCATGCAATCAACTATTGGACTCAACATTCGCTAGCGCTCTCATGGGCCAGATGACGCTAGGGGCAGCAGTGGTCACTTGTCCCTGCAAATGCTTCCCAAGGAGCACCACGGTAGTTACTTCCATTGTTTCATTCTTTATCACTGATTGTTTCCTCACAGTTTATGTGCTTGATTTGCTAGCACAATCACTGCATTCGTTCTCCCCGACATTGGATATCTGGAGCCTATCATAACTTCAAACTACTTGGACATGGTACATGGGAGGGTCTGTGCCACCCTCACCGACTTTTCGCACATCTAGGTGTGGGTTAATGGCAAATACAATGCTCTTGTTGCTTTTGGGTGTCACTGCATTATAATGATAGATATTGAAGGACCGTAAAATTCCTTTCTCAATTTACAACTTTCCCTACTTAAGAAATATTAATGACTGTTATTAACGAATATTAATGAATATTGTATATAAGAAAGAAAAACGAGCCTTATATTTCCACTTTCCTAATTAATGAAATTATTGAAGCAGGTCATCACATCTAAATCAAGTTTCAGGTGTAATTTAAAATAAACAATTTAATAATATTAATTCTTTGATTCTTACATGTAAGCAGCACATCTGATTCAATTAAACACGAAAATAAGCCAGTATCAATCTGTCAAAGTGGCAATTGTTGAGCGTGCTACCACCTTCCCCACCACCTCTCTCAATAAATATAGAAAAAAAATTTGGTACAGGACTGTTCTTTGAGAACGTAACACAAAGGAGGATCGTCCTACTAGCTGCCTAATTAGCTGCCTAATTTGCCTTGTGCAAAATCTGCAATGTGCTCTCTGTCTTGTACAGTAATTTTACAGCCCAATGGTTTTTCTCAGTGGAAGCTCAGTAGCGCAGTAAAATCAGCGCAGCATTCCGGTAAGTTGTTATTGCCCTGTCTGGTATGGCTTTGGCAGTACGTCTATTTCTCCTTACAGGCGTGCCCTTCGTTGTAACAAAGTTTTAACTCGATCTTGCGATTACTTTCGCAACTCTCTCAATTGGCAATCGCGAAGCTCAGTCGAAGTTGCACAGTACTCTTCCATCGCTCTGGATAATGTGTCCACTTTTCAGGCACCTTCGGCGCACCGCAAGAGGTTCGACGGATGATCGGCACTGCTGGCGGATAATTTCACATCGCTGTTTACGCCTAGTCGGCCTTCTGAATCCATCTGACAACACTGCAGACGTAGCCAGTCGCGTGCGATTGTGCAGCTCGGATTCACGCGAGTTATGTATGAGTGATGAATTTTCGCTCACGATAACGACCTGATTTATTGAGGCCAAATAACACCGCTGAACGGACGGATAGATGCTTTTAGTGTAACGCTTTATTGTGTTCTCATTTCGTTATTTCGGAGCATATTTCTGCGCATTTTAACTCGGTCCGCTACATCGTTTATCGCAATCAATGCGCGCTCACGGCGGTCGCGTGAACATTCGTGAAACAGCTGTGTAATTACACCGTTCAGTACAAAGCACTTTTAGATTAAAAGATATGCGCTTCATGGCAACAACTTTGAGATATGATATCATCTCATCTTTAATACGATCATTAAATGAAAATAATTCACGAACAAAATGCATACGCCGGCACCACTATGGAGGTCTGCATTGCTGCCTATATAAACTTGTACGCTTCGCTTTCGGATTGTGTAGGATTGTGTGTATTCGCGAGTCTGTTCGGGTTTTATGTATACTATGTGTGTATAATGTACTATGCTTGTACTGAGTGTTCTTCATGTAAGTGATATCTGTGCAGTGCATTGTATGGAGTGTATGTACCATGTTCGAAATAAATGTCGTGTCTCAAGACATCCTCTTTACCCCGTCGAAGCCACTACAGATTACATTTTTGCACCATAATTTTTAGTAACTTGATTTGCCACCAGATGGCGCGAGTTACCATCTACTTCCTGGCTATGGCGCTGCGATAGGTCTATATTTATACTGTGAAACTTTATCTACTGAGAACATGTTTTTTTTTAGTAATCCTAGGTGGCGCAGGCTACTTTCTTCTTCATGGCTCTGGTGCTGTCACAGATCCACTTGGTTTACATAATGTAGTGCGTCTATATGTACGGAACATGCTGTTGCGACGATGAATTTCTGCTGCAGTCATGTGGAGCGAGCACATTTAGTGGAAATTGTGCCTGTGAAAAAAAAACGATGATGCCCTGTGCGACCGTGTAGGTGTGAAGTGCAGATTTATGAAGGATTTTTGGCCATACGAAGGTGAGCTGAAACACGAAAGTAGGACCGTTCTTCTCGAACGCGCGTTGTCAACAAATGTTATCGTCAGCGCCGATTGCCCCCGTAAACGCGCGGATAACGCCGCTACACCGGTTGATGCTTCGAGAAATAAAGACAGCCTTACATTTACTTGTTGTGTCACAATTATTTCGCAGTATTTCGGCTATTCCAGTCGTGACTGCCGTCTAGGTGGGCGAGCGAAACGCGCGATCTTCTTTGTTGTTTCGCGTGGTTATCGTCACCACAGGACTGTCTGCTTCTTTTTTATCGCCATATAGTTTGTTATTACGCTGAGCGGTACTGTTTTTACGGTTACCAGTCGCGCGGACTGTTTATTAGTCAAGATTCGATGCCATCGCTAGCCCTAAATCTGTTGCTCGCTTCACTGGCTGGGCGTCAGCCATCTTGATTTTGACGAGGGAGAAACCGTTCCTCCATGCAAAATGGAGAAACCGTTCCTCTATTTATGGACGAACATTGGGGACATCGCCGTTTCTCCCTTAATGGAGCGAGGGTCGCTCCATTTTTTTAAGAGTGAATCATATTGCCCTCCTATCGTGGCACTTCGTTTTACTATTTGATCGCTTACGGATATTTATGAGTTGGTCAACCGAAGCACGGTTACGCTCTAGATAACCGAGTGCCCTGGTGACGTCACTGAAGTAAGATGATAAGTAATTTTGCCGGAATATTGTTGAAGGCTTCGATTAGCCGACCTGCATTTACTCCACACGTCGTTCACAGTGAAAGTGCCTGAGTTGTCATCGCCTCCTTTGTCGTCATCCGGATTTTGCTTACGTTTTGGTAGCACAATGGCAATATCAGTATCGTGTTCATTTACTGTGCTCTCGACTGCATCAAAATGAATCAATCGATCATAAATGAACAAAACGCGCCGGTAACCAGTCCGTGGTCGTCGCAGAACCGGCGACTTTCAGTCTAGACCACGGTCTAGACGTGTGGCGACCGCCTGCAACCTTTTCCCTGTCCCCTGCGGCGCGACGGGAGGTAGTTGGAAAGGGAAACTGGGGAAGCCTCGTGGGCGAGTGCGAAGCATTGTGCGCTATGCGAGCGCGGCTTTCGCGCCAGACTTGATGGCGCCGGCGACATCGCGAGGAGAGAGCATGACGATTGCTGATGCCGAGTGCCGAGTTTGGTCGGCTCAGTTAGCGTTCCCGTATAGCGTGCGCTCGACCTTATTTCTTTGTAATGCGCTCATGCTGCGGCGTTTTCGCGGTTTTTTATCTTTCGTGCTTGTGTCGCTGGCGTTCTGCGTATAGAAGACAAAATTTTGGTGTGGAAGTGGAAATGAATGTTTGATTCAATAGCAGTGATTTATTAATTGAAGTTGCAGACTACTTACGGCTATATAACTGAAACTCTGTCAGTGCTGTCTTTTTTTTTTTTGTTGTTGTTGTTGTTGTTAGGGAAAATGCTGTGAGGTCCTGTGTCTTCTCTTTAATTTCAGGAATATGGCATACTGCTGCGTACCCTTCTGCAAGTCAAATAGCAAAAAGAAGCTTGGGATCAGTTTTCATGAATTTCCGCTACTGTGACGGCATTCACCTGTTATACAATGCCTGCAAAGCATTCCGTATAGAAGGAAGTGCCTGCAAGTTGTTAATAAAGGAAATATAAACAAAGTGTTCCTAGTGGAAAATTTGAGTACTGCTGTACCAGTGTTTTCATTTCGCTATATGTTGCTACACCGAAGTAAAAAATGCAGAAAGGAAGCAAGCACCGATACCTGCTTTTTGCGATACTGATTCCAAACGGACTGCTTCCGTCGCAGGCCTTAAATCTAGCTTACAACATTATCAACATATCTATTGTGGGCTCGGGGCCAGTGGTCGGCCGAAGCCCTCATAGAACACGTAGGCGACAAGAAAAACGCGTTTAATTTACGAAGGCCCGCCAACGACTGATCGGTCTTTTAGCGGCAGGGCGAGCTCGAGCCCCGGGCGTCATCACGACCAGCCTCATCATTGTTCTTTTTTTTTCTTCCCCTTGGCTAGCGCCCCCCATAATATAAAGACCGCAAATTTCGAAGTGTAGTAAGTTTTAGCAAAACTTTGGTTTGGGCGAGCTGTTTCATCGTTGAATTTCTTTGGGCAGCGCTAAGGAACACACGGACAAAGACACATAGTAGACACCACGGGCGCTGTACTTACATGTGCCGATTGGTAGTTTAGAAGCGACTTTTTTTGTCCTGGGGTGGTATGTATCTGGTTGTTGTTGGGAGGTTCAAAAGCCAATTTCAGTCCCATGCCTTGTTCCTTGAATATCCGGAGCACTTCTGCTATCGTGTTGCTTAGTTCGTTTCCACCTACGACAACCAGATAATCGTCCACATACCTAAACACCTTCCGAGTGGTGCCTTGCAAGGCACCGTCTATTCCTCTGTCCATTCTACCAAGGAAGATGGTACTGAGCATAGGTCGGCAAAACATGTGAAACTCACTCATGAAATATATTTTGCCCTTGGGACTCACTCGGACTCAGATTCACCAAAATTTTCCTCAACCCGACTCACTCGGACTCAGGTTCACTAAAAAATTTTCCCAGCTGGACTCACTCGGACTCAGACTCAAGAAATTTTTCTCAGCTGGACTCACTCAGCCTCAGACTCACGGCTCTATCTGAGTCTGAGTGAGTCTGAGTGAGCCGACTCATGAGTCCGTTAGCGTACAATTGGCTTCTTTGAACTTGGTGCCAATGCTCTTTATCACCAATATCTCGCATAATCGGGGCTCTAATCAGCGCCTTTTGATCTCGTACCTTGAAATATGAAATATCAGTGGTTATAATCCACCTTTTATTGAAAGAGATGACTCACATGAAATATTGTTATCAAAAATTCCCGGAACGAAGTTTTCGGGGGTGGATGGGAGGTTATGGCACCCCCCCCCCTCCTCCGTTACTCACGCCTCTGATCAATAAACACTGAGCTGGCGTATGAACACTGGTGCTTTGAAGTATGCGTTATTCGGCCTGAGTATAAACTTGAGCCTACGTAACGCTGATAGCAATGCTGCAGTTGAGTAAGTAGAACCATAGATCGGCAAAACAGTGTAGAGCTCACTCAGACTCACTCAAGAAATACATTTTGGGCTTAGGGCTCACTCGGACTCAGACTCACCAAACTTTTCCTCGACCGGACTCGCTCGGACTCAGACTCACTAAAATATTACTCACCCAGACTCACTCAGGCTCAGACTCACGGCTCGGTCTGAGTCTGAGTGAGTCGACTCATGAGTGAGTTTGCCGACCTATGGTACTGAGCACTGGAGCAACATTCCAAGTTAGTGAAGAATGGCATTGTGAGGTCATGTACCAAGGCGTCGCTGACAATGTCTTGCGTGCACATGATGGAAAAGAGTGTTTCCGAACAGGTCAAGAGGTTGGAGGAAGCCGGTTACCCGTCTTCAGTGGTCCGCATGGAAGCTCAGAAGCTACTAAAATGGTCGTAGAAAGGAGAGAAAGATGACAAGAAAAACAATAGTCAGGAAAACACGCTCAAGAATACCGCATCTCTCCCATATGTTCATGCCCTGTCACACAGGCTGAAGAAAATAGGAAGCAGGTATGGAACGAAGGTGGTTTTTTCGGCGCAAAACAAGTTGGGTGCAATTTGCTCAAGTATAGAAAAGAGGGCCAAAAGACAAGGCGGCAACTCCTAGTCAACGTGCACGGTAAAACATGAACACAGGTTTGTCAACTGCGCATGCGCGGTTGTTTACCAGATACCTATTTCATGTGGCCAAGTGTATATTGGACAGACGGGGCGGTGCCTTAACAAAAGATTAAGCGAGCACAAGTATAATCTGAAAGGAAGTGCTGCATGCTCCCATTTGGCAGCGCACTGCAGGAATTGTGAAGACAGCGCATGTCATCCCCTGTTCAACCAAGCCACTGTGGTATACAAACACAAGGATACCCTATCGAGAGAGATAATCGAAGCTTTCTACATAAAAAAGAACCAAGACAAGTGCATCAGCCGGCCGTCTATCACCCTCCATGACAGCGAAATTGCACTTCTAGACTTCCAGTGAACTGCAAAGGGGCTGACACGTGGGAACCAGTGCTAATATTTTAAGTTTGAAGCAAAAAATATTGCATCATGTGTGTCGCGGTTAAGTGTGCGCAGGCGCGCAGGTTCGGCCCTCCCTTTATAAACCCGTTTCCTAAATGAAAAGTTTTCTGTTGATAGTCAGCGCTGTGTCCTGTCGTATGTGTGCCTTAGTAAGTTTCCTCGTTTTTTCGCGCTGTAAACATAATGAAGCAGAAGCATTCATTATTTCCGGCAGAAGTATGCGTGTACTTGTAGTTACGTCACACGACATGTGTTAAAAATGCCGCATGCCTAAAAATTAGACGAAAGCTGCACTTTCACAGAACCTGTCATAATGCAATCGAACAGTTCAAAATGTGTTGTGAAGCTCAAGAAACTCGTTCTCGTGTTTATCGTTTCAAGCTTTCACAGCGACACGCTTGTGCGCCCACTTATTTATCAATGAAGCTTGCGCTTCATTTGACAGATAGAAAAATTATATGATTCCTAGCATCGCTACAAATGAGCAAAGTCGCCGATGCGGTCGCCGACTGCCTCTGTCAGCGGTGCTAATCCTTTAGCTAGACATGCAATTTTATCAGGCAATCTTCCCAAATGTCTTGTTTACCTTGCAATAGAACACATTGTGCGGAATTTTCGTGAATTTTCTTTTAGAAAGCCGCGAAATGTTCTGATAAACAACGCTCATTCGTGCAGCGTTGAAAAACAAGTTGAATAGCTGTACTTGCTACAGCTAATGTTGAGCCCTCACCGAGGTTACCATGTTTCGATGGCTCAGCCATCAAGCTTGTAATTCTATAGCAGGCTGAAGAGCACTCCCGTCATCAACCATGAGTGTTTTGTTCGCGAAAAACGTAAATGTTAAATAAGCGGTGACCGTTACGTATCAACAGCACACAGGTAAAAATACGCGGAGTGATCGCAGCTTTGTTTACACTCACCTCTCGGGCGATATCCAGTCGGCGCCTAGCATTTCGATGGCGTAGCACTTCATTCCAGTATCGTATAACGTTTACTTCAGTACGAAGAACATTCAGTGCACCAGAAGTGACAGCAATCGCAACCACGAAACGAGAACTCTTCCACAACACACCGCTACACCACCGAGGGTTAGCTTGCCGCGCTATACGACGAGAACACCATGCCGCGCACGGATACAGCTTGGGTGCGTGCACATTTTTTTTTCGTGTGTCTGGGAGCTTTCTTACATTTGCTGATTATTATGCCATATAAACCATCTTACTTTATTCCTGCCGTAGTTGTCATGACCGTTTACACTAAAATACACTGTTAACAGTTGATTTCTTTAGAGGACTATTTGCTTGCGCGCATGCTGACCATTCGTTCGAGGCCGCCATTGCGCGGGAAAGTTCCATGGGAGTAAGCGTTGCTCTCTATGGACGAACAGTTCCTCCCTCATTTTGCACACGACACTCTCTCCTTGCAGTTAATCCCCCCCGCAGACTAACTGCTCGTTGCGGGGACGAAATGCAACACTTACTTCCATTTCGCTCCTTTGCGGCTTAGAGTGTAGTTTGCTGTGCACATTTAAAACGTGCACTACACCTGAGCGTCAACAGGCTTGCCTTTGAGTGCTGCTTCGCGCAATCTAGTAGAAAGCAATAAGCTGTAATAACCGATATTGGTCGACGCAACACTAAGTCAGGGCATAAGACAAGCCGGAGCTTTTCGAACGACGGGTAGTGGTCTGGGGTGTTCGGGCTAGAGCATTGCACGGGCCGGGATTGTCAGCCCGGGCCCGGAACTTGTTTAAACTTACTCGCCCGAGTCCGGCTCGGTGACTCAAAGCGAGACCCGGGCCCAGCCCGTACCCGGGGAAAAAGTTCGCCTACCCGGCCCGGCCCGGCCCGACCGCACATCGGGCCCGACAGGGGCCCGAGCCAATAATCTAGGTTGTGTTGCCCGAACACGGAATCGACAACAAGGTGCATTAAGAGGCAAATATCTGCGCTTTGGTGGCGCATGCTTCGCTAACAATTATACTTACTCTTACAGTAATTTCTTGTAAAAAGGGACTCACGGTGGAAACAGCTGAGCTGATATACTGAATGCAATGAATGTTTGCTTGGCAGTGGCACACTGTACCTACTCTTTCTGCAAATACTATGGGGATGCACTCAAGGCTTCGACGGACACCCGTCTGGTGAGGAAGAATCATTGAAGAAAAAGACGAGGACACGGACCACAAGAGAATAAAAATGCGTTGACGTTGCAGGACCGAGAATGGTAGCCTTTTGTTCACAATGATTGTGAACAAGGCTCCCGTTCTGGGTGCCGAAACATCAACTATGGGGATCATTGTATTGTATTGTATTTCATTCTGTTTGTGTGCCACATGTATTGCCATTTATTAGAACACCAACTTTATGTACCACCCTGCTAAAATCACCGAATGGTGATTGCAGTAAGTATAAATAAATGAATAAATAAAATTAAGAGCGTTTCGCAGGAGATA
Organism: Rhipicephalus appendiculatus; assembly: GCA_030522465.1. Taxonomy (NCBI): domain Eukaryota; kingdom Metazoa; phylum Arthropoda; class Arachnida; order Ixodida; family Ixodidae; genus Rhipicephalus; species Rhipicephalus appendiculatus. The sequence goes on along the minus strand of JALIZH010010232.1, from coordinate 70,373 downwards.
TTTCAGTAAGGAAAGTGATTTGCAGCATGAGGTCAGTTTCAATACAGAGTGCAATAAAAACAGAGGACACAAGGAACACAACGCTCTCTTCCCTTTGTATACATGGCGGTCTATTAAAAATAAAGTTTGTCAACGTGGCTTTTTGGGCTAGTTGGTTATACGATTCAAAACGGGGCATAGCGCTAATACACACGGACGAGCAAGAGACAACAGGACAAGCGCTATCTTTCAACTGATTGTTTATTTCGGAAAGTAACGGTATAAATAGATCCGTATGCAAAAGGTCCTCTCATCACACATGAAAACGTGCCGCATCAAGAAAGGCCAATTCATTTTCAGTAAGCGCCACCGACGGGCAGCTGACCAACTGTATATCGCTTCCCGTTTTCTTGCGGCAAGGTTTACATTGGGCAGTCGGGGAGATGCCTGAACGATAGGCTAAGGGAACATAAGCAGAAGGTGGGCAGATATCGAGATGGGCACGTGTCGGTGCATTGTAATGATTGTGGGCGTGAAGCGTTGTTCGAAGATTGCACCGTGTTATATAGGAATGCCGATAAGAATACGAGAGAGATTGTTGAAGCCGCCCTGATCACGAGGACAGGTGATAGGTGTGTCAGCTGCCCGTCGGTGGCGCTTACTGAAAATGAATTGGCCTTTCTTGATGCGGCACGTTTTCATGTGTGATGAGAGGACCTTTTGCATACGGATCTATTTATACCATTACTTTCCGAAATAAACAATCAGTTGAAAGATAGCGCTTGTCCTGTTGTCTCTTGCTCGTCCGTGTGTATTAGCGCTATGCCCCGTTTTGAATTGTATTAAAAATAAAGCATGCTCTAACGACAAAGCCAATAGTGCACCCTTCTGGATATGTAGCGCCTGTCTTCGACATATTAACACCTTGCCAGAGCAAGAAAAATAGAGAAAGACAGCCAAATTCATTACGTTGTTGTAACTACACTAACCTAGACAAAAATCATAATGAACCGCGCGTACCACGTTTGATTTTAGATATACGTTTAAGCAGCCGAAAGGAAGAGCAAAAATTATTTGTCATAGCATTCTTTTCATCTATCAAACCGCTGCAAGTACATACACTTTAGCAGCTTTTTGTGGCATATTTTACAGCTCGTTTCGTCACATGTCATTGTGCGAAAAATCAAATTATCAAAAGATACCGGCTTTAAGCACGGCATGCGCTGTTGCATCACATATCCTGCCTCGCTAAAGTTTCTCGCACTGCTTGCGCTAGCCGCAGGGGCGTACATCTGCCTTGCGAATTGTGAAGGCGTCGCCAGTCGTTGTTTTTAACTTCCAGCGCTGGAGCAAATTTAGGATGTGTCTGTGGACTTCTGCACAATGAACATAGCTGTACAACTCATCCCTTATTTTATCTCGTTCCCGAACGTCCTGCCACTCTTCAATGTCATCTATAAAACTTTCTTTGAGGGCTTCTCCTTGGAGTTTTCAGCAGTGTACGGTAAGCACGTTTTGCACCATGCTCTCTCTTTCTTTTTTTCATATTATAATGGTGCACGCCTTCCTAACGATGATGCACTTAGAAGGTGGTCATTCAACTGCGCGGTAGTGATGCAGAACTATCGGTAAATTGACTATCGATAGCATGGATGGTTTTTTTAAACTATCGATAGCGTAAGAAAACTATCGATAGTACTACTATCGATGTGCTATCGATAGCATTACTGATAGTGCCATGATAGTACCATTGGTAGCATTACTACATGTAATACTATTGATAGTGCTGTGAATGGTTATGCAATATCTTGCCGCCGATATTGCCAAGACAGTCACGATAGCCTACTATCAGCAATACTTAGTACGTTTAGGAGGAATATTTGGGCGAAAGAAATAAATTATTTTCGCACCGAAAATCCCCGGTTCATGTCCATTTAAAACTTCACATTCCAAAGCAATCAGTTACAGCTTACGATTAACAAACTTAGTTATTTATACTTGTCTTGTCGGGACGTAAAAATCCTAAGAATTACTATTGGCATTTTAGGGGCGAAGCACCTTAAGACCTCACGATGTCCGTAAGTCGCCGTCGCCCACAGCGGATGTGTGAACGAACCGAAACATCTGTGAACAACAAAAAGGTTATCAAACGGCTGTTAACCAGAAAAAACAAAATGAAAGGCCACAACACAGCAAAACACCGACATTTAACCACCCCTCAATCAAAGCATATCACAGCCCGTATGAAAATGGTTATGTCCGAGAAATGCACTGTATGTTGCCTATTGATGTCTTACGTGACCTTCATGGTTACTCTTCCTTTATGTGACCGGTAGGACACTACTTTAAGTTTACGAAACCCTTCCTCTTCCTTTGGAAGGATTCCTTCTTGTTACCTCTAGGATGTGTCCTTTATGTTTACGGCAGCATGTTACCTGTCAGCGAACTATATGTTACCTGCAAGTGCACCTGAGTTCATAAGTTGGTAGCATGGGGTAGTACAAAAACAGTTTTTACCAGTGCCGCGGCCAGAGGGGGGGGCCTGTGGGGCCAAGCCCCCCCCCCCCCCCATTTTCGCATTATTACGCGCGCGCCCGCGCATACACACAGACACACACACATACATGCACCCCCCCCCCACACACACACGAACACTTATACACTCACAGATTTAGGGAGAGTACTGTGAGAGCAGAGCAGCTGCATTACTCTCGCCAGAGTTCTTTAACTCTGTGGGGGAGTGGTGCAGAGTATCATCATCATCAGCCTGTCTACGCCCACTGCAGGACAAAGGCCTCTCCCATGTTTCGTCCAATCAACCCGGTCCTGTGCTTTCTGCTGCCACGTTATACCTGCAAACTTCTTAATCTCATCTACCCACCTAATTTTCTGTCTCCCCCCTCACGCGTTTGCCATCTCTTGGAATCCAGTCAGCTACCCTTAATGACCAGCGGTTATCCTGCCGACGTGCTACGTGCCCGGCCCATATCCATTTCTTCTTCTTGATTTCAATTATGATATCCTTAACCCCCCGTTTGTTCCCTGACCCACTCTGCTCTCTTCCTGTCTCTTAAGGTTACACCTATCATTTTCCTTTCCATCGCTCGCTGCGTCGTCCGCAGTTTAAGTTGAACCCTCTTTGTAAGTCTGCAGGTTTCTGCACCGTAGGTAAGTACCGGTAAGATGCAGCTGTTATATACCTTCCTCTTGAGGGATAGTGGTAGACTACCATTCATGATTTGATAATGCTTGCCGAATGAGCCCCATCCCATCCTTATTCTTCTAGTTATTTCACTCTCATGGTTCGGCTCCGCGGTTACTACCTGTCCTAAGTAGACGTACTCCTTTACAACTTCCAGTGTCTCGCCACCTATCGCAAAGCGCTGTTCTCTACCAAGATTGCTCCACATTACTTTAGTTTTATGCATATTAATTTTCAGACCTACTCTTCTACTTTCCGTATCCAGTTCAGCAATCATAAGCTGTAATTCGTCTCCCGCGTTACTCATCAATGCAATGTCATCAGCGAATCGCAGGTTACTGAGATACTCTCCATTAACTCTTATCCCCAATTCTTCCCAATCTAGGGCCCTGAAAACCTCCTGTAAACACGCGGGGAATAGCATCGGAGAGATCGTGTCTCCCTGCCGTACGCCCTTCTTTATTGGGATTCTGTCGCTTTCTTTATGGAGGACTATAGTGGCTGTGGATCCGCTTTAGATTTCTTCCATTATGTTTATATGGGCTTCGTCGATGCCCTGATTCCGTAGTGCCTGCATGACTGCTGATGTCTCCACCGAATCAAATGCCTTCTCGTAATCTATGAAGGCTAGGTATAGGGGTTGGTTGTATTCCGCGCATTTCTCTATCACCTGATTGATAGTATGAATATGGTCTGTTGTTGAGAAGCCTGTACGAAATCCTGCCTGGTCCTTTGGCTGATTGAACTCTAATGTCGTCTTAATTCTGTTAGCTATTACTTTTGTAAATAGCTTGTAGACAACGGAGAGTAAGCTGATGGGCCTGTAATTTTTCAGGTCCTTGACGTCCCCTTTCTTATGGATCAAGCTGATGTTGGCATTCTTCCAAGAATCCGGTATCATCCCCGTCGAGAGACACTTCGTATACAGGGTGGCCAGTTTTTCTAACACAATCTCTCCACCGTCTTTCAACAGGTCTCATGTTACCTGATCCTCACCAGCGGCTTTGCCTCTTTGCATTCCCTTTAGGGCTTTCCTTACTTCTCCTGTCAATACTGGTGGGATGTCAGATTCCTCTGGGCTATTACTGCTTCTTACGTTGTCATCCTGACTGTCTCGGCTGCTGTACAAATCTCTGTAGAACTCTTCCGCTACCTCAACTATTCTATCCATATTGGTTGTGATCTTGCCTTCCTTGTCCTTTAATGCATACATCTGATTTTTTGCCTATGCACAGTTTTCTCTTCATAGCTTTGAGGCTTCTTCCGTTCTTTAGAGCATGCTCAATTCTCTCCATATTATACTGTCTTATGTCGGCTACTTTACGCCTATTGATTAACTTGGAAAGCTCCGCCAGCTCTATTTTGTCTGTTGCATTTGAGGCTTTCATGGTTTGACGTTTCTTAATGAGGTTTTTCGTCTCTTGGGATAGCTTACCAGTGTCCTGTCTAACGACTGTACCCCCGACTTCCATTGCACACTCCTTAATGATACTACGCAGAGTATACGCGGAACTTATTCTCTCCTTGACGGCAGAGTAGACATAACTGCCAACTCTCTGCTACTGAGATGGAGCTCCCAATTCACGCAACTGTCGCGTCGACGTAGCGTGAACGGGGTCAGGCACTCCGTCATTGGCAGGTGGAGTACTGGATTGATATTAACCTTCAGGCGAAAATGGAGTGACAACGAATACATACTCCTTGTTTGTGTTCTCACCGCAGCATAACAACATACACATATAAATACACATAATTTTCGTAATCGTCCTCTTTCCCGTGGTGTTCATGTTAATGTACCGACAGACACGTGTGCCAAAAACACGTTTAAACACTGCCGCAAAGCTGCTTTCAACCGTTCGGGTCAAAGTTTGGTGGCGCGAGAAATTCGGGTCCGCGAGCGCGCCTGCATGCATGCAGCCTAATAGCGCTTATCTTTTTACGTAAGACTGCATTATTAAAAAAAAATCGGGGGACCCTTAACCTTCGCCTTTAAGAGTTGAACGCGATAGCGATATCCTGTCCCTAGTGCGTACTTCAATCACTTAGTGCATACTATAATGGGTAGCACGCTTTAAACCACGAGCAATTATGAGCGGGAAATGTTTTCGAGCTTGCTATGCACCCACTACGTGGTCTTAAGGGAATACGCGCAGTAACGTGTATGCCCTTTGTAACGGGTGGCCGGCTTTGAACCACGATGCCATTATGATATTGTCACGTGGTCGTGACGTGGACGAAGGCAGTAGTCGGTATGTCCAACTGTTTATTAGGCCGAACTTGTGACCGGTAAACGGAAAGTCAGATTACAGCGATACCCACTGGCGCTGATAGCGGCGAACAGAGCGTCGTCCGTCGATCAACTGATCATCGTTGGAGCACACCGGCTTTTATACATCACACGTCGAACATTCTAGCCTTATCGCTAGTCGTCGCCAGGGGCGTAGCCAGGGGGGGGGGGGGGGGGCGAAATTTTTTCGTATTGTGATGTATCACCGACCAAAACAGCTAGCTGCGCCGGAAATCATCTTGGATTTTTTCTAGAATTGCTTTTCACAGTCCAAAAGACACTTCGGTGTGAACATTGCAGACCTCTGGTAGTCCTGTATGTGGCTGTGTAGCGCATGATGCCGTAAGAAATATTCTGCAAAAAAAAGCGTAGTGCCTCGTATTGCCATTTTAGCCGTGTCACCACGTAGGAGTAAATATTGTTGACACGGAGGACGCTCGGGTATAAGATATATAGAACAACAAACCTCCAACAAACCTCAACTAGCGCGCCGCAGTAACAAAATTTAGGCCCATAAGCGCTGGGAGGACAGTGAAGATGGTGGACTGCGGGGAGGGGGGTGGGGGCTGAGATTTTGAAGCAAAATGTCACCAAACGTTGCCTCTTGAAAGAATAAAGAAAACCTTTCCTGCATGAGTCATTTCAGAAGGGTGTTTGACGTCAGGTCTCGGTAAACATATGGATACCGATTTTCAGAATTACTAAAATCTGGACGCCGTTTGGGAAATATGGAGTTTTCGTTTCACGGTGATGTTGCAACTTATCATGGGCGCATGGGGTGCCTCGCGCACACGTACAAAACCCTGAGACCAGTCCCGTATCTGTAGCTTGCCTGAACAAAGAGCTATTATACGTAGTAAGCGAGAAAATAATGAGAATACGATTTAGCAAACTCGCAAGGCTATTCTGTCTGAAGGCGCGGGCCGCTAGCAAGGGGTCCGCGGGCCGCGTGTTTTGTCCCGGCATTGTACTATATTGTTAGAACAAAATGCATCTACTAATTTTGCTAGGGTACGCCGATCAGCGGGGGTGCATCCGCCCAGTGGATAAGCAAGGGCTGGGGGAGAGCACCCTTGATTCACTCCTTAACTGACCACTCCGACCTCAAAGTTGCTCTGATGTATTCAGTGTTGCCAGTGAGCTGACATTTTTTAGGTCAATCTTTGGAACACATCCAAATTTTTTTTCCCTGTCCGAGAAGCGAATCCACATCGACGACGCTGCTAAGGAGACTATAATGTACTAGCAATCCTGCTTTGCAAAAATTACTTCCTTCTAACGGTGATAGTGCTTCGAACAGCCCTCTTTCGGCCAAAGCATGGTGACTGTCTTGTGCTATATATGTGGCGTTTTTTTTTTCTCAAAGAACCAAATCAGAAAATGGCTAAATTTCACGGGAGCGTAATACGTGCCAAAGTATATTTCTCTTTTAAACGAATTGTAATCAAAATGGGACACTTCCTCATCATAACGTGAACTCAAAAAGGCAGTTTTCAATTTCAAAAAATCAGCGAAAGCTCTTATCTGCTTGGATCAAGCTGAGTCACATCCATTAAATCAGTGCTGCTTCAACAAACACGACCAAAACAACCAACGTGACCGGGTGTAATCTGTTTCATTTGGGTCCTAGTAGCTTTCCTATATTGCTTTCATTCGACAACCTTTGCGCTGCATATCATGGCCTTCTTTCACTCCGAGACGGTATATTTGAAATAGAAGACAACTGAAATGAAGATATTCATCATCATCACCAGCCTGTCTACGCCCACTGCAGGGCAAAGGCTTCTCCCATGTTTCGCCAATCAACCCGGTCCTGTGTTTTCTGCTGCCACGTTATACCTGCAAACTTCCTAATCTCATCTACCCACCTAATTTTCTGTCTCCCCCCTCAAGCGTTTGCCATCTCTTGGAATCCAGTCAGTTACCCTTAATGACCAGCGGTTATCCTGCCGACGCGCTACGTGCCCGGCCCATATCCATTTCTTCTTCTTGATTTCAACTATGATATCCTTAACCTCCGTTTGTTCTCTGACCCACTCTGCTCTCTTCCTGTCTCTTAAGGTTACACCTATCATTTTCCTTTCCATCGCTCGCTGCGTCGTCCTCAGTTTAAGTTGAACCCTCTTTGTAAGTCTCCAGGTTTCTGCTCCGTAGGTAAGTACCGGTAAAATGCAGCTTTTATATACCTTCCTCTTGAGGGATAGTGGTAGACTACCATTCATGATTTGATAATGCTTGCCGAATGAGCCCCATCCCATGCTTATTCTTCTAGTTATTTCACTCTCATGGTTCGGCTCTGCGGTTACTACCTGTCCTAAGTAGACGTACTCCTTTACAACTTCCAGTGTCTCGCCACCTATCGCAAAGCGCTGTTCTCTGCCAAGATTGTTGCGCATTACTTTAGTTTTATGCATATTAATTTTCAGACCTATTCTTCTACTTTCCGTATCCAGTTCAGCACTCGTAAGCTGTAGTTCGTCTCCCGCGTTACTCATCAATGCAATGCCATCAGCGAATCGCAGGTTACTGAGATACTCTCCATTAACTCTTATCCCTAAATCTTCCCAATCTAGGGCCCTGAAAACCTCCTGTAAACACGCGGTGAATAGCATTGGAGAGATCGTGTCTCCCTGCCGTACGCCCTTCTTTATTGGGATTCTGTCGCTTTCTTTATGGAGGACTATAGCGGCTGTGGATCCGCTGTAGATTTCTTCCATTATATTTATATAGCCTTCGTCGATGCCCTGATTCCGCAGTGCCTGCATGACTGCTGATGTCTCCACCGAATCAAATGCCTTCTCGTAATCTATGAAGGCTATGTATAGGGGTTGGTTGTATTCCGCGCATTTCTCTATCACCTGATTGATAGTATGAATATGGTCTGTTGTTGAGAAGCCTGTACGAAATCCTGCCTGGTCCTTTGTTTGATTGAACTCTAATGTCGTATTAATTCTGTTAACAATTACTTTTGTAAATAGCTTGTAGACAACGGACAGTAAGCTGATGGGCCTGTAATTTTTCAGGTACTTGACGTCCCCTTTCTTATGGATCAAGATGATGTTGGCATTCTTCCAAGAATCTGGTATCGTCCCTGTCGAGAGACACTTCGTATACAGGGTGGGTGGTAAGCTATCCCAAGAGACGAAAAACCTCATTAAGAAACGTCAAACCATGAAAGCCTCAAACGCAACAGACAAAATAGAGCTGGCGGAACTTTCCAAGTTAATCAATAGGCGTAAAGTATAATATGAAAGAAAGTATAATATGGAGAGAATTGAACATGCTCTAAATAACGGAAGAAGCCTCAAAGCTATGAAGACAAAACTGTGCATAGCCAAAAATCAGATGTATGCATTAAGGGACAAGGAAGGCAAGGTCACAACCAATATGGATAGAATAGTTGAGGTAGCGGATGAGTTCTACAGAGATCTGTACAGCAGCCGAGACAGTCAGGATGATAACGTAAGAAGCAATAATAGCCCAGAGAAATCTGACATCCCACCAGTATTGGCAGGACAAGTAAAGAAAGCCCTAAAGGTTATGCAAAGAGCTAAAGCCGCTGGTGAGGATCAGATAACATCAGACCTGTTGAAAGACGGTAGAGAGATTATGTTAGAAGATATTGGCCACCGCTTTATTCCTTGAAGAAAAAGCGATCCGAAACGGCGTCAAATCAAATCAGCTAAGAAGAAGACGATGAAGAGCTGAAACAGTTTTCAGACTACAAACAAACAAACAAACAAACAAACAGACAGACAGACAGACAGACAGACAGACAGACAGACAGACAAACAAGCACTTTTCTGAAGGCCCTCAAGATGCTAAGAACGACAAAAAAAAATTGGGGGGACCCTTAAGCTTCGCCTTTAAGAGTTGAACGCGATAGCGATATCCTGTCCCTAGTGCGTAATTCAATCACTATGTGCAAACTATTTAATGGGTAACATGCTTTAAACCACGAGCAATTATCCGCGGGAAATGCGGCAAATCTTTTCCACCTTGCTATGCACCCACTGCGTGGTCTTAAAGGAATACGTGCAGTAACGTGTGTGCCTTTTGTAATGGGTCGAAGGCTTTGAACCCCAATGTCGTTATGATATTCACATCTTCTGACGCCCGATGGCAATGTACGCTTGTACCAAGTAATATTACTGCGATATTACATGTTGTATTGTGACGCCTGCATACATGACGCGTGTGTTTGTAAATTATGAAACGTATTTTCACTGCATTTCGAAGCAGAGGAAGTTATTTTATGCGTAATCCCAAGCACAAAGCAAGGATGCCCAATGTCGCCACTTCTGTTCGCCCTTTACCTTGAACCGCTGTGTTTGAGTATAATACAATCGAGTCATATTCGAGGGTTCAACATACTAGGCAATGAAGTTAAAGTATTGGCTTATGCAGATGATGTAGCGATCTTTTGTACCGATAAACCAAGTGTTGAAAATGTGATAACTACAAATGGAAAATTTGGTCTTGTTTCAGGAGCTCGTTTAAGCTCCTCAAAAAGTTTAGGATTATGGTTTGGCTCATGGGGCAGTACGCCGAACCAGTTTGCAGGGATTAATTGGACTCGCATTCCACCAAAGTATCTTGGTGTGCCACCAGGGGGCGGAAACTCCCTATACCTCCCATGTGACGCGCTCTCGCATGCTGATACGCAGCGGCAGCGCCGCTTTTACTACTGGCGGCTGCCGGGTATCCAACTAGAAATAAATCACAATCAGAACATTTCTTTCATGACGTCACTGGGGAGGTCACCAAATAGAGGGAAAGGGCGCAAAACTGAGAGGAGGAGGGTTGCCGCGGAAGCTCTCCTTTCCCACTTCGCATGCAAGCGGGATGTGTTCGTGCCCTCTCTCAGGTCCGCTGGCCGCTTGGGCGACGCGGCCATTCGCAAAATTTCGTTAACATTTTTGAAAATTTAGTTCGTGTGTTCTGAAGCGGCGAAACTTAAGCGGACCGATTGCGTAGTAAGACAAAACTCGATCGACACAAATAAAATTAATTTTTTATTGCATGTTTCGTATAAAAAAAACAGACGTACGCGTAGTATGAAAGTGTCAATCTATAAAAGAAGCTTTAATTGACAACTGAAATATGGACATAATGAGCAAACAGTGGACCCAGAATATCCGAACCAATGCGAAAATTATCAACAATCATGAGCACGACACGTCGTGTTTGACTCAATCACGTTTGTTATGACGGCACACATATTTTTCTTACAGAATTTGACTACCAAACGAGGCAGAAGTTCAGAGGAACAGAGTGGCTTGAGGCGATGAGAAGTTCTTCAAGAAAGAACGTCGCTGAAAACAATGTTTCGGCAAGTTGAATTGTCTTCGTCAGGGCAGCAGCGTTGCCTTGACGAAGAAAAGTTCACTTGTCAAAACGTTGGCTCCAGCGACATTTCCTCTAACGATTTCTGGAAGCATTAAGTCCATCACGTGTATTTCAGTGACAGTATTAGAAGTGAAGAACCACAAAGCTTCAAACTGGCTACATGAATTGCATGAACAGGAAGGAGCCTAAGATTGCTTCACATCATTTGAGCTACATGCCAAAAGTAAAAGATGAAAAGCTATGTAGCCGAGCCAACACCCATTCAAGCCTTTCATTAAACGTATTTTGCCGATACCGGGTAGGCTGTCGTCTTAACCATTAGTCTAGCGACACTGCGCTTATGTCAGTACAGTCAGACTTGCAGAGAACTGGGTTTACTCATTTACTCATGCAAAATTAATACCTGCTGAAATAATAGGCCCAAATACTTGTGCTCACCCGTTGCCACTGGGAAACCTGAAAAACCTGTGCCGCGTTAACACACCGCAGAGCTGCGAAAAACACGTGAAGCCCGATTTAGCCATCTTCGTCTTATGCATGGTTGACTTGCTTGGCGTAGCTCACTGCGGCTTCCGTTCTCTGCACGCCACAACTTTCTGTTTTATCTTTCCCGTACTTGGCACGCCAACCGAGCAAGATAACTGAGCGCGATCCAACTTGTGATATCGCTGAGCAAGTGGCAAGGAGGACCGGAGGCAAGCAGTACGAATTCAAGTCAACCACTTCCCGCGCTTCGCCTGATTCAAAATTCACAAAATAAGAAATAAAACAAGACAAATGAGCGAAATAAGAGTTGTTTACAGTGAAATCAAATTTATTTATTTGTAAAAACTCGCGAAAGCAAATAAATGCGAACATCCACATCAACCTCAATACGATCAACCAGATCTTAGGATGCCCGGCAACCGCTATGAGCGTGCATGTTCCTTGAAACCGAAACTAGCGCTGAGTTTCCGGGGCCTGGTGCCACTAGATGCGTATCCATTCAGTGCGCGCTATTGGAAGAAGCGCGTCCCTATGCTTGAGCGGCAGGCACAGGCATTTGTCCCATACCACCTTTCAATTTTTGGAAGAGCCAAAGCTTGTAATATATTTTTAGCAAAAAAAGCTATGTGTTGCAGCTTATTCATTCTGCCAGGTCTTATGTGCAACGCTTCCATCGTATTTTTGCAACTTTTGTATGGTCTTCGACTTTTGAGCCCATGCGTCGTGATAACATATTCAGGAAAGTTAGAGTGGAGGGTTGGGTTTAAAACATCTGTATCTATGGCAAACAGTTTCACGATTTTTCTTTTTCCGTGACAGTTCCCATCCCATCATTCGTTCATTCTTGCAAGTTACACTTGTTAATTTCTAACCTGACCTGGTTGTTTCTTCAAACTTCTCCGCGCGCCCGTGTCTGTGGGGATTTATGCAGGAAGTTTACTTTGCAGTTCAGTTTCTTAAAGCCCGCTTTTCAATAGAATATTTGTATACAGTTTCACGCAAGACACTATATAAAGATTTACTATCTATGCTGTTCCCTCCTCCGTTGTACCGCTCAGTATACTTTGCTCTTCAAGGACATGGTGTGTTAGAACGAGTGCGCAAAATGTATATATCTCCCAATTCAAAAACATTTTTTTTATAAACTCCATTCTGAAACACTACCCGTTAAAACTTGGTTACAAAGAAAAGGTATTTTTGTTTCGACGGTTAACTGCCGTCTCTGTGATGTACCTGAAACAATAGAGCATTGCTTCGTGAGCTGCAAAGACTCCATTCTATTCTGGGATGTCCTCCAACGAACTCTGCAGAAAAACTTTGCAATTAATTCGTACACTGTTCGTTATCTTATGCCAACAGCTCTTGATGAAGTGCCATACGATATGTTTTTCCTTATTATACATAGTCTGTGGAAGACGCGTATGCAGGACCGCAACGCAGAGCCGATCACCTCTGCACGCACACATTTGATCCGAATGGCTATTCACTTAAAAGATGTTTACGATAAACTTGACTTTAAGCCTGACTGGTACCCATCTTGGAGAGGCGCTTAGCCTCGCCTCTTTTTTTGTGCAGCACATTATGAAAAACTCTCCCTGGACTATAGGACCTTAGCCTTCGCGTTTCTTTCCCAACAGTGCTTGTACGCTTATTGTCGCTATGGAACTGTAACTGTGCAACTGTATGCGATACTGTGTACTATTAACTGTATGCGATATTGTGTACTGTGTAACTGTGCAACTGTATGCGATACTGTGTACTATTTCAATACGCATTCTATTAAATACCATGATGAAAAAAAAAGCGTGGCTGTGCGGTAGAACATCTGCTTTCCACGCAGACGACCTGGGTTCGATTCTCGTTCAGACCGAGAAATTTTTATTATTTATTTTATTTGCATCTTTCTAGATGATGATTTTTCGCTCACAACCAACGACGCCGCCGTCGACGCCGGAATTTCTGTGAAACGAGCTCTTTAACGCTATCGCGTTAAAATTCTGCCGGCAGTCCAGAATGGTACGCATTTTCCCTGGTACGACCACTCGCTCTACAACCCTAGTTATCGTCGTTACACCAATGCAACAAAGGGCGGCACCGACGGAAGCACGAGCATGGTGTTAATGTTGTCGCAAAATATTGCTGTATCGTTAATTTGCTGCGATTTAGACTTCTTTTACGAGCTAAGTCAAGCGCAAATGAAATGTTACAATCTCTATAAGCCAAATACAAATTTTACTCTGGAATACTGACGATAGTAGGCTACATAAATTTTAGCCGCAATATAGCTTTGAGGTATTTTGGTGACATGAGCGCACTGGCGAAAAAATGTTGGAGCTGTCCCGACCAATATGTCCGTAGCAAAAAACTGCGCTTTTTTCAGTTTCAGTTAAAGCGGACCTGGCTTTTTTAGAAGAAAAGCGCCCCATATGTATGATCTGGCTAGAATAGTTCCATTTTTACCGCGCTGTTATTTTGAGCTCAGTTAGCCCGGCGTTTTGCAATACTACTAATAAAAAATCACAGTTTCACCGCAAGGGTGAAGCAATGAATGCGATAGCAACAAATTGTAATGTTATACGAAGTGAGGCTGGCAGCTAACTCTTTTTGGATCCGATCTCACGCAACTCTAGAAAACGCTGGTTTAAGAGGATGCGGCCACTCCAGGGAAACACTGCTCACCACATTCTCTTCGCGTTGAGAGCGCAGCACGTAGAAGGGTGCACCGGCCCCCCCGCTGTCGGCCGCCGAGAAGGGGAGATAACGCGCGCGCCCGCTTCGTAAAATCGAAGGTCGCTCGAGGGACCCCCCCCCCCCTCTCGCGTCTTTTCACGCTCACGAACGACGGGCGGGGCTGGTTATATATATACAGATACATATACGGGGGGATGACGCCGACGGCGGACGCCGGTGGCGGACGCCGGCGACGCCGACGGCGAAAACCAGCCGAGAGTGTCCATATAATTGCTATCGCAATAATAATAATTTGTTGAGTTTGATGCGCCCAGAACCACGGTATGGTTATCAGGCACTTCTTAGTGGAGGACTACGAAAATTTCTAGCGCTTGTGTTCTTTAACAGGCACTTAAATCAAGGAGGCCCGCGCACTTACAGTGGCCTCAAGCATTTCGTCTCCCTAAAAATGCCACCGCTGTGGCCGGGATGGAACCCACATCATTCCCGTCAGCAGTCGAGCACCGTAACTACTGTACCACTGCGGTGGCTCGTGCTATGAAAATTCTGTTTGCTTTGTATTTTTTTGTCTTTTATAAATGCGAGTGTCACGAGGTCAACAAAAATATATATTTAATGTGTATTCCATAGAACCACAGCTGTCTCTGTGAGCTAAGTTGTCTCGTGACTCAGTAGCGTAATGTTTTGGGATAAGTGGTGTTGAAAGGTCCTGCGTAAAAAGTTGATCTCTCACAATCTCACAAAGCACGTGAATGGACGTCTATACAACTCTGGAAACGAAGCAGTATGATAGGGGCTCATTCGCAAAACATCGTGTCGTCTGAGTAGTATCAGGTAGCATCCTATATTCCAAAGGACATTTTACATTTCACTTCTGGTTCTAGTCACTCGTTTGAGGTCAGAGAAGCAGGTCATAATTTCGCTCACCGGCAGTTCATCTCAGCAATACAAGCGCCGCGCATTATTAAGGTTCGCAATCAGTGTGAACGCTTGCTTAGTTTTCATGCAAATAAATGCCATTAGTCGCACTTTCTAATAAGAAAGCGTTGCAGTATATTTTTAGTGGGGATTCATCTGGAAAGGTGGATAAAACCGTCTGGCGGGTAGACAAACTTACGTAGTATTGCGTTACAATGTGCACTACCAGAAGGTAAACTTGATCACTGTGTCTATGACAAAGCTCATATATGTAAGTCTGCTAGACGTAACGCTGCTCTTCGTTATTGCTTTATTCAATAGTAAGCTGGAAGATTTCGCGGGCGAGCTTAAGCAACGGGATCACCATGTCACGGACAATGCTAAATTCCATATGTCTGCTACTTTCACCAGTTCTCTCGCTGTTACCCATGTTTTTGTTATATTCCATTTTCATGAGTGCCATATGTATCACAGTTTCACTTAGGTGTTGCTTTATTTCCAAATCTCATCATCACTTTTGCCAAACGTTTCACATATGTTTTCTTTAGATTGCTGTTTTCGTTGCTTTACACCTGTTTCTTGTTAGTCCTTTTAGCGCATTGTTATTTGCTGTTTACACATGTTTCTTGTTATTTCATCGAGTTCTTTTAACGCATTGTTCTTAAATGTCATCCCTGTACATAATCACCCATGTTATCACGTTTTCTTCCTTTCCGTGACTGTGTGAAAATTCCCTTTATTACTGCGCCGACATCATTTTTTACATGTAGTCATGTTTACATCACATTGCACTTTTACCTATGCTGATTTGTCTGATATATGTGCGATATTAGATACTAGTTAAACACGTGTTTGGGGGGCCCCCTGTGTATATAAGCAACACATTCAACGTATGCATTGTATTCCCTGACGAAGGCCGGACCCCGGCCGAAACGTTGGAACTAATAAAAGTTTTTGTACGTTCGTCCGCTCAAGCCAATTTTTATGAAACACTGGATCCACTGAAAATACTTGCCTGATATATATATATATATATATATATATATATATATATAAAGATTATGAAGGGTCTGGCTTCGGTTGCCGTAGAATAAATAGGAAAACTATATATACGCTTCTAAAAAAATTGGCCGCGTATCTGCGTGCTTCGCCGCAAATGTCGTCGAAAGACGATAGTCTTCTGCCGGCCGCACTACACTGTTTTGCCTTGCCTCAGACAGCGCTTTCTCTATGTTGAATCGGCCGCATCTGGCTGGCCTTGATAAAATAGAAGAGGCGCTGCGTGAGACATGGACGCCATCTGGCAGTGCTGTCGAGAAACATCACCTTGTGCAGAACCCAGCAGCAACATATCGTCGGCCGAGGGCTTTTTCGTGCATAGCGTCGCTTTTTGAGCGCAGCCTAAGAAACGCTGGGGTCTTCATAATTACGTATCTATGTATTTTCTTATAAAGAAACATACCAGAGACTACTTATTTATTGACGTTGCTCCTCAGACATGCGTAACATTTGCTTTTTGATCGACAATGTTCGCAAGTACGAACAAAAATACTTGTGCAAGATGGCTGAGCGCTAAGAAAGTGGTTAAGCTTTGGCCGGTTGGCTGAATCGTGTGACGTGCCGACAAACAGAGAAACAGACAGACAGACAGACAGACAGACAGACAGACAGACAGACCAAAATTTCTCCGTTTAAGTATCCCAAGAAAGACTATCGTCTTTAAAACTTTATTTGTGACGTTTCGATCGGAGACCGATCTTCATCAAGACGAAATTTACCAGGCCCCGACGCGCTTTTATATCATCGCCGAGCCGAGAGAAAGAGAGGAGGAAAAAGAAAGAGAGAAGAAGGGTACATACTGATAACTGGTCACACGACCACGTGCGCGTACTTCGACATACGCATAGCACCTGTATTTTGGGCAAAAAAAAGAATTTAAAAAAAAACGATAAAGAGGTGCAAAAATAATCGAGTGGCCAAAAAGCCCCGTAGACATACGGGGTCATCGTGTATCCTTTGTTTGTCTCTCTTGTTCTTTTGCGCCGTTTTTAATCATGTAGACATAAAGACGTGTTTTCTGAGAAATAAAAAGGAAAAAAAAACGAAAATACCAAGTGGACATGTTAAGTACATTCCTGTGGTGCCCCCGGTACATACTAAGATATACGAACAACCCGTGTTTCAAAGAAAAAAGTGAACAAACCCAAAAATATGTAGATATACATCGATGGTAAAGGTGGGCACGTTAAGCACATTCCAGTGGTCCATTGTGAAGTTTCACTTCTGAGGCTCACCCCTCCTCATCTCTTCCTGGAGCTTGAACACAACAACGAAGTACATTCCTTTCGTCCATTGTCACGTCCCACCTATTCTCCCCCCGCCCCTCCTTAGTTGCTCTTGTGAGGGGGTCTACGTTCCTACGATCTCCGGTCTGTGGCTCAAGAATGTTTGAGAAGAAAATGGAGAGTGTTTTTCAAATTTTTGCCGTGGGGGTCGAATATGCCATTCACTCGGTTGTCTGAGGAGTGATTTCATCGTAGGGGGGGGAATTATTCGAAAGTTGCCCACACTTCTCGGAATGCGCGTGCAGATGTTGCATGCCCGACAACGAGCTCCGGGCGATATCCGAAAAAATACCAATAAAAAAAAGGCAAAAGAAGTTTGGTAGGATCATTTTTATCCTGAATCTTCCAGAGCGCGGATTGAAGACAGTATGCCCGGAGTGATATTTGGACCAGCCTTTAATGTATCAAATGTATAAATCATATATGATTCGCGCTGTTCACGCTCCCTTGTACTGGAGAAACCGCTTTGTAAGAGTGTAACCTTGATGGAATCAAACGGGTGGTTTTCGGAGTTTATATGACGAGACAGAGGCAGATCCGGAAGCGAATGAACATGTGAACGATGGTTATTGAAGCGGGTGCGGAAGGCCGTGTCAGTCTCACCTATGTATTGAATACTGCATATTCTGCACTCGAGAAGGTATACTACATTAGAGCTGTCGCAGTTAAGGTTTGAGTGAATGGAGTATTTGAAATTCGAATGTGTGCTTTCAGCAACGTTGGTTACCTGTATGTGTTTGCACACCTTGCAGCGGGCCTTGCCGCATGGCTGACATCCAGTTATAGGTGTCTTATCGGTTTTTGAACGCACAAGATAATCTTTAATGTTTTTGGGGCGTCACAACTCGCGGAGAAGGGAAAGTTTTTAAAGACGATAGTCTTTCTTGGGATACCTAAACGGAAAAATTTTGGTCTGTCTGTCTGTCTGTCCGTCTGTCTGTTTGTCTGTTTGTCGGCACGTCACACGATTCAGCTAGCTGGCCAAACTTTAACCACCTGCCTTACGACCTCCAATCTTGACCAAGAAGCAAGTGTTCATACGGGTGAGCGTGGGCAATTAAAAATCAAATATTACGCATACCTGAGGCACAACATCAATACCTTAGTACTATTCACAGTGTTCCTTTAAAACAAAATCTATAGATACGTAATTATAAAGATCCTAGTGTTTATTACGCGGCGCTGCTGTACAAAACAAGTCCGCCCAGTGATTTAACTTCGACGCTGTGGCTGGCTGTGGTACACGGTAGCGCCATCTACAGCGCTACCGGGGAACATCAACACAAGCCGATGTTCCCCGGTAGCGCTGTAGATGGCGTCCTCTTCTGTTTTATCAATGCCAGCCAGATGCGGCTGATTCATCGTAGAAGAGCGCTGTCTCAGGCAAGGCAAAACATATATGGCCGCTTGATGAAATACGACCCACTCTACAAGACATGATCAGAGAACGCAGAGAAGAGACCGACGACCAAATTTCAGCGGAGAAACGCCTGGCGTCCGTCTAAGCGCGCCCGGAAAACGTCCGAAAAACGAGCCCAGCGGCTAGCCCAGCTATTAAATTGTGGTACTCATGCCGCTCATGCAGTGCAGTCGGCACAAGACTATCGTCTTTCGACGACATTTGCAGCGAAGCACGCAGATACGCGGCCAATTTTTTGATAGCCGTTCACTCTGTTGTAAGATGTTAAAGTGTCTCTTTAGAATTTTGTTTACTTTAGGGGGGGTTGCTCCCAAATGTTAGAACCAAGTTTTTCCGTCCCTCTTATTTTAATTCTTTCTGCTGGTAATGTAGCTGCTGGCGATCAAGGTTTGCCGTTTTATGTATGGCGTCGTTGACTATAGAAGGAGGATAATGTTGCTTTGCAAGTATGTTGCGCAAGTTCTCTGCGTTGGCCTCAAAGTCTTCGGGGCGGGAGCAAATTCTTTTGAATCGGTGGGCCTACGAGTACGGGATGGACGTCTTGCAGTGACGAGGGTGACAGCTATCGAAATGAAGGTATTTCATTTCATTTCATTTATTTTACCCTCAATCGCAATAACTTTACAGAGGGGAGTGGGGTACATAAAATAAACTATAAACAAGATGAAACATAATAACATCAAAATAATAAAGATTACAATACATATGAATATTTGATGTTAGGCAATACACTCAATGCAAGTGTATGTATAAGGCAAGAAGTACAAAAAAGAACACAAGGCAAAAAGTACAAAACATATATATGCACAATATACACTTCACGCGTCATCCCGTAAGTAATTCTGTATGGTAGAAGAAAACAAGTCATGATTTGAAATGAAAACTATGTCCGAGGGAAGTTGGTTCCAGTCGTTGGATGTGCGTGGGACGAAAGAATGATGGAAAGTGTTAGTGCGGCAGCTAATGACGTGTACCTTATGTTGATGATCTAAACGAGCTGAGCGATAGGATGGAGTTGTAATGAACTGAGCTTTCAAAAGTGGATGATTCAATATCTTGTGAAAAAGTAGGAGACGAGATGCTTTGCGACGTGACTCAAGTGACTGCAGCGAAAGGGTGTGTTTCATTGACGTGACACTGCTAGTGCGATGGTAGTTAGATAGAATGAAGCGTGCTGCGTTATTCTGTACCATTTCAAGCGAGTGAGTTAAGTTCAGTTGAAAAGGGTCCCAAATGGAGCATGCGTATTCGAGTTTTGGACGAACTAGTGTTTTATACATTGTTAGTTTCACGGCTTGAGGGGCGCGGCTAAAGTTGCGTCGTAGGTACCCTAGCGTACGGTTGCTATTGTTAATAACGTAGTTAATGTGATGCTTCCAGCTCAAGTCAGATGTTATGTGAATCCCCAAGTATTTATACGAAGTTGCAGAATCTAGAGCAGCGTCATTTAAGGTGTAGTTAGTAGGAGGTCCGGTAGTTCATGAGATGCGTAAAACTTTACATTTGTTAGTGTTTAGGTCCATGCGCCAAGTTCTGCACCAGCTAGCAATATTATTAATGTCAGTTTGCAAAGAACTAGCGTCGGAGTTAGAAGAAATTTCCGGGTAAACAACGCAGTCGTCTGTGAAAAGGTGAATCGAAGAAGTTACAACATCGGGTAAATCGTTAATATAAATAAGGAATAGTAAAGGGCCCAAAACAGAGCCCTGGGGCACGCCAGAAGTAACAGGAGAAGAGGGTCAGCTGTAGCTATTAGCAACAACGAATTGTGAGCGATTAATTAAGAAAAACTCAATCCAAGAAAGAATGCCGCCATCAATATTAAGGGCCCTAAGCTTGTATAGTAGTAGGTGGTGATTAGTCTTGTCAAAAGCCTTCGAAAAATTTAAAAAAAAGCAGTCGACCAATGAACTCCGATCTAGAATGGCATGTAACGAATGGGTGAAACAAAGTAACTGCGTTTCACATGAGAATGACTTCCTAAATCCATGCTGTGACATGCTAAAGAACGAGTTTGATTCTAGAAAGGTGACCAAGTTAGAGAAGATTGTGTGCTCCAAAAGTTTACATGGTATAGAAGTAAGTGAAATAGGTCGGTAATTAGTGACAGAATGCTTGTTTCCTGACTTGTGTAAAGGAACCACCTTCGCCTCTTTCCAAACGCGTGGCACCACACCTTCATTCAAAGACTGTTGAAATATTTTACACAAGAAAAGAGATAAGACATGTTTAGTTTCTTTAAGAAATCTTGCGTTTATATTGTCAACACCGCAAGCAGAGGACACTCGGAGTGATTCAATTACTTTTACAATTCCATGGGCTTCAGTCACTATAGCAGACATTGATGGATAGTTGCGCTCTGGTAAAGAGGCGGTAGCAGAAGTGGACGACACTTAAAAGTTCCGGACAAAATTTTCGTTCAGACGTGCTGCACACTTCTCGGAAGACACGGGAAGGCCGTCGGAGCCAACAAGTACAATTTCACTGTCGTTGGTATTTGTAACAGTTTTCCAAAACTTCCTCGGGTTGCTAACAAGCATTGATGGCAGAGTATTAGATAGAAAGTTCGCTTTAGCATCCGAAACTGCTGACAAATAAACTCGCGCAGCGCTTTCGTAGGCACGCCAGCGTTCCTCCGTACCCTGGAGTTTCCCAGCACGAAACAAGCGTTTCTTTTTGTTGGAAAGTCGCTTTAAATATGTATTGTACCAGGGTGAGCAAGAGCTTAGAGGTATAGACTTTAAGGGAACAAAGGTGCGAGTAAGTTCGTAGATTTTGTCAACAAACAGATCCCAGTCTTCCTGCACGGTTCCATTATCAAAGTCGTGCAGGTAAACGTCATAAAATAGACAGAGTTGGTTGTTGATTGCCTCAAAGTTAGCAGCATTGTAGTTGTAGATTACCTTGCGTTTCTTAGTAGCAGTTGGCATGCTGTTGTGTATGTAAAAATGTAACAAGCAGTGATCGCTGAAACCAGGAAGTGAGTTTAATGAATGAATGTTCTCGGGCATTGTTGTAAGAATCAAGTGAAGAATGTGCGATGAAGAACTGGTGACGCGAGTTGGGTTATTCACCATCTGCGTAAAATTAAACAGGTTGCATGTATCAAGAAAGCATTGGCCATTTGAAGAAAATGGTACGACTTGTGGTAACGATGACGTCCACATTATGGTAGGATAGTTGAAGTCGCCGAGAATAGTTATCGAAGCAGATGAGTACCGCATTATAATTTCATTGATGTTATCGTGAAACTGCTGAACAAAGCCGATTTCTGTATCTGGGGGGCGGTAACAGACGCCAAAAACAAGCGTTTTATTATTCACAACCACCTCGCACCATATCACTTCCAATGTAGACGTCACGTTTATAAGAAAAGACTTAAAACGCTTTGAAATGGCAAGCAAAGTACCACCACCTTGTCTTCCATTCCTATCGCAGCGATAAATGTTCAACGACTTGGAAATAGTAAAAATTTCGTTATCGCAAACATGAGCATTCAACCAAGTCTCGGTTAAAGCAATCACGTCGGCTTCACAGGAATCGATAATAGCATCAAAAGCGTCGCGCTTTCCCATTATGCTACGAATGTTCGTGTAGAGCACTGAAATAGGACGTGACACGACACTGCCACTTCCCCTAGCCGATTGTTATGAAGTGGCGTTACATGTGCGCGCACGTGACAAAAGTACGGTATCAGGCAATGAACGTGCGTGAAAGTCATGGTTGTGATCGGAAGTCGAGTGCACCCCATTTTAGATGCGGAATCCACTACCATTAGTGCGAGAATGCGCAGCAGTTTCGCGAACAATGCCCGCAGAAGCCTCATAAGAATAGTTTGTGTGGTTAACAACAAGCTTGTCTTAACGAAGCTGAAAAGCGGGCCTGCCAGGCAATGATTTAGCAAAATTGTGCAGCATCTTGCGCGCTGTTCTTGTAGCCTGACAGTAGTCCTCCGATACAGAGACGTTATGGCTTCTCATCTTAGATCGACGCGCCAGCACAAGTTCTTTTGCTTTAAGGCTTGCAAATTTTACTATCACCGGGCGAGTTTTCTCGCGTATGTACGGACCACCTAAACGATGGGCCTTTTCTATTGCATTCGGGTCAAACTCGGCGCCTAGAATACTAGAGAGCAAGTTAGTAACTGCCTCTTCGGTAGCTTCCCAGGTCTCATTTTTATCGGGCATACCAAAAAACACTAAGTTGCACCTTCGAGCTCTGTCCTCGAGGTCGTTTAAACGGGACACCAACGCGTCATTTGTTTGAGTGATGCTGCCGATAGCTTCATTCGTGACCTGCAATTCCTTCTCAATGTCAGCAACCGAGTTAGCCCTCAATTCAAGCGTCGAAAGCCGCCTTTCAATTTCGGATAATTTGCTTGCCCCAAGTTGCTGGTTGGCTTTCACCTCGTCGATCGCCTTTGCCAAGTTGGTCTGCTCAGCGGCAGATGAATCGCAGCGGGCACTAATCTTGGAAAACATTGCCATGACTTCGTTATGACGCGAATCATCAGAAGCTGTGCTGTGCTCGACATCATCTACTGGGCCAGGGGTCTTTTTAGGAGGCCCTGGATTCGCTTCAACGTCACCGCAACACAATAGTAGCGAGCAAAGGGTGTCAGTACACTCGCGAAACAAGACGTACAACACTTGTGGGCGTGGAAGCAGCAGTAAACAACGGTTACTGGTTTTCTTAGCATATAAGGAATAGGTTTCACCAACCTGTATAACGTGAAAGCGAAGCTCGTAAGCCATTGCCACAGTTGTGCTGCCTCCACGCCCACTGAACCAGTGACGTTCGCTGTTGCCGCTTTTGTTGCTTGATAAGATTGATGTCCCTGACGATGACGATGGCACGAATGGCTTGGTAGGCACAGGTGTATCGACGTAGGCGCTCAGATCCGTAGAAAAGCCGCAGTCTTCTGGAAACTGCAGCTGCTTTGCAAAGGTGTCAGCCGGCCTTCCGGAGTGAACCATAAGCGGCAGCCAGACCAAGACGACCTGTATAACGTGAAAGCGAAGCTCGTAAGCCATTGCCACAGTTGTGCTGCCTCCACGCCCACTGAACCCATCCCATTAACGATACGGCCAGGAGAGCACAAAGTCGCAGGCGGCTAGATAGCTAGATAGATAGATAGCTCAAAGTCGCCGAAGTTCGCTAAGAAATGCTTCGCATTTAAAAACGAAAATACCGAGTGGACATGTTAAGTAAATTCCTGTGGTGCCCCCCGGCACATACTAAGATATACGAACAACCCGTGTTTCAAAGAAAAAAGTGAACAAACCCAAAAATATGTAGATATACATCGATGGTAAAGGTGGGCACGTTAAGCACATTCCAGTGTTACATTGTGAAGTTTCACTTCTGAGGCGCACCCCTCCTCATCTCTTCCTGGAGCTTGAACACAACAACAACGTACATTCCTTTCGTCCATTGTCACGTCCCACCTATTCTCCCCGGCCCCTCCTTAGTTGCTCTTGTGAGCGGGTCTCCGTTCCTACGATCTCCGGTCTGTGGCTCAAGAATGTTTGAGAAGAAAATTTATTATATTGCTGCCTGTCTGTAGGCTTTTTGTAAACGTTAGTAGTTAATGACCCGTCGTTTACCTTTATGTGGACGTCT
This sequence comes from Rhipicephalus appendiculatus, assembly GCA_030522465.1. Lineage (NCBI taxonomy): Eukaryota > Metazoa > Arthropoda > Arachnida > Ixodida > Ixodidae > Rhipicephalus > Rhipicephalus appendiculatus. The sequence goes on along the minus strand of JALIZH010010232.1, from coordinate 46,074 downwards.
AGGAAATTTATTTCAGTTGTTGAGTATGCATAAGTGAATGTTATGTCTGGATGAACTTTATTGAAAGATTCTATAAAATTAATTAAGCTCTCCTGTGTATCCGTCCAAATAAATTTTCTTCGCAAACATTCTTGAGCCACAGACCGGAGATCGTACGAACGTAGACCCCCCTCACAAGAGCAACTAAGGAGGGGCGGGGGGAGAATAGGTGGGACGTGACAATGGACGAAAGGAATGTACTTATAATAATCGAGGCCCTCGAAATCGCGAAAGCGGGAGCAACTTGTATCAGCACGCCATCCGTAGACCTAACGGAAAAAGAGATTGGCTTCCTGAACAAAGCGCAGTGGCGTGGCTCCGCACGTGTCAACGTGTAGTGGTTTTTCCCCTTTCCACAGTCTTGTATTCCCATGCCAGGTATCAATGCAAAACTTTTGTGCTTCGTCGGTAAAACCAAATCTTCTAGCGCCTGCGCGCTCTGGTGAAATCATATGTTCAACTTCTGTGTAATAAACATTCTGTTGGAAGTAAGCGCATCGTCCTGTCCTCTCTTTTCTTCGTCCGTGTTTTTTCGTGCGCCTTAAGTCTCACCATGTATCACCACCAACAAGCCCATTCTTACATCCTTTCAAGTTACATTTCTAGTACATCGGGCCACTTCTCCTGTTCTACGATCAACCCCACTTCGCTCGTCACACTGACAGCCATCGCTGTCTGCCGCGCCCGTGTAGTGTCCTTTTGTCTTAAGGCACACCGACTACCGCTCGAAGTGCAGCACATCGTGGGCTTCCTCGAGCCCTCCCACGGACATGGAATAAGAATCAGCAAAATCCTCAGGTCAGAATGGCTAAGGCAAGCTCGTCTCTTCAAGGAATGCCTACGCTCTCAAGTTTTCATGACTGAGCAACAGCTTTGGACCAAAAAAAAAGATGGCGTGAGCTGTCCGGTTTAATAGAAGACGTCGTCGAGGCTCTCTGGAAGCCAACGCTCCGTCAACTAAGGGGGGTCACTTCCTAACAAGCAGCCGCAACACCGCAACGTAGTTCACGTAGAAGGCAACATACACCTACCCGACTTCATGCAGCATACTTTAGGGTTGGGTCCAAAGTTTGCAGTACAACCCACAACGACTGGGCCTGAGTTCCTGTCGTTGGTCCGCAACATGGCCAAGCCGGCCGCCGAGCAAGATTTTTCGCGGTGTGTCTCCGAGGGAGTCGACGCAATTTCACGCGCCAGAGTCGCCTCATCGAGCCTTCCCGTGAAACGAGTGCGGAAGTTCCTCCAAGACAACAGCCTGTCCCTACTGCCCGCAGATAAAGAAGGTGGGTTCGTCGTTTTACATTTGGAAACCCTCAAGGTCAAGGCCAGAGAAGCACTGAACAAGAATTTCACGCGCAACGATTCGGTGGTGCTGACTAAAGTCAGAGCCCAAGCAAAGAAGCTTTGCCGCAAGCTGGCTCTCTCTAAACTGGCCCAGAGCATTGACAAGAGCGAAGCGTTGTCTTTGGAAGTGCTCTTCTCGTCGAAAACGCACAAGCCGGGGTGGCCCCTTAGGGTCATCGTGTCAGAGCAAGGCACTTGACAAAAATCCGTAGCACTGTTTCTGCAAGAGAAGTTAAAATTGTTAACAATTGAAGACCCATTTCTTGTGAAAAATTCCGAAGAAGTCATAGAGTTTCTACGACAGCAGCCCGACGAGTCATTTGAACGCCTTCTCAATCGACGTCCAAGACCTGTACAACTCGCTACCACATAATGATTTGCTCAGCTGCGTAGAACAATGCATCGACACTCACGGTTCCATCAGTTTTGCCAACAGTGCGGGTGTCCCAGTCGAGGGATTCTTGGAACTGTTGGCCTTCTACCTCAAGTCCACCTTCTCATCATGGGAAGGAGACATTTTGCTCCAAAAACATGGTGTGTGTATTGGTTCGTCAATAGCTCCCATCTTGAGCGACTTATTCCTCGCAAAAAAAGACAGAGACATTGAATGCAAGCTCAGTGGTTCCGGTGTTGTCAAAGTCATGAGATACGTTGATGACTATTTGGTTGTGCTGGGGGGCTCCAAGCAGGATTTAGTTTCCGGTTCGTTCGAGAATGGTATCTCCAGCTCTCTAGAAGTTTTCACCAAGTGTTTAGATCCGCTGCTAATCACACACGAAGCCCCAGACAATGACTCGTTGAGGTTTCTCGACCTAAGGCTAACCTTCAAACTCGAACACATTTGCTGGCAGTACGAACCTCGCGGCAGCAAGCCTTTACTGCCTTTCTCATCAGGCCATTCTAAGCTCGTTAAACGAGGGATCACCAATCTCACCCTAAGAAATGCCTTAAGCAAGTCCTGCCCGCATGCATGTGAAGCCAGTTTTCTCGCCCAAACAAATCGTTTGATTACTGCAGGCTACCCCCAGCACGTCATCACTTCAGTAGCTGAAGGGCTTTTGAAGACCTTAAAAAGGAGCATGCGCAAGTGTCCAGGTGACCCCAGTGATCACATTAGCAAGCATAACATCTCTGTCATCCCCTACTTACACGACATATCGCACCGTCTTAAGAAAGTAGCCAGCAAGGTTAATGTACGGTTGGTTTTTTCCGCACCTAACAAACTTTCGAAGCTTTGCAAGGCCAGTTACAATTCGGACCGCTTTGCATGTGCCACAAAACATAGAAGCCCATTCGTTGCATGTAGGAAAGGCGTCGTGTACTCTTTCCCACTGTCTTGCGGAAAGATATACATTGGACAAACCGGCCGGTGCCTAAATAACAGACTTCGTGAGCATCATAACGCTTCTCAGAATATTGCAGCAGGCCATCTCAGTCAGCATTGCAGAGCTTGCGGTTGTGCACCTTCACTTGTTAACTGCATCATCATCGGCACTAGCAACAATAAGACAACCCGCGAGATAATCGAGGCCCTCGAAATCGCGAAAGCGGGAGCAACTTGTATCATTACGCCATCCGTAGACCCAACGGAAAAAGAGATTGGCTTCCTGAACAAAGTGCAGTGGCGTGGCTCCGCACGTGTCAACGTGTAGTGGTTTTTCCCCTTTCCACAGTCTTGTATTCCCATCCCAGGTATCAATGCAAAACTTTTTTGCTTCGTCGGTAAAACCAAATCTTCTAGCGCCTGCGCGCTCTGGTGAAATCATATGTTCAACTTCTGTGTAATAAACATTCTGTTGGAAGTAAGCGCATCGTCCTGTCGTCTCTTTTCTTCGTCCGTGTTTTTTCGTGCGCCTTAAGTCTCACCATGTATCACCACCAACAAGCCCATTCTTACATCCTTTGTTGTTGTGTTCAAGCTAGAGCACTGCACAGGCCGGGATTTTCGGCCCGGGCCCGGCCCGGGCCCGGGAGGTGTTTAAACTTACCCACCCGAGCCCGGCCCCGTCATTCAAAGCAAGACCCGGGCCCGGCCCGTACCCGAGGAAAAAATTCGCCTACCCGGCCCGGCCCGGCCCGGCCCGGCCCGGCCCGGCCCGGCCCGACCGCAGATCGGGCCCGACAGAGACCCGAGCCAATAATCTAGATGGTGTCGCCCGAACACGGAATCGACAAGGCGTTTTAAGTGGCATATATCCACGCTTTGGTGGCGCATGCTTCGCTAACAATTATACTTGAACCTATGGTAATTTCTTGTAAAAAGGGGCTCACGGTGGAAACAGATGCAATGAATATTTGCTTGGCAGTGGTACACTGTACTTACTTTTTCTGCAAACACTATGGGAATGCAATCAAGGCTTCGATGGACACCCACCTGGTCGGGAAGAATCATTGAATAAAAAGACGAGGACACCGACCACAAGACAAAAAAATGCGTTGACGTTGCGGGACCTATAATGGGAGCCTTGCTCACAATCGTTGTGAACAAGGCGCCCGTTCTGGGTCCCGAAACGTCAACGATGGGGATCATCAAGAGCGTTTTGCAGCAGATATTGCAACAAGGAAAGTGATTTTGCAGCATGAATTCATTTCAATACAGAGCGCAATAAAAACAGAGGACACGAGGAACAGAACGCTCTCTGTGCTTTGTTTGCATTGTGGTCTATTAAAATTTAAAGCATGCTCTAACGACAAAGCCAATCGTGCACCCTTCATGATATGTAGCGCCTGTCTTCAGCATAGTAGTTCCTTGCCAGAGCAAGAGAAATAGAGAAAGAAAGCAAAATTCATTACGTTCTTTTAACCACGCTAACCTAGACGAAAATTATAATGAACCGCGCGCACCACGTGTACTTTTAGAAATACGTATAGGCAGCCAAAAGGAAGAAAAAAATATTTGTCATAGCATTCTTTTCATCTAACCCACCGCTGCTAGTATATACACTCTAGCAGTTGTTAGTGGCATATTTTACAGCTTGTTTGTTCACGTGTCATTGTGCAAAATATCAAGTTATGCTCTGTTGCATCGCATATCCTGCAGCGCTAAAGTTTCTCTCACTGCTTACGCTAGCAGGGGAGTACATCTGTCTTGCGAATTGTGAAGGCGTCGCCTGTCTTTCTTTCTAAGCTTTATCACTGGAGCAAATTTAAGATATCTCTGCGGACTTCTGCACAATGAACATAGTTGTCCAGCTCATCCCTTCATTTCTCTCGCTCCCGAACGTCGTGCCGGTCTTCAATGTCTTATATAAAACTCCTCTTTGGGGGTTTCTTCTTGCAGTTTTCCGCAGTGTATGTTATGTATGTTTTGCACCACGCTCTCTTTTTTTTTGTTTTTTTTTTAAATTATAATGGTGCACGCCTTCCTAACGATGTTGTACTGGTATAGAAGGTGGTCATTGGACAGTACGACTCACAGGAGGAGGACGAAGAGATCTCGATCTATTTTCAGGGTTTGTTCCAGCTTGGTAATAAAGGCGCGAATAAGAGCTTTTCGACGCTTACTCATATGGTTCGAGGTAAAGGGTCATCAATCACATGGCACAGAATTCATAATTGTCTTTTTTCCAGCCAGGCATTTCGCAAGCAATTATACTTTGCCCGAGGCCTTGTTTAATGGACCTATGCTATACCTGCACATTCCAACGTTGTTGCGGCAGTATTATGTATCTCTCGCACTATATAGCTCAGGGGTCTCAAACACGCGGCCCGCACACGGCTGCCTTCGTCCATGTTTTAACGCGATAGCGCCAAAGAGCTCGTTTCGCAGAAATTCCGGCGTCGGCGTCGTTGGTTGTGAGCGAAAAATCATCATCTTGTCCATGACCGAAAAATCGAGAAAGATGCGAATAAAATAAATAATAAAAAATTCTCCATCTCCCGCTAAAGGGAACCATGTGTGGATGCGAAGAAGCGGGGAGATAATTAGCTTGAGCGGCAGGAACGTCGCCGCTCTCATTTCACGGCAGCGGTCCAGGCGCTCATCGCGGCGCTGCACAGGAGAGAGAATGAGGCGCGCGCGCTCCGTCATTTTCATAGCGCGGAACTACCGTGGCGCCCCCCAGCGGAGTATGCAGCTGTCACTCCACCTGTCCTGCTCGCCGCTGCGTAGAGAATTCCTAGAGGAAAGGACGGGGGGGGATCGTAGGAGAGGAGAGAGAGCGGGAGAGGACGCGCATGCGCTGTGGGGATGTCGGACGCCGGAGCCGCTCCGTAGAGTAGAGGATTCCTAGAGGAGAGAGGACGAGGATGCGCTGTGGGGATGTGGGACGCGGGCGCCGCTCCGTATAGTAGATGATTCCTAGAGTAGAGGAAGGGGGTGAGCGTAGTAGAGCATAGGGTAGTGGACGCGCTGTGGGACGCGAGGGCCACTCCGTAGAGTAGAAGATTCCTAGAGGAGAGAAAGGGGGGTGAGCGTAGGAGAGAGAGGGGGGAGGGGACGCGCATGCGCTGTGGTGGTGTGGGACGCGGGAACGAGGGACGGACTAAGCCCCCCTCCAAACACATGCAAGCAAGATTAAGGAATGGGGTCAACCTGGGCGACAGACACCACCTGCCTAGCCATTGCTAAGCAGTCTCTCTCTGCTCTCGGCCATGACTCAAGGAATGGGGTCAACCTGGGCGACAGGCACCACCTGCCTAGCCATTGCTAAGCAGCCTCTCTGTGCTCTCGGCCATGACTCTGATGACTGGGATAGGGTTGACGGCCTTCATATTACTACAGTGTTCTGGTTCGCATAATGGGTGCTTCCCTACTTCATGAAAGTGGCCGGACGCGGATGCGCGGGACGATGGACGCGGGACGGGGGGACGCCGGACGGACATAGACCCGAGCATAAGATGCTTCGCATCTAAAATTTCAGGGTCCGAGTGTGGATCGAACCCGGGCCGTCCGCGTGGCAAGCAGGTGTTCTACCACACAGCCACGCCTCTGCTTAAAAATACAGTGAAAATAACTTCCTCTGCTTGGAAACGCAGTGAAAATAACTTTCATGCTTCGCAAACGCAAGCGTCCTTTATATAGGCGTCGCAATACAACATGTAATGTCCCAGGAATATTGCGTGGTACAAGCGTACATTGCCATCGGGCGTCAGAATATGTGACTATCATAACGATTTCGTAGTTTAAAGCCGGCCACCCATTACAAACGGCACACACCTTACTGCGCGTATTCCCTTAACACCACGTAGCGGGTGCATAGCAAGTATGCACTAAGCGGTTGAAGTAGGCACTCGGGACAGGATATCGCTATCGCATTCAACTCTTAAACGCGAAGATTAAGGGTCCCCCATTTTTTTCTTTATACGTACTTCCTTAAGCTACATAGGCATGACAGGTCTAAAACATTTCCTTGTGAGACACCCCATGCGTCCACCATGCGTTCATACAAAACCGTGAAAGAAAAGTGTATATTTCAGAATCGGCATCCAGATTTTAGTCATTTTGGAGATAGATACAGATATGTTGTTGGAATCTCGCCACCAAATATCCTTCAGAAATGACCGATATATGAGATATGGAAATGTATTTCAAATGGCAAAATCACGTGACATTTGGTACAACCTATTACCCACCGCCACCTCTCCTACCCCCTGCCCTGGCCCTTGCGGGACTGAATTTTCGTGAATGCAGACCGTTAGCTGATGCGAGTTTGAGACCCCTGTATAGCAGAACAAGACGAAAGCTCGAAGGCTAACATTGTGGGCGCAGAAAGCAGGCTGTGCATGTCCATCTCGCGTGACATGACCTCTGGGAGCCGCGACAGAGCCACGGAAAACAAATGTCTTTATAAGGATTCTATGTAACGAGACTCCGTGCAGTCCCTTCGTTTTAGTGGAGGGCTGGAATATTCAAGATCGTTTCCAAGCTTTAGAACTCTTGCGATGATAGGATATAAATTTATTATATTACTTCAATTACTGTGATCACAGAATAACGTTTGGGATATAAAATAATAAAGAATGCGAATAAAGCCCAGAATAGCCAGATGTTAACTATGTAAGCGTCTAGCCTATTTACTTTTAGCTCGCCCGTTTCAGATAAATCAAGTAGCCCCATATGCAAGAAGCAAAAGAAATTCAGTACTTCTCCATCATAGAACTCCAAATAGCTTGCCCCCCCCATAAAAGTAGCATTTTTTTTTTAGATAAAATGTGAAACAAATATGTGTGCGCAATTTCTCTGGAATAAACTTAAAGGAACACTAAAGAGAATAAATATTTTTTATTATCAGTAAATTACTCTTTTACAATTCCAAAATAACCACGCTCGCCGTGACAAGACTTGGTAAGCGCGAAAATGCGGGTGGCCACGCCACTTTGAAATTCGCGCAGCAGATGTCGTCACGTTATAGATTCTGACGGCGTCTACTAGGGCCTACGTAGATCCTAATCGGTAAAAATGAATTGACCTTTTTAACATGCCAAGTTTTAGGAAACTTTGAAGGTCCAGTGCCCCCCAAAATACGAATAATACAGTTTGAAATCCGTGACGCCACGCGCGGAGATTTCAGTGCGAAATTCTAAAATGGAACTTTGTCCTTGTTTTTTTCCTGTGTGGATAAACTTATGGTGGTGAAAGGAATGATATTCAATTTCTCATAGTACACATTATCAGTCTAAACCACTTCAGTGTTTCACTTTCGTGTCCCTCTAAAAATTGAGAAAAGTCCGGGCCCGGCCCGACCCGGGCCCGGCACCTCAAACCCGGGCCCGGCCCTAAGCCCGGAGCTTCAGGCCCGAGCCCGGCCCGGGCCCGCCGTGAAACCTACTTTACCCGGCCCGGCCCAGCCCACGGGCCGGGCCGGGCCCGGGTTTTCGGGTAGGCCCGAGCCCGTGCAGTGCTCTAGTTCAAGCTCCAGGAAGAGATGAGGAGGGGTGAGCCTCAGAAGTGAAACTTCACAATGTACCACTGGAATGTGCTTAACGTGCCCACCTTTACCATCGATGTATATCTACATATTTTTGGGTTTGTTCACTTTTTTCTTTGAAACACGGGTTGCTCGTATATCTTAGTATGTGCCGGGGGCACCACAGGAATTTACTTAACATGTCCACTTGGTATTTTCGTTTTTAAATGCGAAGCATTTCTTAGCGAACTTCGGCGACTTTGAGCGTATCTATCTATCTAGCTATCTAGCCGCCTACGACTTTGTGCTGTCCTGGCCGTATCGTTAATGGGATTTATACCAAATTTGGTATGGCATAACATGACTGTATGAAGAACATAAATGGCTGATCATATTATGATAATCATGATTAACTTGTCATGAAAAGTATGATTTACATGCCACACTCATGGCGCGCTCGCGGCCGTTTCGTTAGCTTGACATACACCAAATTTGGGATTGAGTGACATGACTGTATGACGAACATAAATGACTAGTGGTAATATGAAAATCATGACTTGTCATGTGCGACATGACTTGCAGGCCACGCTCATGGCGTGCTCGCGGCCGTTTCGTTAGCTTGATATACACCAAATTTCGTATTGAGTGACATGACTCTATGACGAACATAAATGACAAGTGTTAAGATGGAAATCATGACTTGTCATGTGCGACATGACTTGCAGGCCACGCTCATGGCGTGCTCGCGGCCGTTTCGTTAGCTTGATATCCACCAAATTTGGTATATTGCGACGTGACTGTATGACGAACATAAATGACAAGCCGTAATATGGAAATCATGACATGTCATGAGCGACATGACTTGCATTCCCCGCTCATGGCGCTCGCAGCCGTTTCGTTAGCTTGATATACACCAAATTTGGTATTGAGTGACATGACTGTATGACGAACATAAATGACAAGTGGTAATATGGAAATCATGACTTGTCATGTGCGACATGACTTGCATGCCATGCTCATGGCGCGCTCGCGGCCGTTTCGTTAGCTTGAGATACACCAAATTTGGTATTGAGTGACATGACTGTATGGCGAACATAAATGACAAGTGGTAATATGGAAATCATGACTTCATGAGCGAGATGACTTGCATTCCACGCTCATGGCGTGCTCGCGGCTGTTTCATTAGCTTGATGTACAGCAAATTTGGTATTGAGTGACATGACTGTATAAAGAACATAAGTGGCAGGTGGTAACATGAAAATCTTGGCATGCATGTCATCTAAAATGCCATTTACATGCCACGCTCACGGTGCGCTTGCGTCCAGTTTGCTAGCTTGACATACACCAAAATTGGTATATCGCAACGTGACTGTATGACGAACACAAATGACAGGTCGTAACATGTAAAACATTACATGCAAATTATGTAAAGCATGATTTGCTCCTTCCTGGCTGCTTCGCAATACATCGATTCCCACAGTGCGTGGGATCTGCCGGCTTTTTTCTTCCTTTTTTTTTCCCCAGAAAACACGTCTTTATATCTAAGTATGTTCACGGGGTTTTTTGGCCACTCGTTTATTTTTGCACCTTTTTATCGTTTTTTTTATTCTTTTTTTTGCCCAAAATACAGGTGCTATGCGTATGTCGAAGTACGCGCACGTGGTCGTGTGACCAGCTATCAGTATGTACCCTTCTTCTCTTTTTTTTTCTTTTTTTTTCCTGTTTCTCTCGGCTCGGCGATGATATAAAAGCGCATCGGAGCCTGGTAAATTTCGTCTTGATGAAGATCGGTCTCCGATCGAAACGTCACAAATAAACAGTTTTTTAGAAGCGTGTGTATATATATATAGATAGTGTTGACATGCGAGCCCCCCCCCCCCCCCCCCCCTCCCGAACAAAATTCCTGGCTACGCCACTGGTCGTTGCGTAAGCTCTCCAATAATCTTGAGTGTTAGCGTCTTGTGTGCAATCTTAACAAAACGACCTACTACATCCGAGAAGCTTCTGGAACACTAAGGCGCGCTCTGCCGAGTACTGTTGATAGTCTTTGTGGGCGGAAACCGAATACAGTAAAAGAAACACGCGTGGCAATGCCCCCCCCTCTGAAAAGGCATCGTCCCGATGCTTAGAACAGAACACATGGGGCAAATACATGCGACAATAAATAACGACAATAAATCAAGAAAGTTCAATAAACAATACGCACAATCAAGAAAGTCCAATGAAACAAAAAGTACAGTCCTCAGGGTCACTACCGCGCGTAAAACGGCTTGAGGCGCACGACATGGACGACTCCAGGTCGCGCACGGCGCCGTTGAGAGTTCGAACTGCCGTCGGGGACAACCTCGTAGTCGAGTGTGCCGAGACGTCGAAGCACCCCATACGGTGCGAAGTATCGTCGCAGAAGTTTTTCACTAATACCCCTCTCACACGGGCACCCGCGAACTTCTTTTAGGTCCCTCGTCGTTATGAAAACGGAGATGCGGTCCGTGTCACACGGCCTCCCTTACGCCAAGGAAGATAAACGGAGCGTTTCGCAAACGAAGTTCAGCTTTCTCCATTAACGGCGGAACGAAGTACTCTCGTTCCCAGTAGTCTGTAGGCCAGAAAAAACTTCGAGCACTAAATTGCCGCAGTCAAAATAATAATACATTTTGGGAATATTAAACGCGCTTTGTTGCTGGACCCATTCATAACGTACGTTTTTTTTTTTTTAGTATATATACGCACGCCAGAGTGCAGCTACTTCCACACCAATGCCCTTGTCTTTCACGGTGCCTGGCGCGCCGCCATTTAAAAATATTTCGTCCGTGCGTGTGGTTGTTGTTGCAGTGTTTGCGTTTGCCCGTGTCGGCATTGCAGGAATGAGTGCAACACTATCGCGTTGAGCGTCACGCTGTTCGCAACGAGACGGTGTCTTATAGCGCGCACATTGGCTCTATCCATGGAGCCGATCGACGCCATTACCAATGCAATATCGAACCACTTCTTCACGTCTTCCACTTGGTCACTCATGACTGAAGACACAGAACAATATGTGAGCTCACGAGGCAATGAAACACGAGAACTTTTGTATGCGGGCTACAGAACTACCAGTCGTCGAGCGCGGTACATCTAGTAAACAAGCACGTTAGGCACAAGGTGGCCAGCGTGGCTGTCAGCATCGCTACGTTTAGCGAATGCGTTTTTTTGATTTGAAACAATTTTTAATGCTGTTTTTCGCTTCAGACCTACTTAACAATGTTTTGTTGTAAATACCGCTTAGCGAAGATTCACAAAAGACCGACTAGAGGTGAAATTAGGATACTTCTGCGAAAATCAAACAGCGCCGACTGAGCCCCTCGCGGCAACTGTTACAACCTTGTCATTGCCGTGTGACACTGCCACAACTCTGTCGCCGTCGAACTTCCTAAAAGAGTTTTACATACACGGAGTTCAACGAAGTTCGCGGGTGCCCGTGTGACAGGGGTATAAGTCCACGTCGTCGTATAGGCGTCCACACACAAACGCGGTCGCCGGGCTGGTATTCCACAAACCGTTGTCGAAGATTGTAGCGGCAGCTGTCAGTCGTCTGCTGATTCTTGATCCGCAGGCGGGTGAGCTGTCGTGCTTCTTCAGCGCGCTGTAGGTAGGCGGTCACGTCGATGTTTTGCTCGTCGGTCACGTTTGGTAACATGGCGTCGAGCGTCGTTGCCGGGCACCGTCCGTAGACCAACTTGTATGGCGTCATCTGCGTCGTTTTTTGCACGGCCGTGTTGTATGCGAAGGTCACGTACGGTAGGATGGTGTCCCACGTCTTGTGTTCGACGTCGACGTACATGGCCAGCATGTCGGCGATGGTCTTATTTAGACGCTCGGTCAGGCCGTTGGTCTGTGGGTGGTACGCGGTGGTCCGGCGGTGGCTTGTGTGGCTGTATCCCAAGATCGCCTGGGTTAGGTCAGCCGTGAACGCCGTACCTCTGTCGGTGATGAGAACCTCTGGGGCGCCGTGTCGAAGGACGATGTTCTCAACGAAGAACTTGGCTACCTCGGCGGCACTGCCTTTGGGCAGGGCTTTTGTTTCGGCGTAGCGGGTGAGGTAGTCGGTGGCTACGACGATCCATTTATTTCCGCAAGTCGACGTTGGGAACGGCCCCAGGAGGTCCATCCCGATCTGTTGGAACGGTCGCCGAGGAGGCTCGATCGGCTGAAGGAAGCCTGCTGATCTTGTTGGCAGTGTCTTCCGTCGCTGACAGTCTCGGCACGTCCTTACGTAGTGGGCGACGTCGGCGGCAAGGCGCGGCCTGTAGTACTTTTCCTGTACTCTTGCGATCGTGCGGGAAAGTCCGAGGTGTCCAGCCGTCGGGTCGTCGTGTAGTGTCTGGAGTACTGCTGGTCGAAATGCTGAAGGCACTATGAGAAGTTTGCTGAACATTTTGTACGTGGCGCAAAGCTGGAAACATGAAAATGGGGCGGAGGAAAGAAAGAGACAGAGGAGCGCCAACCTCTAGAAGAACTTGTTTTTGGGCGAGTTGGTGACTATGTTTGCTGAACATTTTGTACGTGGCGCAAAGCTGGAAACATGAAAATGGGGCGGAGGAAAGAAAGAGACAGAGGAGCGCCAAACCAACTCGCCCAAAAACAAGTTCTTCTAGACTATGAGAAGGTAGTTGGCTCGAAGTGGCGAGAAATTCTTTTTTATGAGAACGCCGTTTCGCAAGAAAAACGAAGCGAGTCGTCACTTGAATGCCTTCGGAACAAAGGCGGTCTTGTCTTCAAGGTACTCCACAAGGCCCCTGAGTTCCGGGTCGGCTCGCTGTCGTTCGGCTAAGTCGTCGGCACTTATGGTTCCCAACAAGAAGTCATCTTCCTGGTCGTCCTGCGGCGGCGGGTCGACGGGGGGCGCGAGATAAGCAATCGGCGTCGGAGTGATTTCGTCCAGACTTGTAAACGACGGTGATGTCGAATTCTTGAAGCCTTAGACTCCATCTTGCGGAACGACCTGAAGGGTCCTTCAAGTTAGCTAGCCAACACAAGGCGTGGTGGTCACTCACAACTTTGAAGGGCCTGCCATAGAGGTAGGGGCGAAACTTTGACGTAGCCCAGAGGATGGCGAGGCACTCCTTTTCTGTTGTGGAATAGTTGGCCTCTGCCTTGGATAGCGACCGGCTAGCATAACTGATAACCCTTCCCAATCCGTCGGTCCTCTGCACAAGGACCGCGCCGAGTCCTACGCTGCTCGCGTCGGTGTGCACTTCTGTTTCGGTGTGCTCGTCGAAATGCGCAAGTAACGGAGGCGGTTGCAGGCGTCGTTTTAGTTCTTGAAATGCTTCCTCCTGCGGCGTTTGCCACTTGAAGTCGACGTCGGTCCTGGTGAGGTTAGTGAGTGGCCCGGCGATGCGGGCAAAGTTTTAAATGCGAATGCATTTCATAGTCGGGCTATGTCAGGCATCCGGCGTTGGCGTTGTGCGGCGTTGGCGTTGTCCGCGGAGGAGGAGGAGGAGGAAAGGTTGAGGAGGTGTGCGCGCCGGCAGGTGTTAGATGTGAAGCATCTTATGGCGAAGCTTAATCCGGTGGTGGTGGTGTACGGCGTGGCCGCCCTTACTGCGCATGCGCAAACCCTTTCAAAAAAAAATAAAGATAAAAAACCTCCTCTCTCCCTCTCTCTCCCCTAGGCATCCCTCCCCGCGGCAACCACACCCTCACTGCGCATGCGCCTCCCCTCCTCTCTCCCCTGCTACGCTCCCCCCTCTCTCCTCTAGGCATCCCTGCCCGCGCCGTCCACACTCCCACTGCGCATGCGCGTCCCACCTCTCTTCTTCTCTCCTACGCTCCCCCCTCTCTTCTCTAGGCATCTCTGCCCGCAGCGTCCACACTCCCACTGCGCATGCGCACCCCACCTCTCTCTCTTCTCGTACGCTCCCCCCCTCTCCCTCTCTCGCCTGGCGACGCCGACACAGGCAGCGTCTGCTAGCGAGTTTCTTGGTTGAAAAAACCGACTGCTCGCGCTGCACAACCGTTCACTGGCCACCCCGTATATATGGCAATGAATCTTGACCTCCAAGGTGGTGCCGGTGGGAGATTTCTCCTGTGCGTTGTTGAACAATAAAAATTCGCAGCGTGCGCGTTAACTAAAAGCGGTCTGCGGCGGAGCTCGGCGGAGCTATATATGAAAAAAAAATTTTAAAAAATAAATAAAAAAATTAAAAAAAACAAGAAAAAGCAAAAAAAAAAGGCGCTGCGCCGTGCTCCCGACCGGGCTGCAGAAATTAGGCGCCTTTTGCTTCTTCAAACCACAACCACCATATATAAATGGAGTGAAGCGCGCGCGAAATGCATTCGCATTTCCTCACGATTCCCTTCGGGGAGGTGGGGGGCTTTTTTTGACGAACCTCCTGTAATAGGCACACAGGCCGAGAAATCGACGCACGGCCTTCTTGTCGGCGGGTGGCGGGAATGTAGCGATGGCAGCTGTCTTCTGCGAGTCGGGGAGTACTCCGGACTTGCTTATCACGTGGCGCAAGAACAAGAGCTCCTCGTAGGCGAAGCGGCACTTTTGTGGCTTCAGGGTGAGTCCGGAGGTCTTGATTGCTTGAAGTACAGCTTCAACGCGCCTTAAGTGTTCATCGTTAGCGTCTTGCGTGCAATCTTAACAAAACGATCTACTACAACCCAGAAGCTTCTGGAACACTAAGGCGCGCTCTGCGCCGAGTACTGCTGATAGTCTTTGGGGGCGGAAACCGAATGCAGTAAAAGAAATGCGCGTGGCAATATTCACTTGTTCTGACGCCCGATGGCAATGTACGCTTGTATCACGTAATATTACTGCGATAGCGCATGTTGTGTTTTGACGCCTATATACAGGACGCGTGTGTAAAGCATGAAAGTTATTTTCGCTGTAATTCCACGCAGAAGCGTGGCTGTGTGGTAAAACACCTGCTTGCCACACAGATGGCCTGGGTTCGATCCTCACTCAGACCCGGAAACTTTTATTATTTATTTTATTTGCATCTTTCTCGATTTTTCGGTCACGGACAAGATAATGATTTTTCGCTCACAACCAACGACGCCGCCGCCGACGCCGGAATTTCTGCTAAACGAGCTCTTTAACGCTATCGCGTTAATATGAGAGCCCATTTGGTAATGCCAAGAAAGGTAGGGCTGTTCAAAGCACATTCGAGAGCCGTGGACAGCGCCGAACTTAATTGGAACTTCCAAGAACGAGCCAGCGTGACGGGCGCGGTGCCGAAATATACTATATATATAGACGTGGAATAACGTAAGCCCCACTGACCGACGTAAACGCATGCAAGCGCCGTATAGCCGAGAATCGCCTGGCCATATATAGCATAGGCCGCGACCGCTTAAATACTTCCATCACAGGGCACAGCTGAAGCTTGCCGACCTTTGCGAAATCTCGATAGGTGTATGAGTACTTTCGCACTAAAGCTTGCTCCCCTGCCAACCGAGCATAGAAAATCAGTTTAGTGGAAGAGATTTGCCATGTTAT
Organism: Rhipicephalus appendiculatus; assembly: GCA_030522465.1. Lineage (NCBI taxonomy): Eukaryota > Metazoa > Arthropoda > Arachnida > Ixodida > Ixodidae > Rhipicephalus > Rhipicephalus appendiculatus. Next base: position 30,354 of record JALIZH010010232.1, on the reverse strand, counting down.
CAGTATAGCGACCACCCAGAAAGGCGTTCGTCTCTGGTTCCAACGCCGAAGCATGTACGGGTTCTTGCCATTCAATGGCACTGTGGCACGGGCGTTTTCGATCGCAATCAGGGCCGATCGCGATCAAAAGGAGATCTAGATTACGATGTGTGCATCGCGATCTGGCTCTAAGATCGCGATTTGGCTTAGGTCTGCGCCCAACTCGATCGATATCAGTTTGGACCATGTGACAGCGAGCATTGTTGATCGCGTTCAAGAAATCGGATCCGAATCGGCCTCGATCGCAATAAAAAGTACCATTTGGTGACATCGCTTTCAGAAGCTCTTATTTTCGAACAATTCGTGTGGATTTTTTTTGTAGATTTGTGCTAAAAGCACGCGGGTCATAATCTGGTTATGCACAATCCTTGCACAATCGTGCAGAACAAATTTGCCACCAGTGTATGTGCTTCTCTGCAGTTGTCGATTAATCCGCCCTCGGGCTGCCAATGTTTGCACACAACAGTCACAGCAGTTTACTGTATCTTCATTATTTCATTGCTGGAATGATTTCTGTGTACGCCGCCCTAGAGGAAGACATGACCATGACAGTGCAGCCCATCTGTCATGGCCAATGTTATTGCTTGTTTGTCTACCCTGCAAAACGCTCATCCTGTGAACCTAGGGTTGCCAAGTTACCACTAAAAAAAACCGGCCCCCCCTCGGGCCGAGGAGGGGGCGGGGAGGGGGTATGGGGAATTTATACAGGTGGTTGACTTTATTTATTTTATTTATTTTATTTATTTATTTATACATACTGCAGCGCTAGGTGCGCTATGGCAGGAGTGGGGGGTACAAAGATACGTGGAACAAACAGAAATGAAAATTATGTAAACAGGTAAAATAATACAGATGTGCAAACGCACATGTGATGAGCATGAACGAAAAATAGAACAAAGAAACAATGCAACTCAAAAGCTAACACCAATGACAAGTAGACGAGGGTATGTTACAAACACATGTCATGAATGTCGGCTACAAAATTGGGCGATGGGCGTGAACGAGTAGAACCAGGTAACGAATTCCAGTCCTCAATAGAACGGGGGAAGAAACTGAACTTGAACATATTAGTTCGAGCATAGTAAGGCGTTAAGTTTAAGTTATGATAGCTTCTTGTCGGTGACTGAGGCGCAAAGTTTATGCAGTCCTTGTCGTTTGATAGTTTAACTGAAGATGTCACAATGCTATGCAAGAATTTTAATGACTCTATTCAGCGACGCGAAGAGAGCGAAGTTAAGTTCAGTGAAGAAAGAGTAGAAGAGGGTGAGAAGTCTCGGTCATAACGATGACATATGAATCTTACCGCTTTTTTCTGAATTGCTTCTAGCCTATTAATCTCGCACTGCTTATACGGGTTCCAAACGACAGATGCGTAGTCTAATATTGGACGAATGAGCGTTTTAAATAAAAGAAGCTTAGTTTCCTTCGGAGATTTAGGTAGTGTGCGACGTAGATAACCCAGTTTTTTTAATGCTTTGTTGCATACATAGTCAATGTGCATGGACCATGAGATATTATGAGTAAAAATGACACCTAGATACTTATATTCAAGAACCCTATTTACAGCGCGGTTATCGAAAGAGTGATCAAAAACAGAAGAAGATTTATTACAAAAGGACATAAGTACAGTTTTCTTAAAGTTAATATTCATCGGCCACGTCCTACACCAATTGCAAAACCCAGCAAATGACTCCTGCAAGCGGTAATGGTCACCCTGTGAGTTAATGAGTTCGTATAAAACGCAATCATCGGCATAAAAACGAATGGAAGATGAAGTGCAAACAGGCAAATCATTTATGTAAATTAAGAAAAGTAGAGGCCCAAGAACGGACCCTTGGGGCACTCCTGATGTTACATTAATGGTAGCAGAGTTGGTTGATCTGTAGGAAACGAACTGACCGCGAGATGACAAAAAGCTAGATATCCAGTGAACCAATTGAGGATTGTTTAATATGACATCGAGTTTAGCAAGGAGTTTAGAATGCAATACTGTATCGAAGGCCTTTGAGAAGTGTTAACTGGGAGGCGGCAACGCCGCTCCAGCAGTAAACGAGACAGTCGGATCATGCCAACAACAAGCCAGTCGTTTTATTCACACTCGTGAATATATAGAAAAGCAAAGGGGAGAGGGAAGTGGGATAAGATTGCGCACATGCGCGCTTGAGAGCGTCGGCCGCATCGTTCAGTGGGTTATCACATTTCTTCCCCCTTAGTAGCCAAAACGCACGACCGGTTTCTTGACTCGTGTGGAGCGACGTAGTTGCTGTGGTTGCGCTTCTGGGGTACTCTGGGAGGTAGCAGGCGCCGTTGTTTCTAGTTGTACCGGCCCCGGGGAACCTGTTGTAGAAGGCCTCGACAGGTCTTCGGCTGCTGGGGTTTCATCTATGCTCCGCTTACGAACTTGATCCACATGGCGGCGGACAAGCCCATCCGCAGTCTTGACATCCAGGAGGCGAGTGCCACGCGTAGACTCCACTGTGCCTGGGGACCACTTGTCGCCGGTGCCGTAGTTTCTCACGTACACGTAGTCTCCTGGGGCGAAATTCCAGCCTGGGTCACTCGTAGCGTTGGCCGGATAGACTCTGGAAGGAAAAGACATGTCCAGTCTTGTGCGCAGACGGTATCCTAATAGCCTCTCTGAGGGAGAAGGGCCCTCTTGGTGTGGTGCGTTCCGATAATTGCACAATACACGTGCCAGTGATGTGATGAGGCAAGTGCCTCCTATCTTCTTCAAGCCTTCTTTGATAGTGCGCACGGCCCGCTCTGCTAGTCCGTTACTCTGGGGGGTGATAGGGAGGTGTTCGAATATGCGCGATTCCATTGCGCTGCATAAACTGCTCGAACTCTCGTGCTGTGAATGGCGTGCCGTTGTCAGAAACCACCGTCCGCGGTATACCAAAACGGCTAAATATCGTCCTGAGGGCATTGACTGTGCTATGCGAGTTTGCTTGCGACACGGGGAGCGCCTCAATCCACTTGGTGTGAGAGTCTACGACTATGAGTACCATTTGCCCTTTTATTGGTCCCGCATAGTCCACATGCAAACGCGACCACCTTTCGCGCGTCTCGGGCCAATTCACCGGTTCTTCCGCCCGAGGCATCGGCAACGCCTGCACGCAGTTTTGGCATGTTGCTGCAATGCGCTCGATGTCTTGCTCTACGCCCGGCCACCAAAATAAAGATCTGGCCTTTGCCTTCATGGTGGACACTCCTTGGTGGGCTTCATGCAGTATCCTTAGCAGCTTCCCGCGCGCTGCTGTTGGCACTACCAAGCGATGACCCCAGTAAAGAAGTTCTTCACTGACAGACAGCTCATGTCGCTTTTTGTACAAATCGGATATTTCTTTAGTTTCCAAATCAAGCTTTTGCGGCCAACCCTCCCGAGTGTACTTGCGTACCTGGAAAAGTACCTCATCCGAGATGGCGAGTGCCTGGAGTTCCTTTACTGGCAGGGCCGGCTGATCCCACTGGTCCAGGGTCAGAACAACTTGGGCTTCCTCATCCTGCTCCACTTCTTCCTGTAATGGTTGAGGTAGACGGCTCAGAGCATCAGCATTGCACATGAGTTTACCCGGTCGATGTTGCAACCGATATCGGTAGGCCCCAAGTATGATGGCCCAACGCTGAATGCGGGCAGCGGCCATAGCCGGCGTCTGACGATCCGCTCTCAGGAGACCCAACAACGGTTGATGGTCGGTTATGAGCGTGAACTGTCTGCCCAGAAGATAATCTCAGAATCGCGTGACGCCATAAACCAGAGCCAACGCCTCCCGTTCAATCTGCGAATAATTCTTTTCTGCTGCAGTAAGCGTCCGAGATCGAAATCCAAGGGGCTGATACTGTCCTTCAATTCGGTGGAATAGGGCCGCTCCCACACCGTAGGGTGACGCATCGCATTCCAGAAATAGCTCTCGTACGGGATCGAAGTGAGTTAGCACAGGCGCGGAACACAAAGCGGCTTTTGCTTTTTGGAAAGAATCGTTTTCGCGCTCTTCCCAAGACCATTTCGATTTCTTTTCCAGAAGAAAGTATAGGGGACTCAGGAGCGTGGACAGATTAGGCAAGAATTTATTGTAGAAAGTTAGCATGCCGAGAAAGGACCGTAGCTCCGTGACATTGCGAGGAGTCGGAGCCAGCTTAATTGCTTCGATGTTCTTCTCTGACGGGTGCAACCCTGCCGCGTCAATTCTGTGTCCTAGATACGTAACTGATGCCTCACCAATTCGGCACTTATCCGAGCGGAGCTTGACGCCATATTCCCTGAACCGCTGCAAGACTGCTTGCAGGTTCGCAGTTGGCTTATCATTCGCATCTGCTATCAGGACGTCATCTAGGTACGCTTGAACCCCTGGGAGACCTTGCAGAACATGCTCAATTGTTCTTTGAAAAATCGCAGGTGCCGAGGCAATAAATATAGCGTCAACCTGGCTGCCAAGATCAAGGTTCAAAAGAATATCATGCGTGAATTCTACTAACTGTGTTGTGGTACTGAAACCACGCCTAAAACCATGCTGCCTGTTAGATAGTATATGATGCGATTCTAAGAAGAGCGTAATGTGTTTATGAATGATATGTTCTAACATCTTGCATGACTGAGAAATCAATAATATCGGTCTATGATTCAATAGAGACTGCTTGTTGCCAGATTTGTAAAGAGGGATTACCTTTGCTATCTTCCATGATGATGGAACGGTGGCAGAAGATATAGATTTATTGAATATGACCGTCAAATATCTGCATGACCACAGGGAGTAGCGAACTAAGATTGCATTGTGTATCCCGTCGGGGCCAGTGCATTTTTTTACATCCAATTTTAAGATAAGGTTCAGGATGCCTTCATTAGTTATTTCAATATCACTGATTGGTTCAGAACGAGCTATGCCTGTCAGAGAAGGAATGGAGTTGTTGTCAGAAACAAACACAGACTGTAAATAGTTATTAAAAGCATTGGATATTCCTGGTGGGTCACTAATAACATCATTATCAATTCTGAAAGAAGAAGGTGAGGCATCATGAGGCGAAATCGAATACCGAAATTTGCGTGGGTTCGTCCTCAACATGTCCGGCAACTGAACGCGAAAAAAGAAATCTTTCGCTGTTTTCATCTTGTAGTTAAGTTCACTTTTCGCCGTCTGAAATCTGTCTAGGTCAACGGTATCGTTGGTTCTTCTAGAGCGCCTAAGTCGACGGACACGGCGAGATAAATGTAAGATGTCGCGAGTGATCCAAGGAAGATTAGCATTGCTCTTCATTGTTTTAATTGGCACAAATCTTCGGATGCATGACTTAACAAGATCCTCAAAGTAATTAACGAGGCAATTTATATCCTGCCTGTCAGAAAGTGCACAAAACGTATCAAAATGATCAGCTAGAATATCAGTAATAGAATTATCACCCTCACGAGTGAAATCAGGGAAAATAGTAAATGTATAGGGTGATTTAGATGTGCGACAAGAAAGTGATAACAAGACACCTTTATGGTCTGATAATCCATCGATTACCTCGCAAGAAAAGTTAGTATTAGCTAAGTCTGTACTTAAGAAAATTAAGTCTAGAATGGAATTAAACCTAGTCGCACATGAGACTACTTGAGTAAGCCGAAAAGACAAAGAAATATTTATTAATTCACGACAGATAGCAGCATCACGACCTGTTGCAGTCAAGGAAGGCCAATCGATGTCAGGAGCTTTAAAACCACCTATACAGATCAATCTTGATGAACCAATATTAACATCACACATGAAATTGGAAAGATCCTGAAGAACATCAAGGGAGGATCCAGGTGGGCGATATACAATACATTGGTTATTTAGATAAATTTTACACCACAGGGATTCAGTCTGTGGAGGTGATGACAACACTGAAAAGCGGATATCTGAGCTGGAAAGGAAAAAAAATCACAGCATATCCCCGGGGTGCATGATGATGAGTGGGCGAAGCTCCGGAGGTTCATGACTCTTCCGTGAAAATTCACCCATTACATCATCATGAAAGACGTGAGAACCAATGTGTGCGCTTGGCAGCAGCTTCCCGCACTCGCGCAGCCTCTGGATCTGCCCGCCTGTACGCGCGTTTCCTCGCCGCTTCTCGGGCTCTCACAGTTTCTGGATCCGCTTCTCGGCATCGCCGTGCACCTTCTGCTTCGTGGGCTCGAACGTCGGGCTCCGTTTGCGGTGCCTCCGTGCCTTCTTCGTCGCTCATTGCGCGCTGACTGCCGAGTGAAAGAGGAAGCGCGCCAAGAGCGCCGCGCCACCTAGCGGTCTCTTTTCACACTAGAGCACGCAGCACAGCCGTCTCCTACGCATCGGAATGGAGCGAGCGTCGCAGCGCCATCTAGTGATCAATTGATGTACTGTCACAGCGCAGCGCCATCTAGTGAACATTGTGAGAAGCAGCAGCGTCCATACATCTGAATGGAGCGAGCGCCGCAGCTTTTCATTATACATTCATCATATACAAGTACCGCCATCTAGCGGACATTCCAAGAACTAGACGAGAGGTGGCTACCTACAACTACATACATCGAGGACGCACGGCCCACGGCTTAAGGAGCTTCGCCCCTAAAAAAAGATGCCAATGTGTAGCTTTTGACACTCAGTGTCATGTATTGTGCTTGGCTGGTCAGAAGTCAACGGAACGTACATGCCCAAAAACAGAAAACAGAGCTAACGAATTACTCTGTTGGAATAAAAATAAATGCCGTCTGCATATATGCCGCCCATTTGGAACGTACAGCGTACAGCTTCAGAAATTATAAATACATGTCGTTGACGGCCAGGAGCCAGCTCTCGTTCTCATGTCGAGATCTCCAGTCTTTCGAAACAGACATTGATGTAACTTTAGCTGCTTTAAAGGTGAATAATTTACGCTGATGATGCAAGCACGTAACTACTAGCTGATGTACATTTTCCGCTCTAGAAAATTGATTGCTAAAACTGGAGCGATGAATTGCTTTGCGTTTTTATAGGCGCAAGATATTGTCACGTGGTCGTGACGTTGACGAAGGCAGTAGGCAGTAGTCCAAGATGAAACTCTTTATTTGGGCCGAACTTGTGGCCGGTAAACGAAAAGTGAGATTACAGCAATAAACGCTGGCGTTGATAGCGGCGAACAGAGCGTCGGCCATCGATCAACTGATCATCGTTGGAGCGCGCCGGCTTTTATACATCACGCGTCGAACATTCTAGGCTTATCATTGGTCGTCGCACAAGCTCTGGAATAATCCTGAATGTTCGCGTGCTGTGCGCAATGTTAAGAAAACGATCTACTACAAACGTGAAGCTTCTGGAACACTGAGGCGCGATCTGCGCCAAGCGTTGCTCACAGCCTTTTCGGGGTTAAACAAAGCGCATCAAAATAACACGCGTGGCAATGCCCCCCCTCTCAAAAAGCAACGTCCCGATGCTTAAAACAGAACACGGGGGGGGGGGGGGGGGGCAATGCATGCAACAATAAATAACAGCAATAAAGAAAGTACAATAAACAATAAGCACACGCAAGATAGTACAATAAACAATAATCACAAGCAAGAAAATACAATAATGGAGGAAAAAGTACAGTCCTCAAATTCACTAACGCGCGTAATATGGCTTGAGGCGGACGACATGGACTACTTCAGGTCGTGCACGGCGCCGCTGAGAGTTCGTAATGCCGTCAGGGACAACCTCGTAGTCAAGTGCGCCGAGGCGTCGAAGTACCGTGAACGGTCCGAAGTATCGCCGAAGAAGCTTCTCACTAAGTGCCCGTCGGCGTATTGGCGTCCAGACCCAGACGCGGTCACCGGGCTGGTATTCTGCATGGCGTCGTCGAAGGTTGTAGCGATGGCTGTCGGTCTTTTGTTGGCACTGGAAGCGCAGACGGGCCAGTTGTCGGGCTTCTTCGGCGCGTTGGAGGTACCCGGCGACGTCGATGTTTTCTTCATCGGTAACGTTCGGTAACATGGCGTCGAGCGTCGTTGCCGGGCTCCTTCCGTAGACCAACTTGTATGGCGCCATCTGCGTCGTTTCTTGTACGGCCGTGTTGTATGCAAAGGTTACATACGGAAGGATGGCATCCCACGTCTTGTGCTCGACGTCGACGTACATGGCCAGCATATCGGCGATGGTCTTATTAAGACGCTCGGTGAGGCCATTCGTCTGTGGGTGGTAGGCGGTGGTGCGGCGGTGGCTTGTCTGGCTATATCCCATGACTGCCTGAGTTAAATCGGCCGTGAAAGCCGTACCTCTGTCGGTGATGAGAACCTCTGGGGCGCCATGACGAAGGACGATGTTCTCAATGAAGAACTTGGCTACCTCGGCGGCACTGCCTTTGGGCAGGGCCTTTGTTTCGGCGTAGCGAGTGAGGAAGTCGGTAGCTACGACGATCCATTTATTTCCGCAAGTCGACGTTGGGAATGGCTTCAGGAGGTCCATCCCGATCTGCTGGAACGGTCGGTGAGGTGGTTCGATCGGCTGAAGAAAGCCTGCTGGCCTTCTGGGCGGTGCCTTGCGTCACTGACAGTCTCGGCAAGTCTTTACGTAGCGAGCGACGTTGGCGGTAAGGCGTGGCCAGTAGTACTTTTCCTGTATCCTTGCGGCAGTGCGGGAAACACCGAGATCTCCAGCCGTCGGGTCGTCGTGTAGGGCCTGGATGACTTCTGGTCTGATTGCTGATGGAACCACGAGAAGGTTCTAAGTTTCTACAGCGCGACTGGACGCGGACGGAAAGGAACACGCAAACACACACACAGCGCTGTGTGTGTGTTTGCGTGTTCCTTTCCGTCCGCGTCCAGTCGCGCTGTAGAAACTTAGAATGAACAACCAACTAGCCCGCGAACGCACTTTGGCCACGAGAAGGTGTTGGACTCGAAGGGGCGAGAAGTTTTTCTTTAGGAGAACTCCGTTTCGCAGGAAGAACGACGCCAGTACTATATTGAATACCTTCGGAACAGTGGCGCTCTTGCCCTCGAGGTATCCCTTACGAAAATGCCAGATATGGCCCATATATCTTTCATATAAGGCCATATATGATCAAATAAGGGCACATATAAAGTCAGATATGACCATATATAAGATTTATATGCCGTTATAAAAAGGTTTATATAAGGCTATATACTCCCATATATGGGTGTATTTATATGTATATAAGGGTACTTAAGGATATATACTGCCCTACATGAGAGTACTTATATATATATAAGGGCACTTATAAGGCTATATATTCCCATATATAAGTATAATTATATATATATATATAAGGGCACTTATAAGGCTATATACTCCCATATATAAGTATACTTATATATATATAAGGGCACCTATAAGGCTATATACTCCCATATATGGGTGTACTTATATTCATACACAGGCTTTTATAATGCTATATACTGTCATATATGAATGCAAATCGGCTATGAATGTAATGTCCGACAATCATCAAAATTAAGGGAAGCGAAGCATTTGCTCGCTGCCTTCATAATTACTTGTGCTTTGGTGGGAGACACCTTGAGATGACTAGACAACAATTATGTCAATAAAAAAAGCGGCAGATCGCACACATTGTGGGAATGGATGTAATGCGAAGCAGCCTGCAAAGGAGCAAATCATGCTGTACATAACATGCACGTCATGATTTACACGTTAGGACCTGTAATTTATGTTCGTCATACAGTCACATCGCGCAATACAAATTCTGGTCTATAGCTAGCTAGCTGAATGCAAGTGCACCATGAGCATGCATTGTAAATAACATTGTTCATGACATGCACGTCATGCTTTTCATATTACCACCTGCCACTTATGTTTGTCATACAGTCACGTCATGCAATACCAATTTTGGTGTATATCAAGCCAGTGAAACAGCCGCGAGCGTACCATGAGCATGGCATGCAAGTCATGTTGCACATGACATGTCATGATTCCCATGTTACTGCTTGTCATTTATGTTCATCATACAGTCATGTTTCACGCAATACCAAACTTGGCGTATATCAAGCTAGCGAAACAGCCGCAAGCGTACCATGAGCGTGTCATGCAAGTCGTGTTGCACATGATATACTTGCATGCTACTTTTGTATTTTTACTCCTCCTGCCTGGGCCCTCATAAGTCTGCAGTGTATTCTAAATAAATAAGATAAATATATGTATTAGAAGGCAACCACTCCATCTAGAGAAATATTTCAATTCTAAAATCTTTCTCATGAGTACTACAGCAAAAATGTTGGTATAAGCTAGCTTTGGAAGCAGCCACTTTCCCTTGTACATTTTATATCGACTGGACTATCACTTTAATTATGTTTAGATGACATGCTTCTTACTTAGTGTAAATAAATGCAAAACTAGCGATAAACATGCAAAAGCAACTCATCATTATTTCTTAAGGGCCACATATATAAGCTGTAGGTAGCAATGCATTTATGGGAAACATTTATAAGGCACATCAGAAAATTCCTTGAGCGCACAAGTATATCATTGAAATATGCAGAATACAAGAGAAGCGTCATAGTAGTATGGCGCAAATGTGGAGCACAATGAGATTCATTATGTAGCATTGTATTTGGAATTCTTTATCTACAAACTGACCTACATTAAGGTGTTTCTCGGTCTGTACATCAAGCTTACTTGTGCTGACGTAATATGAAATAAATTCAAGCAGCAGTTTTTGTCTCACTTTCCGGCTGTTGCTAAATACAAAATCTCAGTAGAGGATTATGGCTCAGCAGAACAACTCATAGTATGACAGGTAAACAACAATGAAAGAAATACATGAGAAACACCAGTAAACAAAATAAATGTATACATTGAAATAGCTATTAATGCATAGCTAATAGCAAGAACAGCACAAATATAAGACATCACGTCGATTACAAATTATTTGAGGTGTATGTAGTGGTCACTGCACAGGAAAAACAGTTTTATTGAAAGTCAGCTGCACGATATGATGATTTCGTCATATCTAACATGATTGATTTTGTAGAGCAGTTCCATTGGCATGAAAAATTTCGCAGAAGTTCTGCAGGAATTTCCTATGTATCAAACATATATAAGTGAGAGTTTCATACTCTGCGCACCTGGAAGGTTTACAGTTGCACTTCAGGTGAAAGGTTCAGCACGCCATGCGCTTGGAAAATTCAGAGATTCTGTGTATGCAAGATTTAATGAGAGCTCAGCTCTACATACCGAGTTGCTTGGTTATCAGTTTTCATGCATGACATCAAGCAGCCAATGTACAAATAGGCATCAGTATGAAACAAACTTACCTCTACATTTTTCAACTTCATGGGACTTTATGTAAGTGATTATTGCCTTTTAAAATACGAAGGTATATAAATTTAGACAGAGTGAAGGAGAAAAAAAGATAATGAAAAAGCACTAGGTTAACCAGGCCATCCCAATCAGCTTTCTCGCACTATGGGAGGAGTAAATTGTCAGAAAAAGGATAAGGAAATAAGGAATGAGATTATGAGTGATGTGCATGCGTAATAGCAGAGTTCATCGCTTTACTGTCACATACTGGACAATATATGCTGCAACTTGTGGTCAGCTGTACAAGAACCTCTCAATGCAATTTTGAATTCTTCATCTTGCACCAAATGACTATGCTTTATGTGTTGAAAATTTCGTACTAGCACTAAGTTCTCTGCATAATTTACCTGAATTCATCTGGGAACCCTTTGCGTTAATTAAGAAGATACAGAACTAATATCACATTCCTATACAGTAAGTCACCAGACCTGTTATCCTTGATCAAGCTACTGCAATTTTTTGCAATAAACGATGGTCATGCAGATATTCTAACTGCACATATATTTTATTCATGCAGACGTTATAAAAACAGGGATTTTCTGAAGAATTTGTGTTGTTTATTTTCAGTCTCTTGACATTCTGCCCCTCATATTGCGTCTGGTTTTTCCACTTGTAGCCGTCCTTATAATATCTTCAACTATATTGCAGCGAAAAAAGGAAACGCTTTCAAGCAAACAGCAGTATACCGCATGTAATGGGTTATAGTTGGTGTGGATTTGTACTTTTTTTAGTGCGCAGGCTTGGACGACAACAGCGTATCAAAATTATTTATAAAATGGCGACGAAAGGAAAAAGTTTAGATTTATCCGAGAGTCAAGCCCACATGAAACAACACTAGCTAGCCGTCCGCGTTGCGCATTAGCCGGCTACGCCGCCCTTGCGTTTTTTTTTTCTTTTTTTAATTGGACGCCCGCCCGTGCGCTTAGCTGCGCGCAGGCTTCATTTTTTTTCTTTTCCTTTTTTTTTACGACATGCGATCGTACCTGTTATTGCGAGCATATATTTTGCAGTCGTATCTCGTCTACCGTTGCCCTGTTTTCTCGTCTTTCGCAGTCGCTTGTAGTTCGAGCATGAAACCATGAATTTTTGAGTGTCACTGCCCAGGTACCTGCTCTTTTCAAAGCTGACGTTGCTGTTAAGATTTATAGCGGGCTCACCTGCACACAAGCTTTAGCAGTTGAAGCTTAATTGTTACCCAATGCTCTCTTGTGATTTGGTTGACCATAGTGCGAAATCAGTGCTACGCAGTCAACATCCCGGCGTATCGCTACAGATCCGAGACGCGTTAGTTGCGACCTCAATCGATCACTAATTCCGCACTTAACATAGACTAATTATCTGACAAAGATTTCTACCGTACAGGTGGTGCAAACCCTGTAACTCTAATCTACAGGCTAACGTAGTACGTAGTGGCGACACCGCCAGATCGCAATGACTTGTTAATTCATTTTGCTTAGACGCAACGTACGAAATACTACTGCTCGAAAGAGAAAATGCTGTCTTATGAAAAAGCTTCACTGCTTTTTAGTCGACCTGTGAATAAATAAAAACGCACTGTACGTATAAGTAATCTAGAGCATTGCTGCGGTGGATGGAAAAGTAAGTCGCACTGTCCCCGCGCTCGAAGCCTGTCGTCTGCTAGAAAAAAAAGGCAAACAAATCGAAAAGCAAATCCGCTGAGGTACTAATGGGTTTGCAACGCTTAAATAGCTCCTCAAGATAAGTTATTATTGCCGTTTTAAAGTACCTTTTTTCGAATAGTCTGTGTTTTTTCTGTAATTCCACTCGCTCACGCTTTTTTTTCAACATCAATTCTGCGAGCTATAGCAATCCACAGCCAAAGTCGAATGTTATTAATATTTTTTCTGTGTCAGCGTCTCGTGTGAGCTCGTTACGTCTTCAAGAACATTAATTTCGCATGAGAAAGCGCCGTGACTCGTTTCTGCGATGTGCAAAGATCGTGCGCAATTCGTGCGCTTGTTAAAGTGCCGTTCACGTGCAAGTCGATCAAGGGATCAATGGAATGCACTGTACTACGGGCGCTCGGAGGACACCGCAGCTGGTGGCTGACGCCCGTGGCTACTTTCTGCATGGCAACATAAAATGTAAGTGGCAACAAGTTATTATGCAAAGTACACAACTCAGCGGAAGGCTGCGTTATCGCACGCGGGCGAGGCGTTGTAGAGACGTAGCCTTATGAACCTTTGAGAGTGACAGACCTTGTCATTGTCCACGCTACCGATTCGCTGTGACTACGTTCATACGAGCAGAGAGCCACGGCGCATCGGTACGGTTTTGCGGAAGCAAATTTGTAACAACTGAGATAACATGCATGTGTGCGATTTTTCTGATGTGCATCGTCGGGAGCAGGACGCAGGCGTCACCCGCATTGCATCGTTAAGAAAGCAAAGCTGCAACACCGTTTACTGTGCAGCCATTGTGCTCGCGTTCGTGCGCGATGCGATTCGCAAGTTGGCTCAGTATAGCTTGCCTACCATCGAAGCGATATAATAAGCTGAAACTAATGGTGCAGTGTTGACTATGCCCTTAGACACTGACTTCAGCTAGGTTTGCTTGCACAGCAAGACTAGATTTCAGTGTGAACCAGCTCATCAGCAAAGAAGTATTGTCTCAACATCATGTCTGCACTGTACACGTGATCATGTCTTGCTTACCCTGGCACATAAGGAATTGGAGCACTTTACTTCTGTCAGACACTGGCAAGCTGGGAGGCTGTGAATAAATGGTGCTCCACAGTTTTCACACCTCAGTCTGGCCTTTCACTTTCAGTAGTCTTTGCTAACGCACGCAGTTTTTTTCCTAAACGCGATACTTTTTCTGAGCTTGTTTTATCATCAAGCAGTAACGTATTGGTGATAACCGAGACTTGGCTGACAAATGATATAACCGATGCAGAAGTGCTAGATCACCTACCTGGATTTCAACTTTATCGTAAGGACCGTACGGGCGCACGTGGAGGCGGTGTTCTGATCGCTGTGCACCAACAGTTATCGTGCTCGGTGGCCAGGACCGACTCGCCTGAACTCGAAATTCTTTGGGTCGTTTGCCGTGCTCACCCTCATACTGTCCTTGTAGGCGTTTGTTATAGGCCCCCCGAACAGTAACCCAGATTTCACATATAAGCTCAACAATAACCTGAGTGACCTTGGCAAGCAGTATCCACAAGCAGAGATACTCCTTCTCGGCGATTTTAACTTTCCTCAAATAGATTGGAGTAGTAGCGTTCCGTCAGCTGTGGGCAGTGAGCCCGCAAGAGACTTCATAGATTTCTGCCTGAATTGCAATCTAACCCAACTTGTATCCCAACCAACGCGCGTTACAGAGAGCAATTCCAGCATCTTAGATCTAATACTAACTAGTCATCAAGAGAGCTTATCATCAATTACATATCTGCGCGCCGTCAGTGACCACAAGGTAATCCATGCGGCTTTTTCGTTTCAGCCTGTAAAACGCGATATCGTCACCAAAACAATCCGTCTTTACGACAAGGGCAATTATAGTGCCATCAATAACGAATTGGTATCTTTTCTTCCTGAATTCGAGAGAATAAGCCATACGCGCTCTGTGGATGAGAATTGGATTATATTTAGAGATAAGTTAGCCACTCTTGCCGAGAAGTTTATCCCAAAAATAACGTTCACCGCAAACCGAAACAAGCCGTGGTTCTCACATACACTTCAAAAACTAAGAAACAAGAAAAAACGCCTCTTTCGATCAGCCAAACAGTCTAAACTCCCGTCCTTATGGGAAAAATATTATGCCGCTGAAGATGATTATCTAAGAACCATTCGAAACGCCAAGCACGTGTTCTATCATGACGAGCTGCCCAAAATGCTTGCAACTAGCCCTCGCAAATTCTGGGAGGTGATAAACCCTCGGGAGATGCGCACCATTAGTATCTTAAATGCGCATGGCGATACGGTCAACAACAATGAATGCGCGAACCTTTTTAACGAGGCCTTTTTCTCTGTTTTTACGAACGAAAGTTCAGTTCCCGACTTTTCTTCACCTGCGCGCAGCACCGAGTCTATGTCCCCGATTACATTTTCCACAGACGGGATCATTTCGATTATAGAAAATATTAAGCTTTCTTCTTCTGCAGGGGTAGATGATATTAATTCAAAACTTCTCATAAATGTTAAACATGTGTGTGCCGCATACCTTACATTGTTATTTTCGCAGTCATTATCATCAAGCATTCTGCCACCTGACTGGAAAGTAGGCAAGGTCGTTCCAGTCTACAAATCAGGTAACAGAGACTCTCCGCTAAATTACCGTCCCATATCTTTGACAAGTATCCCCTGCAAAATCATGGAACATGTCATCTACTCCCATATCATCAACTTCTTGGACTCAATGCACTTTTTTCATCCTTCTCAGCACGGGTTCCGAAGAGGTTTTTCTTGTGAAACGCAGCTGGCCATCTTCATTCACGACTTACATTCTAACCTTGACTGCAACATTCAGACTGATGCTCTTTTTCTGGATTTCGCTAAAGCATTTGACACTGTCCCTCACAAACGCCTAATTCTTAAATTATCTCTGTTAAATCTAGATCCTAACGTACTTGCATGGATAACATCTTTCCTGACTAATCGCTCCCAATTTGTGTTTGTTAATAATCACTCCTCTAACCGACTACCTGTAACTTCCGGTGTCCCGCAAGGGTCTGTCTTAGGGCCTCTACTCTTCTTAATTTACATTAACGATCTACCATTGCATGTATCCTGTAACTTTCGTATGTTTGCAGATGACTGTGTAATCTACCGATCAGTAACCAACATTCATGACCAAACACTAATTCAGCATGACCTTAACAACATACAAACATGGTGTAACCGTTGGTTAATGAACTTAAATCCTAACAAATGTAAGCTTGTTTCTTTTTCTCGCCGCCGTAACCCTTTTGAGTTCACCTATTCCATCGCCAATGTTCCCATACAATCAGTTCAAGTCATTCAAATACCTCGGCATCACCTTGGCTCATGACCTGTCCTGGCGTCATCACACTACTAACATCATCTCGTCCGCTAATAAATCACTCGGGTTTCTAAGACGGAACTTACGCCATACTCCGCCTCATGTCAAGACGCTTGCATACAAATCATTTATCAGGTCCAAACTCGAGTATGCATCTTCCATCTGGAGCCCTCATCAAGCATACATAATAAAAGAACTCGAATCACTTCAAAATCGGGCTACCAGGTTCATTCATTCTGCATATTCGTATGACATCAGCATCTCATCTCTGAAGGTGGAATCTGGTTTGGAAACCCTTGCTTCACGCCGACAGTGTGCCACCCTCTCTCTTTTTCATGTTTTATTTCAGTTCACTGAATCATCCACCGTACATCACGCCCCCTTCGCACATATCTCATCGCACTGGTCATCCTTCACAAGTCGCAATACCACGTACCCGGACCACTGCATTCCAAGCCTCCTTTTTCGTACGAGCAGCAAAAGACTGGAACGGCCTTCCTAATGCCATCTGTGTCATCACTAACCCATCTATGTTTGCCGAAGCCATTAAGAACACCGATGTATAGTTTTTTTTTGTTTGTTCTTGTTGTTTTGTTAAACACCACCCCTTATGTAATACCCCTAAAAGGGGTCTTTAAGGTAATAAAAGTGAAGTGAAGTGAAGTGAACATGCATGTGTGCGATGCATTGCATCGTTAAGAAAGCAAAGCTGCAAGATCATTTACTGTGCAGCCTTGTGCTCGCGTTCGTGCGCGATGCGATTCGCAAGTTGGCTCAGTATAGCTTGCCTACCATCGAAGCGATATAATAATCTGAAACTAATGGTGCAGTGTTGACTATGCGCTTAGACACTGACTTCAGCTAGGTTTGCTTGCACAGCAAGACTAGATTTCAGTGTGAACCAGCTCATCAGCAAAGAAGTATTGTCTCAACATCATGTTTTCACAGTACACGTGATCATGTCTTGCTTACCCTGGCACGTAAGGAATTGGAGCACTTTACTTCTGTCAGACACTGGCAAGCTGCGAGGCTGTGAATAAATGGTGCTCCACAGTTTTCATGAATACAAGAGTCTAACTGTTCATCGAAAAGTTCTTTTGGTTTTTCTCCTGGCAATGAGGGCGCCTACAATCAGGCTCGAGCATTCGCCTCCTGAGCCCACGGCCCAACCCAGATGGGCATGGGGAATGAGTTAGAGGAACTTAGGTGGTCGACACACGATCGTATGGTGGCGTATCACGAAATTACACAACATTATAGATTGACAAGACCAGTCTCTAACTAAACGGTAGGCGCTCGTGTGGAGGCAACTCCAGACTGGCACCTTTTCCACACCAATTCTGTTCTCTCACATCTATCCCACTACATTAATCCCTGAGTGCAACCTGTGCCGAGCCCCTAGGGCCGACCTCTTCCACATACTTTGGGGCTGTCCGAGTATATGTGTGCATCGTAGCCCGTAGGGCTTGTTAATTACTACGATGCAGCAGGGGGAGGTACATTGCTCATCTCCAACCCTAACAAGCAGGTCTGGGTCACAAAGCGGGTAGAGGCAGCCGCTATGAAGCAGGGGGCTCCTGGCCGACTAACCGTCGTCGCCTCCCGCAGTTGAGGAAATTCCTTGGTTTTAATAAAAGTGCTCCTCTAAATTTAGAAAGTCGGGTGTTCAGGTTTTGTGTGAACAAGTATAACAGTCCAAGAGGTAGGCAACTACTGGCCTTTTGCAATGTTTGGATGAACATTATATTCAGATAGATATGAGGCAATGTGTACTCTTTCTGTAAACATTGAAAGAAAGTGCTCCATTATTCCTATTTACCTATACATTCAAGAAAGGTAGCTTGCAATTTGTCTCAATCTCCACCGTGAACTGAAAGAAATCTGCTTGATAGCTTAGATGTACTTGGAAGCTTCCAAAGCAGAGGGATTAATCACACAAACACAATTTTTTACATAGCACACAAAAATTCTTGGTTACAGGCTGACAGAAGTGATGGCGTAGTGGGGAAGAGAGACAGTGTCGAGTAGGATCAGGTAGAAGACGACTAAGACGAAGAGCCGAGAGAGCGCGTGACAGTGACTGACACCTCTGAAATCAGGCAGTTAGTTTTTGTCAATAAACCCCCTTATAATTTGCTGTAAGTGCTGGGTAGTCTTTGAAGCTGGATCTACGAAGTCGCACCTTACCTCCAGTGCCAAAATGCCGGAAGAACCCTCCACCCAAGGTACCTTCCAGATTCCCGCCACTGCATGTCCCGGCGTGTTTCCGCGGCGTTACCCATCTTCAGCGGCACTGACGACCAAGACATTGATGAGTGGCTGGCTATTTACCACAAGGTGAGTGCACTAAACAAGTGCAATGATGCGGCTAAGCTGACCTATGTAAGCTTTTACTTGGCCGGCATCACTGGTTGTGGAATCACGAATCTGATATTACCAGCTGGGATTCGTTCAAGACAGCCTTTTCGCAAGTCTTCGACCGCCCCGCTGTATGAAAGCTCCGTGCAGAATAATGACTTCGTGAGCGTGCTCAACAGCCAGGAGAGACCTTCACCAGCTACATTGAAGACGTTGACTTGTGGAAGCGTGTGAACCCATCGATGCTCGAAGCAGACAAGATTAAACAGATACTCAAGGGAATAGCCGATGACGCATTTCAAATGTTGTTAGCCAAGGACCCACTAACTGTAGCCGAACTGGTCAGCTTGTGCCAGAGTTTGACGAATTGCGCAAGCAACGTGCCCTTACCCGACACTCTCTGGAACAGCGTGACTCGATTGTGGCCTTGACTCTCGGAGACCAGATTGAAATGTTGGTTCATATAAAGCGGTTCTTGCGTGAGCAGGTCGCTCGGCAGCTCTCCATTTTATCTAGCACGCTCGAACCAGCACAGATGCATCATCTGGTCATAGCCATAAGGCACATTATCCAAGAAGAGGTAACTGATGCATTACCTTTCACTCGTTCACCCCCCTCTGGAGGCTGCACCCTTGACGTACGTGCAGGTAGGTAGTCGCAGCCAGAGCACCTCGTAAGCCAACTTATGCTCCCTCTCCGCTGCCAGTTCGGTTATGACTGGTTCTGTTTGGCCGCCCATTCGCTATGTTTCCTAATCCGTGGCGCACCGCAGACAACTGCCCTGTCTGTTATTCTTGCAGTTAAGCAGGACATGTGCACTGTTTCTGCCACTGCCGCCGCCTTCCCGCCCACACAGATACCATGCAAAGATTGTCACACGACTCTCGACGCTTTAGTGGCACAGCATGGCAACAAGGATCTTCACCAGACCCGAATGATTTTCCAGCCATTGCATTATGAGATTCGCAGAGGTCCCCTATACAGAGGGCCCCATTGGCGTGCCTTGGAATTGCAGAGGGTCCCATTGGCGTGCCTTGAACTTGATGGCCTTTTCAAAACACACGTAGATGTTGCCCTCTGAAGAGCCTCTTCAAGTCGAGAACATCAATTTGAGACCCTTCTTGTAGTGCTGGATCAGCGTTGAAAGCAGCAGCGCGCACTTCAGTGGTGATGTCGATGGGAATAGAAGTAACCAGAACTGCATACTTCAATGCCTGCTGACGTTGTTGACATGAAAGTCTACAACTCGCCTCTGACGATTTAGGGGCTGCAATGTCGTGCCCCCACTTATTTCATCCCAACCACCAAACATTTCAGGGAAAATTTTCTGTGTTACGTACATGATTGTTTTTGTCTGCTTAAGTGCGCTGCTTTGGAAGCTTTCACACCCATTCAACCCTTTGCTTAGTCTTTTTTGGCCAAAAACAATGCAAAAGTACCGTTTTTTTGGCTGACTGATTCTATGTGTCTTGAAACAGCTAAAAAATTATTCAAGGGCTCTTTATTTGCACGATACACGTGACACTTTTGTGTGTGTGTGTGTGTGTGTGTGTGTGTGTGTGTGTGTGTGTGTGTGTGTGTGTGTGTGTGTGTGTGTGTGTGTGTGTGTGTGTGTGTGTGTGTGTGTGTGTGTGTGTGTGTGTGTGTGTGTGTGTGTGTGTGTGTGTGTGTGTGTGTGTGTGTGTGTGTGTGTGTGTGTGTGTGTGTGTGTGTGTGTGTGTGTGTGTGTGTGTGTGTGTGTGTGTGTGTGTGTGTGTGTGTGTGTGTGTGTGTGTGTGTGTGTGTGTGTGTGTGTGTGTGTGTGTGTGTGTGTGTGTGTGTGTGAAAATATGCAGACAATTAGCTTCACTGCACTGCGCCACAGAAAGTGCCCTAACTTTTCCAGCCCTTCAGTGTAGTAAATGTTGTTCTGAAAATTGGAAAGTAAATTGCAGAGATTAGCGAGTCTGTAAGCAAATGCCTAGCTTCGAAGTGCCAGTGAGCATTTGCTTACCCACATCTAATGGCATCCACTGCCAATACGTTGAGGCGGGATCGTCATCCGAATCCAACAGTTTAGAGAAACTGTCCTGCTTTGTGTAGTCACCGCCGTACTCACAAACGAACTGCACTTCATTTCATAAGACTTCAGAAAAAAGCACATTTTTTTTTCCTGAATGGAGCTGTCGCCAGCAAGTGAGTGCCTCTTGTGCACAGAGGAGGTAAACTTTTTAATTCCAGTTGCCAAAGTCAAGTTCTTCCAGGGCTAAAAATGCATGTTTTGAGTGCATTTGAAAATTTTTTACTGCGAACGAAAAAGAAGACGGCTAAATAAATGAGGGTAGCTTAACTGTGGCGCCCTCGAATGCTTGGTTCAGGATGAACGAGCTCAGCTCGCTTTTGGTAAGGAAATAGTTAAACCATCAAGTAATTCGAGTTAATTCACCATAGAGACGAAGCAGATTAGAAACTAATATGCTTGTGGATGTGTTGGTATGTAGTAACAATAGAGCACTGCATTCCTTCAGCATTTACAGAAGCAGTATGGAATGAGTTTAAGTCCGCCCATCCTTACACTTGTCAGAGGTCAGCAGTTGCTGCCCTCTTGGTCCGTTAAAGGGACCAACAACCGCTCAGAACACGAATTGAGATAACCCCGGGAATAGAAGGATGGTCTATTGTATTGTCTGAAATGTACCCTGTTTTTTTTCATTAAAAGCAGACGTATATTTTTATTTCTTCCCTCAAAATTACTTCTGACACTTCTCACGGCTGAAAAGTGAAGGTGTGCTTGTAGATAACCATGCGACCTTTTACCGGTGTACACTATTACTTGTCTATATTAGCGCTGAAATGTCGCTGACTTTTTATTATCTTTTCTAACTTAAAATGTGCAGACATGCCTTCGTTTGCATTGAGCAAACCAGTGGCAGGTCGCCTTTGCTTCACGTATGATCTGATGCTCATGAGCGGCAGCATGAACGTTATTGGCTGAGAGCCTAGCAGCACCTGTCGATGAGTTGTAGAAGGCCTCCGGCAACACGTTGCCAGAACTAATTGCAGAAGCCAAAGTGCCTAGCTCGTGAGGCAGCAGAAGGATGTTATGTGACGAGGAGCATTCGGAAAGCTTATTCTACGTGCTTGTTATATTCCAAAATTATAGAAAATGTCAATCTGAAAGTGGTTGACCACAGTTTCACTTACTCCTGCTAAAGCAGAACCTTGAGCACAATGCGAGGAGGGCTATTGACATCCTTCTCGCTGCACAGTGTTGCTGTAGATGCCTACGTACAGTGTAGGGGCTTTTCAGACCGAAAAATGCTGCTTATTAAATAACGATGTGCTTTTGAGATCAGCCGCTGTAGCTAACAACGTTACAAAGTATGAGCTTCCTGTCGCGCTGTAAAAAAACTGGGTCCAGAAAAGTTGATTGTCTGTCCCCTTAAAAGTCGCATTTGCACAAAACCTGAAGACCTGACTTCCTGAATGTACGAAACCCAAAATGTATTTTCGATAAAGTTCCACTCCTGCGTACATGAAGACTGTGGAACACTGTTTGTCCGAACCCCCCTGGCATGCCACTATCGGACAGAAGTAATGAGACGTGCTCTGCTTTCTCACATGCCAGAGTAAGTGAGACCTCATCACGCATACAGTGTAATTGCGATGTTGGGGTTGTTAACCTTCCTGCATACAAAATAAGGCATGGACTCATAAGTGGAAAAAACAAAAGCTGCCAAAAGAAATCTTTGCTGGCGTTGCTTGCAAGATTCCTTGGGCAGATTGGGCAAGCATCTAAAAGAAGGAGATTTAAACAGCACCTGCAACAATATCATAACATTGGGGATTAGAAAAGATGGCAAAGCACACAGCAACAACTGAGCATGATAGAGACTGAATGAACTGTATGTAGCATAATTGGCCAGGAAAGAAGCTGGAAGTCTTACGGTATCTGAAATTCGTCGAGGTACAAGTGGTCTTATGTTGTGCATTCTTTCATTGCGATCAATGTAATCATGTTCCCCTTTTTGTTGGTCCCCTAGAAGGCTGTGTGCATATATCTTAGAAGCATACGCATGAATCCAAGTCTCTTCATGGAACTAATTTAAGTGCCATGCCGCGCCGGCATCGTTATTAAAGTCGATGGGTAATTATGTTTCTCAACAATCTTTGAAGTCATTGCGCTCTTGACAGACCCAGTTTGGAGGGTTGGCTAAGAAATGTATAGTCTAACAGTGATTGACATAGATCATTTGTGAGACATTTGAAAAAAAAAGTTGGAATTATCAATATAGATAAATAATGGTTATTTCAAAATTTAGATCAAGATCTTGATTCAATAAAAATAATAGAATTTTAGTCAAAAAGCCCTTATTAATCTTATTAATGCTGAAGGGCCCCTAAAAAAAGCTCCAATATTTTTTAGCATTTCAAGTAAATGCGCTCATCGAGTGCAATCTTTTGTAACGATAAGCATTGCCAAATGCAGTCACAGAATAAAACACAATCCCATGCTCCTCTTCTCGCTTTTTGGTATACCCAGAGTTGGTAGTGACGTGACCAGCAAATCTGGTCATGTCCGAAGGACCTGTTTGTCTGCCTGCAGGTATGCGTGCTCCCTGTTTATCCTTCTCGCTAGACGAGGGAAAGAGATGAGCTAACGAACGAAGTGTAGTGCATAAAAGAGTGAAACGAGGGAGCGCCACATTTTGGTCATCATACGCATGTAACTCCACTATTACACATGGTGAAAGCGCAAAAGACGAAGGCAGAAGGGGCTTGACACATACGAGCGCTGACTTACAACAGTATTTTATTTGGAAGCAAGCAACCACATTATAGTGAAAAGCCTGTGACACATCACGTGTGCACGGTCTGCACAAAATTCATATCTCGATGCAAGAAACATAGCTCTTTCCTAGAAAGAGTGAGCAACTGACTGTTCGGAAACACATGCGTCACCTAATATATCAATTAATCCCGCCTCAATGATATCGCGGGTTAACTGATTTTTACTTCGGCTACAATTGAACACTCATTGTAAACTGGATCACACATTGTCATCACAGTGCAAGACCTACAGTGTGCATCTAAACACCTCCCTCCCCTAATCTCGGACGCATTATAACGATGCTCCTGTAGTCTATCATTAAGGCATCGCCCACTTTGACCAACAATTGCTACCACACGTCAAAGGCACATTGTAACGATGTTGCTCGAACCGTGGATCCCTGGCAGCCTAGCCACGGGCACAGCAACAACCGTTGGGCAAATAAAGTTTATTCAACTCAACTCCGACTGTACCTTTTGCATGCATAGTGAATGAAAGAAGCATAAAACCAGGAGCATCGTTATAACGTGTCCAAGATGAGAGGCGTGGTTTTTACCGTATTTACCCAATTCCAATGCGCACCTTTTTTTAGGAAAAATAGGCCTTAAAATCACATGTGCGTTGGATTCGGGTACAAACCGAAACAGCCCTATAGCTGCCGGTCATCATCATCACTATATGGTGGTAACACTAGTACCGCTCATTTGTTGCTGGAAACGATGGTAGCACGTTTGCTTGTCGCTTTCTGTGTCGCTGGAACCATTTTCAATCAGTCCCGTGCTGTCACTGTGCATTGTGCGATCTGTCAGCCATCTTGTGCAAGAATGAATGCAGCAGCCACGAAGACGCGTCGAGTCAGCCACGAGAATAGCTTTAAACATAAAATTATTCTTTATGCGGAAGAAAGCCGCAACAGGAGTGCAGCCCATAATTTTGCCGTGCCAGGAGACCTGCATTTGCGACTGGCGAACGCTGAAAAAGTCGATGTTTCAGTGGACGTCTTCAAGCAAAGGCCGCCATGGTCCGCACGCGGGGTGATTTCCAAACCGTGAAGATAAGCTGGCGAAAAAACAAAATGTACAAACACTTTGTTCATTTGACGAAAGCGCATGCACGTTAGTGGCCGGGTTTACAGTTTACCACTTTCCCTTTTTTTTCCGTCAAGGAGAACGGGTGCGCGTTAGAATCGGGGTTTGCCGTATTTTTCTTTTTTGGGTCATGTGAATCGGGTTCGCGTTGCAATTGGGGGGCGCGTTGCAATTTGATAAATACAGTAGATGCACGCTGTAGTTCTTGCACTGTGATGACCACGTGTGATGATCCAGTTTGCAATGAGTGTTCAGTTGTGAGCCGAAGTGGAAATCAGTCAAGCTGTGAGATCATTGAGGTGAAATTAAGTGACATATTAGGCAATGCATGTGTTTCCAAACAGTGAATTGCTCTGTCTGCGAAATAGCTACCTTTCTTGCGTCGTGATGTGTCGCGGGCTTTTCGCTATATATGTGGTTGCTTGCTTCCAAATAAAATACTTTGGTGAGTCAGTGCTCGTGTGTGTCAAGCCTCTTCTCTGTCTTCATCTTATGCGCTTTCACCCAGTGTTATGCAAAACCAACATGCCCAAACAGCTACCTTAGTCCGCTATCACGGCAGCATTTCAAAAATTCTTGTGGCCGCGTGTTCACTGTAGACTCGTACACAACTGCAACATCACAACTAAATATCGACCTCTGGGTGGTTTAGACGACCTTTAAATGTACAGGAAGAGAGCAAATACTGCATAATATGCGAGTACTGCTGTTTTCAGTGAGTGCTGTGCATAAAGACTTAAGAATCTGTTACGATGACAACTTTCAGGGTTGATGGGCTGAGTTTTCATAGTGCCATAACTGCCAGCAATTCACCATAATAGCGATAACAAGTCAAAAACTCTCAGTGAGAATACCACCTAAAAATCTCGGAATATACGAATGCCAGCCTTGTCTTCTTTTTGTGAGGCATCTGTATCTATGACATTTCTTACATTTACTTCCTCTTAATGATTTTGTAATAGACCATTTAATGTACTGAAAGGTAAATATATTGCATGGTTTGAGTTGCCATCACAAATAATTTCAAGATTTCCTCTACATTGCCAGAGGCAGGAACCCCACAAATGCATACATCTAATAGGTCAACAAGTGTCTGCACCAAAGCACACATGTGGTGTAAGGAACCACGGCCAGTTATTCTGAAAAAATAACACAGCTTGAGAGATGAAAATAATTTTTAGTTTTATAGGAGATTCATTCTTTTTTAGAAATGTTTGTGCAGTTAATATCTGAAATTTCACCAAAGAGAAGGCAATCTTGCTTGTAAGTATAGGACATTGTTGACGATGCATTTTGAAAACCCAAGGCATAACTGTAGAGCCTCTCTTTCCAGAAGTACAAGAGGGTGTAATTTGTTAGCCGGAGCACCCTAATATGGGACACATCTGGATTCTAAAACTGGGCATGCATGCAGTTCATATATCGTAACAAGTGTGTCTCTTCGCATCCTCAATCGACTGTTGCCAAAAGTGCACAGTACACCAACCGCCCGTATTCCTTTCTTGGTTATATATTCAATATGTTTACACCAAAAAATCTAGTCATTCTAAATCACTCATAGATATTTTACCAAAGGCACTTGGGGTATATGTAGAATATACCCCAAGTGCACTTCACTGGGTTATAAAATGAGGAAACTATGACTGCACTCTGCATTGATAGTCTGGTGCTTCCTTCCTTCTTTTGTGTAGCAGAACAAATTACACCATTTGATTGTAGTCATGGATTCGACGAACTATCGTCTGGCGAGGAGTGAACATTGTAGAAAAAACTGAGCTCTCGCCAAAATCAGGGGCATTATCAATTTATTTATTCAACATTTCAAATCCCGTTGAGGTTTCTTGTTCATGATGGATCGAATGTACAAATAGCCGTCTGTATGCGCTGGTAAGATTCTGCAGGCAGTTTGCCTGCTTCTTTGACATGTTACCACGTGTCCCGTTTAGTGTATTATTTGTAGATTGAATGTATAGCGATTCCAGCAGTAGTCAAGAAGACAATGACTTCTCCATGGCGACGATTCTTGTCGACGTCTAGTCATATATGTGGCCTGTGTCAACGGCGTGTTTGGCCAACGCATTTGGGGCAACATGTCCTTTGGCAACATTGTTCTATTGCTTTCTAGGACGCTGATCAAAATTCCCCGATTCATCAGTGTATGAAGCTTCACAGTGTCAAGACACCAAACGGTGTGTTGACACTGTTTGGTAACGAAATCAAATGACAATTTGCTTACCAAACGGTGTCGTGACACCATTGAGTAAGCAAATCGTCCCTAAAGCAGAGAAACGTTTGATACAAGCTTGCAGTTTGGAAACCACAGCCACCATGAAAAACAGACAAAATGACTCGTTCTTCAGACTTCCAGGATATTGTGCTTCATGCGAAAATGCCAAGCTGCCAAGACTTGCAAAGAAAGATGTTTAAATCAAGAGGCCAAATTCTCGTTTCTTCTTACTAGAAATGCTTCACCAGCCCCCCAGTACTTCAACCGGTGTTGTTAGCCTGTCATCTGATGGCTGGATCCATGTGAGATCGCAGTGCTCAGCAAAGCATTTAATTTCAGCATGGCATTCGGTGATAACACCAAGGTAATTATGTGCACAGGGAGCAGGCAATGCTTCAAGTAGAGCCTCATCTACGAGACGAAGCCCGCACCCTTGCCATGGGGATTCTTTCAAATTTCTCTACAAGCAAGTCGCCGGGGTTGACACCGCAAGAAAGCCAAGCCGTGAAAAGACTCCAGCAGAATGAAGATCCTGCCAGCCGACAAAGGAAATGCCACGGTCATTTAGGCTGAGATAAGTAGAAATCCGAGATGTTGAACCTCCTCCAGGATGCACGAAGCTGAGCCAGGACCCTACCAGGAAAGTACTTTGAAAATTGCTGGCAGACATCTTCAAGTTCATCCCTCCAGACAAAAAAAGCCCCCACCTCCCCGAAGGGAATCGTGAGGAAATGCGAATGCATTTCGCGCGCGCTTCACTCCATTTATATATGGTGGTTGTGGTTTGAAGAAGGAAAAGGGCGCCTAATTTCTGCAGCCCGGTCGGGAGCACGGCGCAGCGCCTTTTTTTTTGCTTTTTCTTGTTTTTTTTAATTTTTTTATTTATTTTTTTAATTTTTTTTTCATATATAGCTCCGCCGAGCTCCGCCGAGCTCCGCCGCAGACCGCTTTTAGTTAACGCGCGCGCTGCGAATTTTTATTGTTCAACAACGCACAGGAGAAATCTCCCACCGGCACCACCTTGGAGGTCAAGATTCATTGCCATATATATGGGGTGGCCAGTGAACGGTTGTGCAGCGCGAGCAGTCGGTTTTTTCAACCAAGAAACTCGCTAGCAGACGCTGCCTGTGTCGGCGTCGCCAGGCGAGAGAGGGAGAGGGGGGGAGCGTAGGAGAGGAGAGAGAGGTGGGGTGCGCATGCGCAGTGGGAGTGTGGACGCTGCGGGCAGAGATGCCTAGAGAAGAGAGGGGGGAGCGTAGGAGAGAAGAAGAGAGGTGGGACGCGCATGCGCAGTGGGAGTGTGGACGGCGCGGGCAGGGATGCCTAGAGGAGAGAGGGGGGGAGCGTAGCAGGGGGAGAGAGGAGGGGAGGCGCATGCGCAGTGAGGGTGGTTGCCGCGGGGAGGGATGCCTAGGGGAGAGAGAGGGAGAGAGGAGGTTTTTTATCTATTTTTTTTAAAGGGTTTGCGCATGCGCAGTAAGGGCGGTCACGCCGTACACCACCACCACCGGATTAAGCTTCGCCATAAGATGCTTCACATCTAACACCTGCCGGCGCGCACACCTCCTCAATCTATCCTCCTCCTCCGCGGACAACGCCAACGCCGCACAACGCCAACGCCGGATGCCTGACATAGCCCGACTATGAAATGCATTCGCATTTAAAAGAAACTACTACCAGCTTCTGTGCCATAATGGTATGGCTCCCACTGTGTTCGGTTTACCCAAATTACACAAACCAGATGTGCCACTCAGACATATGGATTTCACATGCTAGCCCCTTCACAACCTTTTTCAAGTACTTGCTTGGAATTTTTTGTCCTCTAGTTGGAAAAACGTCCACGCCCATGCGGGACACGACACACCTTGTCGCACTTCGAAAGGCGTAATTAATTCATGGTTGGGAAGAGGACAATGACTGCATTGCGTTCCTGGATGTTCTCATGGAACGCACACCTACCAGCCTCAACACTTCTGTGTACAGGAAGCCCGCACACACAGGCACATGCCTTTACTTCGACTTGGAGCATCCCACGGGCCAGAAACGTTTGGTAGCAGCATCTTTATCAATTGGGTCTTGTATTTGTGGTTCGGGAGAAGAAGCTCAGACAAAAGAATTTTAAAAAAGAAGGAAGGATCTCGAGGCTTACGGGTGCCCCGGTCAACTTCTCCGAAAGCTAGTATGCTGTTAAGCTGAGCTCTGTAACAAGAAAACCCGGAAAAATAAAGAGTAAAACTGATGGCCATTCCGTACGCACCTGGAACAAACGACGAGACGGCGAAAATTTTCAAAAATTGTGATGTTCAAATTGCTCATGTACCTTGAAATAAGTTCAAAAAATGTCTTGTTCATGCTAAAGATGTTATGGATTGCAAGCGTTTCTTGCGGGCTGTTTGCAGTATTCCCAGCGGAGACTGAAGCTTCATAAATTAGGGAATCCGGGAATTTTAATAGGCACCTTAGACAGCACTGAAATGACGTTGCCAAAGGACATGTTGTCTCAAATGCATTGGCCGAACAAGCTGTCGACACAGGCCGCACAATGAATTTTCGCCGCCGAAAAATGATCTTTGCTCCAAATACTAGAATCACTATATATTCATTCTACTAATCGTACTCTAAACTACACACGTGGCAACATGCCAGAAGAGTAAGCACGATGCTTGTGCAATGTAACCACTACATAAGGACGGCGTTTTGTACATTCACTCCACCGTGAAAAAGAAACCTATACATGTTTCTAGACTTCGATAAAATTGTTTTCTTTTGCTCCTGATTTTGGTCGGTGCTCAGCTTTTTTTCTCCTCCATTTTATTACACATCTAGTGCCCTTTTGTGGTATGGTCAGTTAGGAGGCAACGGAGAAGTGATCATTCACGGACGTTTGTTGATTATTACGATTGGTACGGTACCCCCGTGAAACTTCGGCATTTTTAATCTATGTAAGCACGTGTCAGTTTTGTGGGAGATACGAGCCTTTCTTCACGGTATAAAAATATCATCTGTCGTAGCGACAACTTGAAACGTCTATTGTGCTACAGATATTCCTCACTGCATTTTGTTTTCCTAGATGTCTAGCTATCATCATATATCAGTGTTATTGTATTTCTTTGTAAGCTGTTTATTGTATTTACACACATAATGATTGCAATGCAGAATTTTTGTCACAAAAATTTCATTTTTTTTCATCCTGTGTAATGATCACACTGAACTTTCTGTCATGTGATGGCAGCTCAGTGCCATGCAGGGGCGTAGCCAGAAATTTTTTTCAGAAGGGGGGGCACCTCCTTGAAATGTTCATTTTGCACTCTGTATGCCATGGCGAAAAAATATTGGGGTGGGGCACGTGCTTGGTGTGCCACCCCCTGGCTACGCCACTGGTGCCATGTGTCCATTTGTTTGCAGGGCTACCGCCACACAAAGCAGTGCAGTGGCATGTTGCTTTTTGTTGTTGTGCTGTGAACCCGGTGTGCAACTCGCGCGTCTCTCGTTAAAGGCTACTGGGTATGTGCCTCGAGCACTGCTCTGTCGCGCATTGTTTTTCTAACA